>CM076849.1:99553361-99970816 GCA_039519185.1 Astragalus membranaceus
CACCCCGGTATATTTAACTTGTAAAAATACCCAAGCGTGCCAAAATATGAACATCAGAGATAATAATTTCCTGCTTAGACACTGAATACCATTATAAAATTTTTGCTGAAATATAACATAACCGTCTTATGTACAGATAAGACCATACGGCACTCAGACCATAAACTGTCAGCACTATGGTAGTCAGAGTCATACAAGAAAGCGGAAAAAGATAAAAAAACACTAATGCCATAGTGTTGTGATACATAGGGAACAGAAGGAAAATAAACTTGGACATAAAGCTAAGTCATCATTTTTCTTCCGGGGCCACCTACTCGTGCCTCTGAGGTTTCTTCTGTCCCTGTTTATCTGTAAAACAACAACATTTAAAAAGTGAGATACAATACAATAAGGTTTGACACGACACCGACCGGAACCCCTACTAACACTCTCGGTCTGTTTAAAACATTTTTAAGGTTTGACACGACACCGACCGCAATCCACTTGCTAATCCCTGTGTACCATACAATAAGGCTTTGATCTAGTAGGACACCGGCTGCAATCTATTTGCGTCTCCCGATGAACTAGCATCCTAGGCCCTTCTACGTAACACCGGCTGCAATCTATTTGCGTCTCCCGGCGAACATAGTACAATACTTTTAACATAACACCGGCTGCAATCTATTTGCGTCTCCCGGCGAACCCCTATCCAATAACAGTTCCGCTATTGGCCTCAGAGCCTAGGGTAAGGGATCATGACTTCCCCGCCTAGTATGTTAACATGGGTCGTCACCCAAACTCGATATAATATATATATCTACAGTCGTATGAACTCGGAGTCCATCACCTCAAATAACCAGTCGAACACTTAACCCACGCTTTTATAAAACCAAGTTCACACTCGCACTCTAAGTTACCTCTTTTCGACACAATTTACAACTTCGAAAACCGTTTATTTTGCCTTAAAACTAGAATATTCAGTTAGGCCTCTGAATAAGCTTTCCAACGCATCTTAGAACACCTCAATCGGGTTCCCGGATCAAAAGATATCGCGAAACGAAAAGCAGTGTTTGGTTGCTGAAATTCTGCCAACTGGCGCGCGAGTGGCGTGCGAGCTGACAGTAGGTTCTGTCCAGTGGCGCGCGAGTGGCGCGCGGCGCGCAAGTGGCGCGTGGACTGACAGTAAGGGGGGTCTGTCAAGTGCAGAATTTTGAGATTTTCGCGAAATCCGCTATTCCGCTCAATTCCGATTTTAGTTCCGATCGAAAACAGATCCAACAACCAGTAAAATGAATCCAATACAAACCACACAATCAATCATTCCAATCCAAAACGTAATTTAAACGGATTTTTATTCAAAGCGCTATTTTTTTGAATAACGGTTTTTGACTCAATTTCTCGGAACCAATCAACACACAAATTATACCAAAACGGAATAAACCTAAGCGTGAGTAAAACTCACCCTTGAAGCGAGAGTCGTTGCCGAGCCGAAATCACCGACGTGTCGAAATCGCCGAATCGAATCCAAACAACACCGAACTGCTCCTAACTTCGTTTCGAATTCCCAAACGCGTTCCACCGCTCTTGGCTTCGTTCCTAATCACGTTTCCATTATCAATTTCATCTCACAACTCAAGATTTCAACAAATCAATTCCAAAAACCCCTAGAAATTCGTAGGTCATGAGGAGGGGGGAAAATTGAAGAGAATCTTACCAAGTTATAGGGTTTTGTACCAGGAACCAATTCTATAGAAAATTCTACCTCTCGCTCAGGAGGTAAGGATGAAACCTCTTCTGGAAAGACATCTAGAAATTCATTTACCACTTGCACAGATGACAAGTCTAAGCCCGTTTCAGTAGATGCAGACAACATAATAAGAATAGCTTCCGCACCTTGGAATAATGACTGGCTTGCTTCAGTGTAAGAGATCATCACTTCAGAATCTGTCTGTGTCAAGCCTACGGATTCGGAGGCGAAGCTAATGGTTCGATCAGCACAGTTGATAATCACATGATTTTCAGCCATCCAATTCATACCCAGAACAATGTCCATACTCCTCATAGGCAAGCAAATAAATTTCACAACAAATTGTCTGTCCCCTATGACAAGTAGGCAATTTTCACACAACGATTGGGTCTGGACACGACCCTTGGCAGCAGTTAAAATAGTTATCGGTTAGGATAGCTCAGACAATGCTAAACCCAACCGATCGACACATGCTTGTGATATAAAACAATGAGTTGCACCGGAATCATATAAAATATTGACTGAGTTATTAAAAAGAGATCCCGTACCCCTCAGAAGATTATCAGTAGGAGTGATGGTTCGAGCATCCAATGTATTGATTCGCCCCTGCTTAGGAGCATTTGGCGCTCCTTGAAAGTTCCTCCTTGATGGGCACTTATCAGCATAGTGGCCTTCTTCATTACAATTATAGCACCGATTAGATTTCTGCCAACAATCACCGAAATGATACTTTCCACAATTAATACACTTGTGGGGCTTGGTTGGGTCATGGGATTGCACCTGCTTCCCTTTATAATTACTTCCCTTGAATTGCCTGGATGGAGTAGAAGATTCAGCAACCTTTTTCTTACCCTTCCAATAGTCCTTCTTTTCAGCATACATTTTCCTCAGATCCTCCTCAGCAACATATGCTTGTTGCACTAAGGCAGGATAGTTAACTAGAGTGTAAGAACTGAGTCCTTGGCTCACATCAGCTCGGAGACCTTCTTTGAACATCTGCATCTTCCACATATCATTTGGGGCATACCTCCCCAACTCATAGAACTGAGACAGTCTTTCAAATTTTGCAGCATACTCCCCAACCGACATATCACCTTGCTTAAGATTTACAAACTCTGCTTGCTTACTCAGCTTCTTTACCGAAGGGAAATACTGCTTCAAAAACAATTCCTTGAAGTTGTCCCAAGTTAGGGGAGTTCCTTTAAGTTCCATCATTTGTCTTGCATTACACCACCATGTGTGGGCATCTTCATCGAGCACATTTGCCGCACATAATACTTTCTCTTCTTCCCCGCATTGCAAGGTTTGAAAAATTTTCTCCATTGAATCAATCCAATAGTAGGCGGTCATTGGATCCGGTCCACCCTTGTAAGTCGGGGGCTTCATCTTTTGAAATTGGAAGTATGTCCGGTTAGGATCTTCTTGATGAGGTTGGACATTGGGCTGCTGCAGAGCCATTTGGTCATGCTGCATTTGCAACATATCCTGCATCATCTTTTGCTGATTCTCAATGACATTCTGCATCCATTCAAAGTTCGGATCAACAGGAGGAGGAACGCCTCTACCTCTTCTGGCCATGATTCTGCGAAATATGCACAAAGTATTAAGTTGATCAAGCTCAATGTCTAATAGCATACTAAGAAAATCACGACTGGAGAAAGTAAAGACCCTAAAAGCTAAGTCCGACTAGGTCGAACCGCTCTGATACCAACTGTAACACCCCGGTATATTTAACTTGTAAAAATATCCAAGCGTGCCAAAATATAAACATCAGAGATAATAATTTCCTGCTTAGACACTGAATACCATTATAAAATTTTTGCTGAAATATAACATAACCGTCTTATGTACAGATAAGACCATACGGCACTCAGACCATAAACTGTCAGCACTATGGTAGTCAGAGTCATACAAGAAAGCGGAAAAAGATAAACAAAACACTAATGCCATAGTGTTTTGATACATAGGGAACAGAAGGAAAATAAACTTGGACATAAAGCTAAGTCATCATTTTTCTTCCGGGGCCACCTACTCGTGCCTCTGAGGTTTCTTCTGTCCCTGTTTATCTGTAAAACAACAACATTTAAAAAGTGAGATACAATACAATAAGGTTTGACACGACACCGACCGGAACCCCTACTAACACTCTCGGTCTGTTTAAAACATTTTTAAGGTTTGACACGACACCGACCGCAATCCACTTGCTAATCCCTGTGTACCATACAATAAGGCTTTGATCTAGTAGGACACCGGCTGCAATCTATTTGCGTCTCCCGATGAACTAGCATCCTAGGCCCTTCTACGTAACACCGGCTGCAATCTATTTGCGTCTCCCGGCGAACATAGTACAATACTTTTAACATAACACCGGCTGCAATCTATTTGCGTCTCCCGGCGAACCCCTATCCAATAACAGTTCCGCTATTGGCCTCAGAGCCTAGGGTAAGGGATCATGACTTCCCCGCCTAGTATGTTAACATGGGTCGTCACCCAAACTCGATATAATATATATATCTACAGTCGTATGAACTCGGAGTCCATCACCTCAAATAACCAGTCGAACACTTAACCCACGCTTTTATAAAACCAAGTTCACACTCGCACTCTAAGTTACCTCTTTTCGACACAATTTACAACTTCGAAAACCGTTTATTTTGCCTTAAAACTAGAATATTCAGTTAGGCCTCTGAATAAGCTTTCCAACGCATCTTAGAACACCTCAATCGGGTTCCCGGATCAAAAGATATCGCGAAACGAAAAGCAGTGTTTGGTTGCTGAAATTCTGCCAACTGGCGCGCGAGTGGCGCGCGAGCTGACAGTAGGTTCTGTCCAGTGGCGCGCGAGTGGCGCGCGGCGCGCAAGTGTCGCGTGGACTGACAGTAAGGGGGGTCTGTCAAGTGCAGAATTTTGCGATTTTCGCGAAATCCGCTATTCCGCTCAATTCCGATTTTAGTTCCGATCGAAAACAGATCCAACAACCAGTAAAATGAATCCAATACAAACCACACAATCAATCATTCCAATCCAAAACGTAATTTAAACGGATTTTTATTCAAAGCGCTATTTTTTTGAATAACGGTTTTTGACTCAATTTCTCGGAACCAATCAACACACAAATTATACCAAAACGGAATAAACCTAAGCGTGAGTAAAACTCACCCTTGAAGCGAGAGTCGTTGCCGAGCCGAAATCACCGACGTGTCGAAATCGCCGAATCGAATCCAAACAACACCGAACCGCTCCTAACTTCGTTTCGAATTCCCAAACGCGTTCCACCACTCTTGGCTTCGTTCCTAATCACGTTTCCATTATCAATTTCATCTCACAACTCAAGATTTCAACAAATCAATTCCAAAAACCCCTAGAAATTCGTAGGTCATGAGGAGGGGGGAAAATTGAAGAGAATCTTACCAAGTTATAGGGTTTGGTAGAGGAGAGGGAGATGGTGATTGTGCTGAATTTTGGGGGGATGGGGTTTCCTCTTCTTCTTCCTTTCTCTTCTTCTTTCCTCTTCTTCTTTCTCTTTTCCTTCTCTTCTTTTCTTCCTCTGTTTCTCTTCTGTTCGTATCCTCTTCTTTCTTTCCTTTCTTCTTTTATTTATCACACACACACATACTTATTTAATTAATAAATAAGTGGTAGCGTGGTCCAATTACCACATTGATCTAATCCCTTATTTCGATTTCGAAACTTCCTTGACCCGTATTATCCGGTTAACGATCTAATGACATTCATTGAATAATTTTAGTACTCAATAAATTTACCAATTATATACTAAATTGATTTAATTGGGTTAACATCCAAATAATTCGATTAATTATTTTGAGGATGTTACAATTCACATCGCGTCACATACATAACATTCCAAGTTGTTGCTGATGCTCAAATAAGTTGGCCTGGACTGGCAAATTAAGTTGAAGGCTTATGCCTTGTTGATGCCACTATTTATTGGCAGATTTTAAGTTGGGAGTTCTGCTCCTATGGTACCACATGCATGTGCATGGCATTGAGTCACATTCCGTGTTGCATATTTAAGTGGTTATGTTGATGACTCGTGATGATTGAAGATGTTTGATAGCTGTGAAGTGGTGAATTTACATTTCCCGATTCTAATATATTTTTTTTCATATGTCCTCTTATATGGTTCGACATCTCACCCATTCTGTTTGAATGTTACCCCCTGTTGGTAACATGCAGGTAATCGCGAATGAATGCTGTTTACCTTCACTAGTTCGAGTCGGTGTTGTCGCTCTGATACGTAGCACTTAGGGGGGATGAACGCATGTTTTCCTTATTGTTATGTTATTTTATTGTCGGGATTTAAAGTTGTTGCTATCAAGAATTTTGCTATTTGAGTTGTCCTAAGTTGGGTAAAGATGCCACGACTACTTTGAATTGAATTTTTTTGTGAATCCGCTGCGTAGTAAAGAAAGTTGACTTATTTTTAAAGACCAAACATATTTGTTTATTAGTTCATCCAAATCAGAGTGTTATGTATCTGAATTTACAGTTGATTTGATTATGTTTGTTTTTTTAAGTCGAAAGTGTAGCATTCGTTGGGGATTTTGCAACTCTGAATTTGTATTAATTACCGGGTAGAAATGGGTGTTACATTAGTGGTATCAGAGCGAGCCGGTCCGTCCGACCAAGTTGTCGAGTTGTTATGTCATTTAACGATCAAGTATTGTCATTTAGTTCTAACTATTGTTTGTGTTGTAGTAATAAGTCAAGATGGCTGGAATGAATGATGCTGCTATCGCTGCTGCTTTGGCGGCTATGGCGCAGGCTTTGGAGAATCAGCCGAACGTTGGCGAAAATGCGGGGTCTCGTAATTTGGCGACTTTTCAAAGGGAGAATCCGCCTACCTTCAAAGGCAGGTATAATCCTGATGGAGCGTTGGCTTGGCTGAAGGAGATAGAGAGAATCTTCCGCGTGATGGACTGCCCTCCAGTGCAGAAGGTTCGTTACGGTACTCATATGTTGGCAGAAGAGGCTGATGACTGGTGTAACACCCCTTTTCTAATAACTTTACTTTTTAAATAAAAATCAGAGTCCCCTTTTTTTTTTTTTTTTTTTAAAACAATTCAAGCGAGTGCTACATTTACTCCATAATTATCAAGATACATAACACCGTAAGGAAGGTTCAGTTCGCATCACTAAAACCAGTCACCACCAGCAGCGGAATAATAAAGAGTTCAAAATTTAAAACCAATACATCACCAACAAAGTCTAGCAGTTTTAAGAAAATAAAGCATAAACCTAAGACACCCCCCCCTGGTGCTACGTATCAGAGCGTGACACTTCCTACCAGACGAAGGCATACAGGAAACCTTCACTCATCATTACCTGCACGTTGCCGACATAAGAAGCAACATAAAGGCAGTAGGGTGAGTCTCTTTTCGTAATTAATAACATATGGAAATTAAGCAATGCATAGGAAAAAGGAAGTCAGGCACACCAATTCACAATAATGGAACAATCGCATCAATATTGTATTTCCAAACAGCACCACACAATATATGATTTATGCATGTAATGCAACCCAAACTCCACGGGTACATGCATGTCGGATCCGTCACCAAATACAAATAGGCCGTAGCCTCTGCTCACCAAATACAAATTAGGCCGTAGCCTCTGCTCACCAATAATGCACATGCTTCATGCGGTGTTATGGAGAATGCATCACAACACACCACAAATCAGTCAATTTCACATTTTAAATTCTAGTCTCACCATAGTGCATTAATTAACTCACCAAATACAAATTAGGCCGTAGCCTCTGCTCACCAATCTCACCTCATCATCACTCACCAAGTCAGCTCACCACTCACACCAACACCCATTCAAATAGACCAACTTAGGACATTGACAAGACATAGAGAAAGTGGGTAAAAATAGCCATTTGGACACTTGAACACCATCAGCCAGAAACACCAGTAAAAATAAATTATTTTTGCATAAAATTGAGACTATTGGATAGGCACTGAAATTAGCTTCAAAACGCATTTTGAACCGTTGAATTTGGATAACCGAGTCAAAAGTTACGTTAAAAACAATTTTAGGAAAAATGTTAGACATCCTGGAACTGGCGCATGGGCGCTGGGCGCCCAGGGGCAACACAGCGCTTGGCGCATGGGCGCTTGGCGCCCAGGAGAAACAACACGCACAGGCGCATGGGCGCTGGCGCCCAGGAACAACACGCGCAACAGCGCACAGGCGCTAGGCGCCCAGGAGGCAACACGCGCACATAGGCGCTGGGCGCCCAGGAAGGCAACAAGCGCATAGGCGCTGGCGCCCAGAAGCAACAACGCGCACAGGCGCGCCCAGGGAACAGCAGCAACATGGCGCCCAAGCACCAGGCGCCTAAGGCCAACATGCTACACAACTCATTTTTCTTCGAAATTCATTTTACACGAGCCAAATGCTCAGGACATGAAAACTCAATAAAAATTTTATCAAAAGCTGAACATTATTTTTGGCGCCCATGCCCTAGGCACCTAGTGAAAATACGCAACTCAACTCCTTTCTTGACCAAAATCAGTTTTCATGAGCCATTTTACCCAAGTATAAAAACCTGAAAACAATTTTCACAAAACTATCACCAGAACTTTGGGGCCCTTGGCGCCCATGACACAAGCAACATGTGCCAAAACTGGCAGCACAGGAACACTGGGTGGCAACACAGGCAACAGAGACAGCAACACAGAATGGCAACACAGGCAACAGACACAGCACAGAGTGACACAGAATGGCAACACAAGGCAACAGAATTTTTGGAAACAGGCGCAGCACACTGCTGGGCGCCTGGTGCCCATGACTAGGCGCAACACAGAATTTTTCAGCAATAGGCATATGGCGCCCAAAGCGCCTAGGGGCTCCCAAACAGAATTTTTCCACTTTCATTCACCAAACTAAATTCACCAAAATGCCCAATTACATATATATCACTAAAGTGTCACCATGAATTCTCAAATTCACCAAGCAAACATCAACAAATCATATTCTCAAACATGTATCATGCGAATCACTTAGCAACAATTCAATTCACCAATTATACGATTTCAACATGAGCAATTCCTAATCAAGTATCACAACACTATAATTTAATCATCAAAACAACAATTCGTTCATGGAAATTATTCTAGAACCCTAACCCTAAGCATCACTAATTCGCATATCTATTAAGAACAAAAAGAGGACCCCCTAACCTTGTGAAATTCGAATTTGCTAGCCAAGCTCCAAGGAAGAATTGCGAACCACCAATGAGCCTCCTCCTCTTCTCTATGTGCTTCGCCTTCTCCTCTTCTTCTCTCCTTCTCTTCGCAACTTTCTCTTCTCACTCTCTCTACGTTTCTTTTTCTTTCTTTTCTCACTTGGGTGAATTGCCACTAACTCCCTAGACCCCAAATGAATTCGACTCCTATGCCAAAGAAATGGGCCACGGGCCTAATTGTGGATCACGGGCCCTTGCTCGCACCACTTAAATAGTGACAACACCCCCTAACAAAATAAAATAAAATAATTAAACTCGAATTATTTAATTAAATTAAATAAATATTGTAAGCCTTAAATAACTTAATTAAATAAATAATTAAATTATTTTGGGGCGTTACAACTGGTGGCTAGAGACTAGTCAGAGATTGGAAGCTGCAGGTGAAGAGATCACTTGGGTTGTGTTCTGTAGGGAATTTATGAGGAAGTATTACCTTGAGGATGTTCGGGGTAAGAAGGAAATTGAATTCCTTGAGCTGAAGCAGGGAAACCTGTCAGTTACTGAGTATGCTGCTAAGTTTGTGGAGTTAGCCAAGTTTTATCCGCACTATAGTGAAGCAACTGCTGAGTTCTCAAAGTGCATCAAGTTTGAGAACGGGTTGCGGCCAGAGATCACGAAGGCAATTGGGTATCAGAAAATCCGTGTCTTTTCTGATTTAATTGATAGCTGCAGGATCTATGAAGAGGATAACAATGCTCCTTATAAAATTATTAATGAGAAGAGGAACAAGCATCAGAATCGTGGTAAGCCGTATGATGCTCCTGCTGGTAAAGGTAAACAGAAAGTCGCTGATGGTAAGAGAACTAGTGGGGGAGATGCCCCTGCTGGTATTGTGTACTTCAAATGTGGCAAAGCTGGTCATAAGAGTAACGTGTACAAGGCTGAGGCGAAGAGGTGTTTCCGTTGTGGTAAGACCGGGCATGAAATGTCTGAGTGCGAGCATAAGGAGATGATTTGTTTCAACTGTGGCGAAGGAGGACACATTGGTAGTCAGTGTCAGAAACCGAAGAAAGAACGAGCTAGTGGAAGAGTGTTCTCTTTGGCCGGGACAGAGACTACTAAGGAAGACGGACTTATTAGAGGTACATGCTTCATTAATAGTACTCCTCTAAGTACTATTGTTGATACTGGTGCTACTCATTGTTTTATTGCTGCTGATTGTGTTGAAAGATTGGGTCTTGCGTAGTCTTCTATGAATAGAGAGATGGTTGTCGACACTCCGGCTAAGGGGTCGGGTGACTACTTCTCTTGTGTGTTCTAAGTGTCCTTTGTCGATTTTCGACAAAGACTTTGTTGTTGATTTGACTTGTTTGCCGTTAAGCGGATTGGATGTGATCTTAGGTATGAACTGGTTAGAGTATAACCATGTTCGTATTAATTGTCATAGCAAGTCTGTGAGTTTTTCTACTCCTGAAGAGGAGGAACCTGGTTTGTTGTCTGCTAGACAGTTGCGGAAGTTAATGTAGGAGCAAGTCCAGTTATTCTCGCTGATGGCATCGATGTCTGTCGAGAACCGAGCCATAATTGAGGAGTTGCAGGTAGTGTGTGAATTTCCTGAAGTTTTCCCAGATGAGATTCCAGGTGTACCGCCAGAGAGAGAAGTTGAATTCGCTATTGATCTTGTACCTGGTACCAGACCTGTTTCTATGGCACCATACAGGATGTCAGCATCTGAATTGTCCGAATTGAAGAAGCAACTTGAGGATTTGCTCGAAAAGAAGTTTGTGAAACCAAGTGTGTCCCCGTGGGGAGCTCCTGTGTTGCTAGTAAGGAAGAAAGATGGAAGTATGAGGCTTTGTGTTGATTACAGATAGTTGAATAAAGTAACGATTAAGAACAAGTATCCACTTCCAAGAATAGATGATTTGATGGATCAACTGGTGGGTGCTCAGGTGTTTAGTAAGATTGATTTGCGATCGGGTTACCATCAGATTAAAGTGAAAGATGAGGATATTCAGAAGACGGCTTTTAGAACTCGATACGGGCATTATGAGTATTCGGTGATGCCTTTCGGTGTTACCAATGCGCCGGGAGTATTTATGGACTACATGACCCGTATCTTTCATACTTACTTGGATGGGTTTGTGGTAGTATTCATTGATGATATCCTGGTTTACTCTAAGTCAGAAGAAGAGCATGCAGAGCATTTGAGATTAGTGTTGGAGGTCCTGAAAGAGAAGAAGTTATATGCAAAACTGTCTAAATGTGAGTTTTGGTTAAAGTAGGTGAGTTTCCTTGGTCACGTCATTTCAGGTAGTGGCATTGTGGTGGATCCATCTAAAGAAGATGCTGTGTTGCAATGGGAAACCCCGAAGTCGGCTACCGAGGTTAGAAGCTTTTTGGGATTAGCTGGTTATTATAGAAGGTTCATTGAGGGTTTTTCTAAGTTAGCACTTCCGTTAACTCAGCTGACTTGCAAAGGTAAAGCCTTTATATGGGACGCTCGTTGTGAAGAGAGTTTCGCCGAATTGAAGAAGAGATTGACGACGTCTCCTATCTTGACGTTACCCAATCTGGGAGAGTCTTTTGTGGTGTATTGTGATGCCTCCAAGATGGGTTTAGGAGGCGTGCTTATGCAGAATGGAAAGGTAGTTGCCTATGCGTCAAGGCAGTTGAGGACTCACGAAAAGAACTATCCTACGCATGACTTAGAACTTGCTGCGGTTGTTTTTGTGCTGAAGATTTGGAGGCATTATCTTTATGGTTCTAGGTTTGAAGTATTTAGTGACCATAAAAGTTTGAAGTATTTATTTGACCAGAAGGAATTGAATATGAGACAACGACGGTGGTTGGAGTTATTAAAAGATTATGATTTCGGATTGAATTATCATCCAGGAAAAGCTAATGTCGTGGCTGATGCTTTAAGTCAAAAGACCTTACTTATGTCAGCGATGATGGTTAAGGAGTTGGAATTAATTGAACAGTTCAGAGATATGAGTTTGGTTTGCGAAGTGACACCACATAGTGTTAGGTTGGGAATGTTAAAGATTAATAATGACTTTCTGGACAGTATCAGAGAAGCTCAGAAGTTGGATGTTAAACTGGTGAATTCGATGGTTGGAATCGATCAGTCTGGGAATAATGATTTCAAGTTGGATGCGCAAGGTGTGTTGAGATTCCGTAATAGAATTTGTATTCCTGATGATGCAGAGATGAAGAAAGCGATTCTTGAAGAGAGTCATAGGAGTAAGTTGAGTATCCATCTGGGAGCTACTAAAATGTATCAGGACTTGAAGAATTTGTTTTGGTGGCCAGGGATGAAGCGTGATGTAGCGCAGTTTGTGTATGCATGTTTAACTTGTCAGAAGTCGAAAGTTGAACATCAGAAGCCTGCAGGGTTGATGCAACCGTTAGAGGTTCCAGAATGGAAATGGGATAGTATTTCAATGTACTTTGTGACGGGATTGCCTAATACCGCAAGAGGGCATGATGCGATTTGGGTGATTGTTGACAGGCTAACAAAGTCGGTTCATTTTATTCCTATTACCATCACATATCCAGTACCGAAGTTGGCAGAGATTTATATCCGAGAGATTGTAAAGCTGCATGGTGTTCCTCTGTGTATCGTTTCTGTAACACCCCAAATTCTTCATCCTATTATTATTTTATTATTTTACATGTATGTATGTAATAGATTCTATATAGATATTTAAGTATACGTTTGGGTTAGTAATTTGTGAAGAACTAATTGCATTTTAATTACTTCTAAGTATTTCCTTATACTAAATTTTTGTATAAATAATTATCTAGATATATTATTAGCATCATGGAATTAGTTATTTTTATATATGAAAGTGCGGAAAGGAGTTGGAGTTTTTTTTTAAACGAATGTATGATTTAAATGAATTTTTGGTCATTAAAGGAGCTTTGGGCCTTTTCTAATGCTACAGCCTACGGCCCAAGTTTATTTCCTACAGCTCCTCGCGTAAGACAGTATTCATTCCTCTTTCTCCCAAAAATACTTGATGCGCAGCTTTTGGGGAATAAAATAACAAAACCCTAAATTCAATTCATCCTTACCAACCCTTCCCTTGTGTCAACCTCCCACCTCCCTCACCAAAAATCCAAGCTGTCGTCATTGATACCACTGTGGACAAACCAGGGGCTGCCTATCATGTGGTATTTGAGTTAAAGCTGTCTTACAAACAGGGTCGATTCTCTTATTCATGTACGTTAGGTCTAGATAGGTAGCCTTCTCAAGTCAATGTCAACCTGGTTATTGAGGTAATGAGCTAGAAATTAAGTGTAAGATGAACAACAGACAGGGCCGATTCTCTTTTAGTATGGGAGATGATTTCAAAACAAGAAAAAGAAATGAATATACATTGTTGTTGCGAAGAGTACTATCCAGTCACTACAACAAAAATGGCAACCGGCGGCGGTTATTCTGCGGCGGTTTTGGCAAAACCGCCGCCGGTGTAAATATTGCGGCGGTTTACGAGGCGGTTAATGTAAGCGCTTCAGTATGTTACCAAGTGGCTTCAGTCTCAAGAGGGGGGGTGAATTGAGATTTAAAACTTTTCAGATCTTTCGAAAACGTTTTTCCCCTTTTTCAATGACTTAGATCAATTTCGCGCAGGTTAAGTGGAAGCGAAGGAATTAGAATATAAAGCAGTAAAGCGGTATAACAGTAAAGCAGGAAAGCAGTAAAGCACGCAGAGATTTATCCTGGTTCGGTCACCTCCTAGTGACCTACGTCCAGTCCTCACACCCTTGTGAGATTTTCCACTAACCAAAACAACAAGGCTTACAGGTGCCTTGGAAAACCTTTACAGACTCAGGCACTCTCCTCCTAGGATACCCCACCTATGGAGAGCCCTCACATCTAATATAACAATAACAAGAGATACCCCACCCCTGTTATAATCAGCTGCCCCAGAAAGATACCCCACTTCCTAGTACAAACAGCTACCCTAGAGAGATACCCCACTCCCTAGAACAAATCACAAACAATTAAATAATAAACAATTGTAAAGACAGAAATACCTCTAATGAAGGCAGATATTACAACTTGAAGATTGCAACCCCAACTAACTCTTAGCAACAGATCAGCTCAGACGGACCAACGGTGCGTGACGAGCAAAAGTAAAAGCGTGAAGAGTTTTTCTCAAAAGTTTTCTGATTCGTGAAATGGGTTGTGTGAAAATGAACGTAATGCAGTGCCTATTTATAGGCTATGAGGAAATCAATTTTACGTTGAAAATAATGTAGGAATCGATTCTTTGTTGAAAACATTGGATCTAGGAATCGATTCTTCTTTTAATTAAAAATCGATTTTGACTTGCTTTGAAAAGAGGTGGCAATCGATTCTTGAGATCCAGGAGGGCTAGGAATCGATTCTTATACTCAATGTAATTTGTATGAATCGATTCTTGGCTTTCCTGAGACATGTAGGAATCGATTCTTTTGCTAAGTGAAAGATAGTGTGAATCGATTCTTTCCTTTTTGAAAAATACTTGTGAATCGATTATGCACTTTGGTAAAAATAATATGAATCGATTCTTCCTTTTTAGAAATACCTAGGAATCGATTTGCATACTTAGTGAAGCTAGTATGAATCGATTCTTTAGCTTTTGTATTGACCTGAAAATCGATTTTTATGTATAGAATAAAATAGAGAAAATCGATTTTATGCTTTTCAAAAATGCTTCTTGTGTTTACGTGTGCATGCATGCATTTTGAAAATCATGAGACTTTGAGAGATGAGCTGACCTTCGAAAGAGCTTACACCTTTTTCCTAAGACACGCCCAAACCCTAAGGACTACCCTTATTTATAAGGACTACCCTTATATCTTGAAACTTCAATTCTTGAGCTTGATTGTCTTGGATTGTGACTTTGATACTTTGTCACTTTCATTAACTTTGGCCATCAACTTTGGCTTTGGCCTTTTTACTATTATCAACTTTAGCTTTTTTCTTTTTCATCATCAAAACCTCTAAACCACTTCATCATCAAAACTTAGCCTGCAACACAAGATATCTACACAGTAAGTAACTATACTGCAGCGGTTTTGAGGAATTCTGAGGCGGTTTTTTAAAAAAATAAGTAAAGGGATTCAAGCGGCGGCGGTTACAATCATACTGAGGCGGTTTTGTTTGTAAAAAACATTCCCCTTTTTTTTTGATCAAAGAGCTTATTTTATTTTAATTTAAAAAAAATTAAATTAACAAAACCCTCATTCTCTCTCTCTCAGCGCTTCAGTTCTCTCTCACGAGCAACACTCTCACGCAGCCAGCAACCCTTTTCCTCTTTTTCTTCTTCCTCTTCCTCTTTTTCTTCAGTTCTCCGCCACACCCAGCCAGCAACCCTCAGGTGCGTCTTCTTTCTACCTCTATCTCATTCTCTCTTTCTTTCGGGTTTGAACGGTTTTGAGTTTGAATCGTTTTTGTAGTAACGATTGATTCTCTAAATTAGGGTTTTGATTTTTTGTAGTGGGTTTAATTTCTGGAAGTGGTTTATTGTAACTTGATAACTTTGGTATTGTATATTGAATTGAATCGTCCCGTGGCTGAATTTTGTAATTTCATTTTTTTTTGTGAATACTGAATAATGTTTCTGAGGAGAATTGAATCTCTGCAAAAGTTTTTGCCTAAACTATTTTAGAAGTAGGGTTAAGAAAGCTTTAGATTAATTAATTAATTTTGGTTTGTGGCTAATAGGCATTGCACAATTAGGATACTGATAAAAGTTTTGGTTTTGGAATGGAGAATGAGATTAGAGTTGTGATTTGTGATTTCAAAGGGATACAACTCTCATTCTCACAATCGTTACTACAATTTTGATGATTTTAAAGGGATAATGAGATGATTGTGCAATGCCTATTAGCCACAAAAAGCATTAATTAAATGATTAAATCAGTTAGATGATTGTTTCTGAGGATAATGGTTTGTGAGGATGATGCTTTTTAACCCTTTTTCAAACCAGAAACAATTCAGTTTGTGAGGATGTTACTTTTTGTGGTTAACTTTGGTTTGAGGATAAGAAATCATCTCATTCTCCACTTTCACTAATTCAGTTAGATGGTTTTAATGTTGACACATCTTTTGACAAATTGTTTTTGAAATACCTTCTAGTTCGGTTAGATGTGTTATGAAGTTTCTTTGTGGGTAAGAACGATTTGTTGAATGAATTCAGTTCAGTCTAGCTTACAAGAACGTAAGAAAAATTCAATGCTATAACTCTAAAATTCAGTTTTCATGCATTTACTTAATAAGCAGAATTTTTGAGATGTGCTTCCATGTCTTTTTTAGGTACATTTTGGTTTCAAACTCAAATGGGTAACTTTTATTGAGTAAAAGTTATGCTTAAAATACTTATTGGTATCTTGCTGTTCAGAGAATTACTGTTAACATAAACATTCTGTCTATGACTAATTTGCAGTTCATTTCTCTCGCTCTCTCTCGCCTCCGTTACACCCACACCAGGTTCGTCTCTCTCTCACTCTCTCTCGTTTAGATTAATTAATTAATTTTGGTTTGTGGCTATAAAGAATCGTAATGCAACCACGACCACATTTTAGAATATCATGATATCTGTTTCATTTTCAAGTGAATTATTAGTTCAAAAGAGACAAAATAGTAGCTTATGTTCTCAACTAACTGGTCAGATGTTTTTGTTTTCTTCTTTTATTCCCAAATATGATATGATTTTCTCAGCAAGTTATCAACCTGTAACAATCTCCAGCTTTTGAATATTACCTATCTTCACTCTTTACTCTTCACCCTAAAGGTGAATAATTCAATTTCAAAGCTATGTGTATGAGGAATGCTATTGTGCCATATGTTTACTGAACTTGTTTTTCTTATTTGCACTGCCATGTGTTAATGACTTGTCTAATTAGCTAGGTTCAATGCTAGAGGAATGGTATAAACAATATATATGAAACCTTGATTGACAAAAAATGTACTAGACATGTACTTGATAGAGGACTATAAAAATCCTGCACTATTTGGTACTGGCTTTAGGGTGTTTTGGTGGCCAGTTAAAGTCATTGGTATACAATTTACTTCTTATTAGTTTGAATTAATTAATAATTTCTAATGAGTTATAATTTTTTATTTTCATTTTTTGTTTTACTTTATTTTCAGTTGGGGATGGAGAACCACAGTGACTGACTATAATAGGCTGCAGTCGGAATTACAAGCGAGTAATGCAAGAGTTCAAGCTTTAGAGGCAAAAGTTGGTAAAGTTCGAACAATAGAGGAGCAAGTAGCTTTTCTAATGCAGCAAGTTGGTGGTCAATTTCCAGCTAGATCTAATCAGGTATTTGAGCTTTTCTAATTTTTTATGTATGTTGAGGACAAGAAAACACTATCAATTATTTGTTAGTGCTTCTAGGAATGCTTTGGCATTCTTTATAACTGTTAAATCTACTGTGAAAGGCATCGTTTGCCACAGCCTCAAATTTAGTTGCCTCTGGAGCAATCTTGTGTAGATATACAAAAGGATCATCAAACTCCTGTTGTGAAGGGTAGTATACAGGACACTCTGGAATATTATTGGTCCATTGAAAATCATCAAATTTTCCAACATTGTTGGAAACAAGTCTGGCTGCTGGCTTAGACATTGAATTATTAAGCTTTGTTTTCTTTGTTCTTCTATATCTAAAAACTTTAGGAGAAGCCATTTAGATGATTGTTTCATATAAATAAACTGGCATGTAATTAGTAGGTATGGTATCCGTTAGATTGTTAGTAGGTATGGTATTCTGGTGTGAAGAGTTTATGTGTGAAGAGTTTATGTTTATGCTATTTGTTATAAGCATCTAGTACAATTTCTTATTTCTTACTTTTGTTCCTTTTTGCCCTTTCTCTGCTTTTCAGGTTGCAGATTTACGTTCGCCTGCTGAAGCAATACCCTCTTCATCTGCCAGTCATGTACCTGCACATCGTGGACCTACATCTAGTTTTTAGTTTTCGGATTAGTTATTATTAATGTTCTTATTTTGGGGAGCTCTTACATTCCTAAGCACAGTACCTTTTAATCTTTTGGAGCAACAGTACTTTTGATATATTTTGGAGCAACGGTACTTATGATATATTTTGAAGCAACGATCCTTTTGATATTATATGTTGTGTTATTTTACTTTAGAAGTATGAATGAACTTTTTGTCATTGTTTGTGTATGTTTAAATTGTTTGATGCATTCTTGGCATTTTTCGTTTATGTTTTTAAATAATTTAAGAAAAAGTTGTTATAAATAACCAAAAAAATATTAGCCTTTAGAAAAGACTTGTTTTTTCTCCCAGCTTTAAAAACACCGCAGCAAAAAGCCTCAAAGTCGGCGCGAAATTATAACCCAACCGCCGCAAAAAACCTCAAAACCGCCGCGAAACTACATTTTTCTCTAACACAAGCTATTTAGGGGCGGTTGCTAACCGCTGCAACTGTCCAACCACCGCAAAAAACCTAAAAACCGCCGCAAAACTCTACATATTTTCCTAACTCAACAGCTATTTAGGGGCGGTTTATAACGGCCGCAACCGTCCAACCGCCGCTCATAACCGCCGCCAGTTACTCCTCCAGGCGGTTATACCAGCGGTTACTAAAACCGCCGCTGCAATTCCTCGCGGCGGAGAATACTGCGGCGGATTTGAAACCGCCGGGAGGTGCATTCGGCGGCGGTTAAAACCGCCGCAGAATGCTTTTTGAACCGCCGCCGCTTGCCTGTATTGTTGTAGTGAGTGGCCTTTCGGGTTGTTAGTTTTAGGTGAAATAAGGTTTTGACTTGGCTTTTGATTTTGACATTGAAAAGCAACACATATCCTTTAAACTTTTGGAAGCTACGTGGATGGAATTGTAAAGAAGCACACTAGCTACCTAGACAAGTTCTATATCTTGGGGATTTGGTTTGTAACACACAATGTTACCATCTTTATTTCAATATATCATCCGCAACTATCCACGTTTTCAAAAATGGGTGTTACCAAGGTTCTAAATAACGGTCGCGGTCACAGTCGCGATCGCGTTAAGGCTTTTTCGTTATCGGCCGTTGCGGCTGTTGCGTTACAAGTCGCGGTCGTCGCGGTGTGAATTAATCACAATAATGCATAAATTTTATTAAAATTATTTGTCGCGATAACGGTCACTACCGAGACAGTTTTGTCGCGGCCGTTTTTGGTGTAACAGACCCTTTTTTAGAACCATGGGTGTTACTTTTGGATTGATTTCATCCAAACTTTCGGAAAGTACTTACCGCTCTTGCGTTACGGCCAAGCTGATTTTGCTCTATTCCGTCGTCTAATTTTGTTAGCTCTGTGAATGTGTTGCCAAACAATTAAAATATCAACTCGTTCGTTGGTTGGGTTGTCGTGCCAAGATTCTAATTAATTCTGTGTCGTGCAAGATCGTCAAACCAGGTAAGAGTGGGGTTCTAACTCTATAATAGGGTACATGAAGGGCTTTATGTAGAAAAATAAGGGATCCTATGTGTTTGTTTAATCCTAGAAATCTATTGTTGTTGTTTGAAAACTATTGGTTGATGTTTGAAAGCTATTGGTTGATGTTTGAAAACTATTTGTTGATGTTTGAATATATCTGTTGATGATTAAAATCAGTTTAGGGGTTTTCGAACACAATAATGCACAAAATCTGGGTCCTGGGCGCCATGGGCGCTGTTTGATGATGTTGCTGGGCGCTGGTGCGCTGGGCGCCAAGGGCGCCGTATGTGGCTGCCCGTTTGTTGCTGGGCGCTGGTGCACTGGGCGCCATGGGCGCCATGTCTGGCTGCCCTGTTGTTGTTGCTGTTGCTGGCGCAATGGGCGCCATGTCTGGCTGCCCTGCTGTTGTTGTTGGCGCACTGGGCGCCATGTCTGGCTGCCCCGTTGTTGTTGTTGGCGCAGTGGGCGCCAAGGCCGCCTGTAACGCCCCAAAATAATTTAATTATTTATTTAATTAAGTTATTTAAGGCTTACAATATTTATTTAATTTAATTAAATAATTCAAGTTTAATTATTTTATTTTATTTTATTAGGAGATGGTGTCACTATTTAGGTGGTGCGAGCAAGGGCCCGTGATCCACAATTAGGCCCGTGGCCCATTGCTTAGTCAAGTAATTCGACTCTCAAGGGGTCTTAGAAGCTAGTTTTCATTTTGACTCAAGTGGGAAAAAAGAAAGAAAGTAACGTAAAGAGAGGAGAAGTGAGAAGAGAAGTCGCAACTTGCAAGAGGAAGGGGGAGGAGCTTCGCGAATCACTCAAGGAGGGGGAAGAGCTTGTTGGTGTCTTGAAATTCTTTGGAGCCTTGCTTAGCAAATTCGACTTCCATAAGGTTAGGGGGTCCTCTTTTTGTTCTTAATAGATATGCGAATTAGTGATGCTTAGGGTTAGGGTTCTAGAATAATTTCCATGAACGAATTGTTGTTTTGATGATTAAATTATAGTGTTGTGATACTTGATTAGGAATTGCTCATGTTGAAATCGTATAATTGGTGAATTGAATTGTTGCTAAGTGATTCGCATGACACATGTTTGAGAATATGATTTGTTGATGTTTGCTTGGTGAATTTGAGAATCATGGTGACACTTTAGTGATATATATGTAATTGGGCATTTTGATGAATTTAATTTGGTGAATGAAAGTGAGAAAAATTCTGTTTAGAAGCCCCTAGGTGCCTTGGGCGCCATAAGCATGTTGCTGAAATTTTCAGTGTTGCGCCTAGTCATGGGCGCCAGGCGCCCAGCAGTGTGCTGCGCCTGTTTCCAAAAAAATTCTGTTGCCCTGTGTTGCCATTCTGTGTCACTGTGTGCTGTGCCTGTTGCCTGTGTTGCCAATCTGTGTTGCTGTGCCTGTTGCCTGTGTTGCCATTCTGTGTTCCTGTGCTGCCAGTTTTGGCACATGTTGCTAGTGTCATGGGCGCCAAGGGCCCCAAAGTCCGGGTGATAGTTTTGCGAAAATTGTTTTCAGGTTTTTATACTCAGGTAAAATGGCTCATGAAAACTGATTTTGGGCAACAAAGGAGTTGAGTTGTGTGTTTTCACTAGGTGCCTAGTGCATGGGCGCCAAAAATGATGTTCAATTTTTGATGAAAATATTATTGGGTTTTCATGTTCTGAGCATTTGGCTCGTGTAAAATTAATTTCGAAGAAAAATAAAATTTGTAGCATGATGGTCTTAGGCGCCTAGTGCTTGGGCGCCATGTTGCTGCTGTTCCCTGGGCGCGCCTATGCGCTTGTTGCCTTCCTGGGCGCCCAGCGCCTATGTGCGCGTGTTGTTCCTGGGCGCCAAGCGCCTAGCGCCTGTGCGCTGTTGCGCGTGTTGTTCCTGGGCGCCAGCGCCCATGCGCCTGTGCGTGTTGCCTCTCCTGGGCGCCAAGCGCCCATGCGCCAAGCGCTGTGTTGCCCCTGGGCGCCCAGCGCCCATGCGCCAGTTTCCAGGATGTCTAACATTTTTCCTAAATTGTTTGTAACGTAACTTTTGACTCGGTTATCCAAATTCAACGGTTCAAAATGCGTTTTGAAGCTAATTTCAGTGCCTATCCAATAGTCTCAATTTTATGCAAAAATAATTTATTTTTACTGGTGTTCCTGGCTGAAGGTGTTCAAGTGTCCAAATGGCTATTTTTATCCATTTTCCCTACGTCGTGTCAATGTCCTGGGTTGGTCTTTTTGAATTGGTGTTGGTGTGGGTGGTGAGCTGAAATGGTGAGTGATGATGAGGTGAGATTGGTGAGCAGAGGCTTCGGCCTAATTTTAATTTGGTGAGTTAAATAATGCACTATGGTGAGATTAGAATTTAAAATGGTGATTTGATTGATTTGTGGTGTGTTGTGATGCATTCTCCATAACACCTCATGAGCATGTGCATTATTGGTGAGCAGAGGCTACGGCCTAATTTTATTTGGTGAGCAGAGGCTACGGCCTATTTGTATTTGGTGACGGATCCGACATGCATGTACCCGTGGAGTTTGGGTTGCATTACATGCATAATCATATATTGTGTAGTGCTGTTTGGAATATAGAATGTCCATGTGATTGACCCATTGTTGTGAGTTGGTGTGCTTGGTTTCCTTTTTCCTACGCATTGCTTAATTCTCATATGTTATTAATTATGAAAAGAGACTCACCCTACTGCCTTTATGTTGCTTCTTATGTCGGCAACGTGCAGGTAATGATGAGTGAAGGTTTCCTGTATGCCTTCGTCTGGTAGGAAGTGTCACGCTCTGATACGTAGCACCAGGGGGGGGGGGTGTCCTATGTTTATGCTTTATTTTCTTAAAAGCTAAGTTATTAGAAATGGGGTGTTACATTAGTGGTATCAGAGCAGTTCGGTCTGTCCGGCCGGTAGTCGAGTCGTCATGTTGAGTAACATTGAGTTTGTTACTCGTTTCTGAATTCTGTTTTCTGTTGCAGTGCTAGAATGGCCAGACGGGACGATGCTGCACTTGCTGCTGCCTTGCAGGCTATAGCCGGGGCGATGGGTAATATACCCGGTGCTGTTAATGATGGGACGCGCAATTTGGCTACGTTCCAGAGAGAGAATCCACCTGTCTTTAAGGGCAAGTATAATCCAGATGGTGCTTTGGCATGGCTGAAAGAGATTGAAAGAATATTCCGGGTCATGGATTGTGATGATGCGCAGAAGGTCAGGTATGGTACCCATACGCTGGCAGAGGAAGCTGATGATTGGTGGATGGAGGTGAGGCAGAGATTAGAAACTGCTAATGAAGAGATAACTTGGGCTGTTTTCCGTAGAGAGTTCTTGCGGAAGTATTTTCCTGAAGATGTGAGAGGTAAGAAAGAAATAGAATTCCTTGAGCTGAAGCAAGGAAGCATGTCAGTGACAGAGTATGCTGCCAAGTTCACTGAATTGGCTAAGTTTTATCCCCATTATGCTGATGCTGATTCTGAGTTCTCAAAGTGTATTAAGTTTGAGAATGGACTGAGGGCTGATATCAAGAAAGCTGTAGGGTACCAGAAGATTCGGGTATTCGCTGATTTGATCGACAGTTGCAGGATATATGAGGATGATAGTAATGCTCATTCTAAGGTCATGAGGGATCTGAGAGGTAAATTTCAGAATCGGGGTAAGCCATATGAGGTTCCAGCTGGTAAAGGTAAGCAGAGGTATGCTGATAATAAGAAAACAAGTGGGGGAGATGCCCCTGCGAAGGTTGTGTGCTACAGGTGTGGCAAGCCGGGTCACAAGAGTTTTGACTGCTCAGATAATAAATGTTTCAAATGCGGTAAAGAGGGTCATGTGGCTGCGAAGTGTGAGAAAAGGGATGTGGTGTGCTACAATTGCGGGGAATCAGGTCATATTAGTACTAAGTGTACTAAGCCGAAGAAAGAGAAGTCCCATGGAAAAGTGTTTGCTCTCGCAGGATCAGAGGATACTAATGAGATTAGAGGTACATGTTTTATTAATGGTATTCCTTTGATTGCTATTATTGATACTGGTGCTACGCATTCGTTTATTGCTGCTTTGTGCGCTGAGAAATTGGACCTTGTTTTATCTTCTATGATGAGGGAGATGGTTATTGACACTCCAGCTAAGGGTTCAGTAACTACCTCTCTTGTGTGTGCTAAGTGCCCTCTGTCAATCTTCGGCAGAGACTTTCTTGTTGATCTAATTTGTTTGCCGTTGGGAGGGTTGGATGTCATTCTTGGTATGGACTGGTTAGTATTTAACCATGTGCATATTAATTGTTTCCGGAGATCTGTGAGTTTCCTTCCTCCCGAAGAGGAAGAATCAGTGTTGTTGCCTGCTGGTCATTTACATAAGGTAATGAGGGAAGGAGTTCATCTGTTTGCCTTGATGGCGTCATTGTCTGCTGAGAATCAGGCGATCATTGACAGGGTTCAAGTAGTGTGTGAGTTTCCTGAAGTGTTCCCGGATGAAATTCCAAGTGTCCCGCCAGAGAGAGAGGTTGAGTTTGCCATTGATCTTATACCTGGTACTAGGCCTGTGTCTATGGCACCGTACCGAATGTCAGCTTCAGAGTTGTCTGAATTGAAAAAGCAATTAGAAGAGCTGCTTGAGAAGAAATTTGTAAGACCAAGTGTGTCACCGTGGGGTGCTCCGGTATTGTTAGTGAAAAAGAAGGACGGGAGTATGAGACTTTGTGTCGATTATAGGCAATTGAACAAAGTGACAATAAAGAACCGGTATCCGCTTCCCAGAATTGATGATCTGATGGACCAGCTGGTAGGTGCCAAGGTGTTTAGTAAAATCGATTTGAGGTCGGGTTATCACCAGATCAAGGTAAAGGATGAAGACATTCAGAAAACCGCTTTCAGAACGAGATATGGGCACTATGAGTATTCTGTTATGCCGTTTGGTGTTACCAATGCGCCGGGTGTGTTTATGGAGTACATGAATCGTACTTTTCATAGTTACTTGGATCGGTTTGTAGTTGTGTTTATTGACGACATTCTGGTGTATTCTAAGACAGAAGAGGAGCACGCAGAACATTTGAGGTTAGTGCTGGAAGTATTGAAAGAAAAGAAATTGTATGCAAAATTGTCTAAGTGTGAGTTCTGGCTGAATGAAGTTGGTTTCCTTGGTCATATTATCTCTGGTAATGGTATAGCTGTGGACCCAGCCAAGGTTGATGCTGTGTCCCAATGGGAGATCCCGAAGTCAGTTACAGAGATTAGAAGCTTTTTGGGATTAGCTGGTTACTACAGGAGGTTTATTGAAGGTTTCTCGAGGTTGGCACTTCCGTTGACTCAATTGACATGTAAAGGAAGAGCTTTTGTGTGGGATGCTCGCTGTGAGGAGAGCTTCAATGAGTTGAAAAAGAGGTTGACTACATCACCCGTTTTGACTTTGCCTGTTCCTGATCGACCGTTTGTAGTATATTGTGATGCTTCCAAGATGGGTTTGGGAGGTGTATTGATGCAAGAGGGTAAGGTAGTAGCTTATGCGTCCAGACAGTTGAGGACCCATGAGAAGAACTACCCTACTCATGATTTAGAGCTGGCTGCGATTGTGTTTGTGCTGAAAATTTGGAGGCACTATCTGTATGGTACCAGATTTGAAGTGTTTAGCGACCATAAGAGTTTGAAATACTTGTTTGATCAGAAGGAGCTAAATATGAGACAGAGACGTTGGTTAGAATTGCTGAAGGATTATGATTTCGGCTTGAACTATCACCCCGGCAAAGCTAATGTCGTGGCTGATGCTTTAAGTCGGAAGAGTTTGCATATGTCGGCTATGATGGTGAAAGAGTTAGAATTGATTGAGCAGTTTCGGGACATGAGTCTGGTTTGTGAAGTGACACCGCAGAGTGTCAGATTGGGGATGTTGAAGATCGGCAACGAATTTTTGGTTAGTATTCGAGAAGCCCAAAAGTCAGATGTAAAGTTGGTGGACCTGTTAGTTGTGAATGATCAAGATGTGGATGGAGATTTCAAGTTAGATTCCCAAGGTGTATTGAGATTCAGAGATAGGATCTGCATTCCTGACGATGCTGAGATGAAGAGAATGATTCTTGAGGAGAGCCATAGGAGCAAGTTGAGTATTCATCCAGGAGCTACGAAAATGTACCAAGATTTGAAGAGAATGTTCTGGTGGCCTGGTATGAAGAAGGATGTGGCGCAGTTTGTGTATTCGTGTCTGACTTGTCAGAAGTCTAAGATTGAGCATCAGAAGCCTGCGGGGTTGATGCAACCATTGGAGATTCCGGAATGGAAATGGGATAGCATTTCCATGGATTTTGTAACTGGTTTGCCAAATACAGTGAGAGGGTTTGATGCTATATGGGTGGTTGTGGACAGGTTGTCTAAGTCTGCTCATTTCTTACCAATTAATATGACTTATCCAGTTCCAAAGTTGGCAGAAATCTATATCAAGACTATTGTGAAGTTGCATGGCGTTCCGCTTAGTATTGTGTCTGATAGAGATCCAAGATTCACATCTGAGTTTTGGAAAAGTTTGCAGGAAGCTTTGGGTTCTAAGTTGAGGTTGAGCTCCGCTTATCATCCGCAGACAGATGGTCAGACGGAGAGGACTATTCAGTCGTTAGAGGACTTGTTGAGAGCATGTGTTCTTGAGCAGGGAGGTTCATGGGATTCTCATCTTTCGTTGATAGAATTCACCTATAACAACAGTTTTCATTCTAGTATTGGTATGGCACCGTTCGAGGCATTGTATGGTCGGAGATGTAGGACTCCGTTGTGTTGGTATGAATCTGGGGAGAGTGCAGTGTTGGGGCCTGAGATTGTGCGAGAAACAACTGAGAAGGTAAAATTAATCCGTGAGAAGATGAAAGCGTCGCAGAGTCGACAAAAGAGCTATCATGATAAAAGAAGGAAGGATTTAGAGTTTCAGGCCGGTGATCATGTGTTCCTGAGAGTCACTCCAGTGACTGGTGTTGGGCGTGCCTTGAAATCTAAGAAGTTAACTCCCCGTTTCATTGGTCCGTATCAGATTACAGAGAGGGTGGGAAGTGTTGCCTATAGGGTGGCCTTGCCGCCTAATCTTTCGAACTTGCATGACGTGTTTCACGTGTCACAACTTCGAAAGTATGTTCCGGACCCGTGTCATGTGATTCAGATGGATGAAGTAGAGGTGCGGGATAATCTCACCGTGGAGACTATGCCTGTGCGGATTGAAGATAGAGAAGTGAAGACTCTGAGAGGGAAAGAAATTCCTTTGGTGAAGGTGGTGTGGTTAGGAGCTGCTGGTGAGAGTATGACTTGGGAGCTGGAGAGTAAGATGCGGGAAGCATATCCGGAGTTGTTTGATTCAGGTAATTTCGAGGACGAAATATTCTAAGTGGGGGAGAGTTGTAACGCCCCAAAATAATTTAATTATTTATTTAATTAAGTTATTTAAGGCTTACAATATTTATTTAATTTAGTTAAATAATTCAAGTTTAATTATTTTATTTTATTTTATTAGGAGATGGTGTCACTATTTAGGTGGTGCGAGCAAGGGCCCGTGATCCACAATTAGGCCCGTGGCCCATTGCTTAGTCAAGTAATTCGACTCTCAAGGGGTCTTAGAAGCTAGTTTTCATTTTGACTCAAGTGGGAAAAAAGAAAGAAAGTAACGTAAAGAGAGGAGAAGTGAGAAGAGAAGTCGCAACTTGCAAGAGGAAGGGGGAGGAGCTTCGCGAATCACTCAAGGAGGGGGAAGAGCTTGTTGGTGTCTTGAAATTCTTTGGAGCCTTGCCTAGCAAATTCGACTTCCATAAGGTTAGGGGGTCCTCTTTTTGTTCTTAATAGATATGCGAATTAGTGATGCTTAGGGTTAGGGTTCTAGAATAATTTCCATGAACGAATTGTTGTTTTGATGATTAAATTATAGTGTTGTGATACTTGATTAGGAATTGCTCATGTTGAAATCGTATAATTGGTGAATTGAATTGTTGCTAAGTGATTCGCATGACACATGTTTGAGAATATGATTTGTTGATGTTTGCTTGGTGAATTTGAGAATCATGGTGACACTTTAGTGATATATATGTAATTGGGCATTTTGATGAATTTAATTTGGTGAATGAAAGTGAGAAAAATTCTGTTTAGAAGCCCCTAGGTGCCTTGGGCGCCATAAGCATGTTGCTGAAATTTTCAGTGTTGCGCCTAGTCATGGGCGCCAGGCGCCCAGCAGTGTGCTGCGCCTGTTTCCAAAAAAATTCTGTTGCCTTGTGTTGCCATTTTGTGTCACTGTGTGCTGTGCCTGTTGCCTGTGTTGCCAATCTGTGTTGCTGTGCCTGTTGCCTGTGTTGCCATTCTGTGTTCCTGTGCTGCCAGTTTTGGCACATGTTGCTAGTGTCATGGGCGCCAAGGGCCCCAAAGTCCGGGTGATAGTTTTGCGAAAATTGTTTTCAGGTTTTTATACTCAGGTAAAATGGCTCATGAAAACTGATTTTGGGCAACAAAGGAGTTGAGTTGTATGTTTTCACTAGGTGCCTAATGCATGGGCGCCAAAAATGATGTTCAATTTTTGATGAAAATATTATTGGGTTTTCATGTTCTGAGCATTTGGCTCGTGTAAAATTAATTTCGAAGAAAAATAAAATTTGTAGCATGATGGTCTTAGGCGCCTAGTGCTTGGGCGCCATGTTGCTGCTGTTCCCTGGGCGCGCCTATGCGCTTGTTGCCTTCCTGGGCGCCCAGCGCCTATGTGCGCGTGTTGTTCCTGGGCGCCAAGCGCCTAGCGCCTGTGCGCTGTTGCACGTGTTGTTCCTGGGCGCCAGCGCCCATGCGCCTGTGCGTGTTGCCTCTCCTGGGCGCCAAGCGCCCATGCGCCAAGCGCTGTGTTGCCCCTGGGCGCCCAGCGCCCATGCGCCAGTTTCCAGGATGTCTAACATTTTTCCTAAATTGTTTGTAACGTAACTTTTGACTCGGTTATCCAAATTCAACGGTTCAAAATGCGTTTTGAAGCTAATTTCAGTGCCTATCCAATAGTCTCAATTTTATGCAAAAATAATTTATTTTTACTGGTGTTCCTGGCTGAAGGTGTTCAAGTGTCCAAATGGCTATTTTTATCCATTTTCCCTACGTCGTGTCAATGTCCTGGGTTGGTCTTTTTGAATTGGTGTTGGTGTGGGTGGTGAGCTGAAATGGTGAGTGATGATGAGGTGAGATTGGTGAGCAGAGGCTTCGGCCTAATTTTAATTTGGTGAGTTAAATAATGCACTATGGTGAGATTAGAATTTAAAATGGTGAATTGATTGATTTGTGGTGTGTTGTGATGCATTCTCCATAACACCTCATGAGCATGTGCATTATTGGTGAGCAGAGGCTACGGCCTAATTTTATTTGGTGAGCAGAGGCTACGGCCTATTTGTATTTGGTGACGGATCCGACATGCATGTACCCGTGGAGTTTGGGTTGCATTACATGCATAATCATATATTGTGTAGTGCTGTTTGGAATATAGAATGTCCATGTGATTGACCCATTGTTGTGAGTTGGTGTGCTTGGTTTCCTTTTTCCTACGCATTGCTTAATTCTCATATGTTATTAATTATGAAAAGAGACTCACCCTACTGCCTTTATGTTGCTTCTTATGTCGGCAACGTGCAGGTAATGATGAGTGAAGGTTTCCTGTATGCCTTCGTCTGGTAGGAAGTGTCACGCTCTGATACGTAGCACCAGGGGGGGGGGTGTCCTATGTTTATGCTTTATTTTCTTAAAAGCTAAGTTATTAGAAATGGGGTGTTACACCGCCAAGTGTGGCTGCCCTGTGTTGTTGCTGGGCGCAGTGGGTGCCAAGGGCGCCAAGTGTGGCTGCCCTGTGTTGTTGCTGGGCGCAGTGGGCGCCAAGGGTGCCAAGTGTGGCTGCCCTGTTTTGTTGTTGGGTGCACTGGGCGCCATGGGTGGCTGCCTCGTTCGGTTGTTGGGCGCGTTGGGCGCCGTCTTGTGGATTGTTGGGCGCTTTAGGCGCGTTAGGCCCACAGTTGGCTAATTGTTGGTTAAGTCGTTAATTTGTTAATCCTTGATTTGTGGAGTTGTTAACTGTTGGTTGAGTTGTGAAACTGTTAGCTTGTTAAGTTGCTAAATTGTTAGCTCAGTTGTTGATTTGTTGACGATGTTGCACCTAGTTGTGATCACCATGGTGTGAAGTTGGCGACGTGTATCTGGTTGGATTGCCTCTATTTATTGGCAGGATATTATGTTGTAGGCCTATGGCCAACGTTGAATTCCGTTGTTGTTGTGTTGCTATGTAATCGTTGTTGATTGTTTGTGCATTCACATCGCGTCGCATACATATCATTTTCATGTTGGAGCTATGCTCAATACACGTTGGATTGGACTGGCAAATTATGTTGAAATTATGTTGAAGGCTTATGCCTTGTTGATGCCTCTATTTATTGGCAGATTTTTACGTTGGGAGTTCTGCTCCGATGGTACCACATGCATGTGCATAATATTGAGTCGCATTCATATTGCACCCGTAAGTGACTATGTTGATAACTTGTGATTGATCGAAATTGATTGTTGGCTGTGAAGTGGTGAATTCATGTTCTCTGATTCTAATATACTGTTTTTCATATGTCCTATTATATGGTTTGATATCTCACCCCTTCTGTTTGAATGTTACCCTCCTGTTGGTAACGTGCAGGTAATCACGAATGAAGGCTGCTTACCTTCGTTAGATCGAGTCGGTGTCGTCGCTCTGATACGTAACACTCGGGGGGGGGGGGGGGGGGGGATGAACACTTGTTTTCCTTAGTTGCTATGTTATTTGTATTGTTGAAAACTAAAAGTTGTCACTATTAAGAGTCATGCTAAATCTGAGCTCTCTTAGGTTGGTTAAAGACGCCATGATTACGTTGAATTGATTTTGTTGCGAATCCGCTGCGTAGTAATGAAGATGACTTATTTTTAAAGACTAAAATGTTGTTTATTGGTTCATCCAAAAGTAAGTGTTATGTATCCGTTTTCATAGGCGAATTAATCTGTTTGCTGTTTTACGAAGAAAGTGTGGCACTCCATTTATTTGTTGGAAATTTTTATAAACTCTGATTTTCGTATTATTTTACAGGGTAGAAATGGGGTGTTACAGTTTTGGATAGAGGTCCGAGGTTTACTTCTGATTTTCGAAAGAGTTTGCAAAGGGAGTTGGGTTCTAAGTTGAGATTGAGTTCGGCGTATCACCCTCAGATGGATGGTCAGACAGAGAGGACTATTCAGTCGTTGGAGGATTTGTTGAGAGCGTGTGTTCTTGAGCAAGGAGGTTCGTGGGATACCTATCTTTCATTGATAGAGTTCACTTATAATAACAGTTACCATTCTAGTATTGGAATGACACCTTTTGAAGCGTTGTTTGGTCGGAGATGTAGGACTCCTTTATGTTGGTATGAATCTGGAGAAAGTGTAGTACTTGGACCCGAAGTTGTTCGAGAGACTACTGAGAAGGTGAAGTTGATTCGGGAGAAGATGAAAACTTCGCAAAGTAGACAGAAGAGTTATCATGATAAGCGAAGGAAGGATTTAGAATTTCAAGCGGGTGATCATGTGTTTCTGAGAGTCACACCGGTGACCGGTGTTGGGCGCGCCTTGAAGTCTAAGAAGCTTACTCCTCGTTTTATTGGTCCGTATCAGATTTCAGAAAAAGTTGGGAATGTTGCTTATAGAGTGGCCTTACCGCCTAACCTTTCGAATTTGCATGATGTGTTTCATGTGTCACAACTTCGAAAGTATATTTCAGATCGATCTCATGTAATTCACATGGATGATGTGCAAGTACGGGATAATCTTACTGTGGAGACAATGCCTATACGAATCGAGGATCATGAGGTGAAGTGTAACACCCCGATAAATTCTAATATATAAAACTACCGAAATGCACTAAATGGCATACATCAGAGTAACTTCCTGTTATTGAAATATTGAACACATCTAAAACTTTTGATAATACATATCAAATGGTTCTCTGAACCTCATAACTTCCTGAAAATGCTTAAGTTCAAACTTAAGACTTGTACATAATCCTGGTGTTCAATAATCAAAACATAAAGTAGCGGAAACGATTTATAACTTATACATAATAGTTATACAACCGATAACAAAAGTACTACAAACGGACAAGGGCCTAAGCAAGAAATGTAAACTTCCGGACTCCTCGAGTCACACCTGCTATCCGTGCTTAGTTGCCTTGGCCTTCCCCTGTTTCTCTGTAAAAACCACAAATATGAAGGGTGAGATAAACATTATCTCAGTGAGTCCTATCGAGACCCCTGACCAACTCTAACGGTTTCTTATACTTTAATCTGAACTCGTGGCCCTAATAAGCGACCACGTGAATACATAATGTTTACTCGTAACTCGTAGCCCTAATAAGCGACTACTTGTTACATTCCTGCTTTTTCCTGATGTAGCCCTAATAAGCGACTACGGATCATATTTTAACATGAACTTAGCACAACCCGAGATATAATGCTAGACAATCTTGATTGCCCAATATCTACGGAAACCCCAATCCGAAATTCTATCCGAATAATGCTAGGGTCCTAGCTTTGGATTCATGACTCCCCTCCACTAGGTATGCTAATGACTGGAGGATCGTCATCCTCGATATACACAAGGTATACCATCTACCTTTCCCCGAAGGAAAGTAACTTGATTTGTGTTTACATGAATTGAGAGTTTTTATGTCTTTATAGACTTACAATCAATTAGTTTACATGACATGATGAACTTGAAGTTCGTTATCTTAGCATGATTGGACTCAAGGTCCGTTAACATTTCTTGACTTGTGTTCTCACGCGTTCTCTAAGTATGGTTTTCCGTTACGTTCATAACACACAAGTTTTCTATAAAACATGTTCAATACCATGATATCAATACCTTTACATTGTTGGGGAACCATGAGGAATGGATTAGAAGAGGATTGGAATCATTTGGAATGGATAAAAAGGTACTTTGAAATTGAAGGTCAGAAGTTCTCACACGACCCGTGCGTATATGCGCACGACCCGTGCTTAGTTGAACAATTTGCAGAAAATTTCCAGGAAGATACGCACGACCCGTGCGACTGAGCGCACGATCCGTGCGTTATCTACCAGATTTACAGAAAGTTTCAGGGACTTACGCACGACCCGTGCTACTAGGCACACGATCCGTGCGTATTTTAAAAATACAGTTCATGTCGTATCAGATGGAGGCGCACGACCCGTGCCCAGAGGCACACGATCCGTGTGGCTCCATCAGTTTCCAGAAAACAGATTTTTCAAGGGTTATTCCATTCCATTCCGACTCCAACTTCCCTTCCTATCGAGGCCCAAACTCAAACACGCATTAAAACACAATATTATAGCAATCCAATCCAGCACACCCAATAATCAATCAAGAAATTCATAGTTCAATCATGAGCTTTGGGAAAACGGTTTTCAATAAAACTCTTTCGATACCAGAAACGTGTGACAATAATTTTCAAAAGTAAAGACTCGAAAACACGAACACATTCCCTAAGCGAGTTATAGAACTCACCGTGTTGTGATGAAAATCACAAACAACCACGATGACGACTTGACTTCCACAAAAATCGAAATCTCACGAACGGTCCCCGAATCGAATCTACTTTACTTCAAAACGGAACCGGTTGAGCACAGCCCCTACTACTTCGAATCCTCACTCCTTAGAGTTGCTGACTTCTCTCCCAACTATTCAAACCAACTAGATGACTTCTCCCAAGGTTGTATCCTGGTTTTATGGTGACATGCAAGCTATTTGGGGCACCAAAACTCCATTTTTGTTCTAAGGAGCTTGGAGGTCGAATTTTGGGGGTTTGATGAAGGGAAGGATGCTTGCCCTGAAATTTACATTAGCAGAAAGAGGAGAAGAAATGTGACTGAATGGAGGTTTCAGATGTTACATGCATGAAGATTTTGCTGGTTTTCTTCCATTCTCTTCCTCCCTCCCTCTCTCGCCCTCTCTCTATCTTTCTCCCCTCAGTTTCTGTTTGAATGGTGCTGGTTGTGAGTTTTTGATCAGCTGGAAACAATCACATATATATATGGTATGGGGGAGAAGACTGATTTGCCCCTCACTTAACCTTCCTATCTCCTATGGCTCCCACAATTTCTATCTTAATACCTTAGTTTGGTTATGTATGACAACAATTGTTTATTATTAATTCAAACATCACATACTTTAATAATTTATGCTAATTAATTAGCCCAACCTCTTGCTAATTTAATTAAATCTAATTAGCTAATTAGGGGATGTTACAATCACCCCAACTTCTAAAATTTTGTCCTCAAAATTGACAAAACATACCTTACTCGAATAAATACGGATATTTCTCCCGCATGCTCTCCTCTACTTCCCATGTCGCTTCGTCGGGTGACGCACCGTCCCAAAGCACCTTGACAATAGGAATTGACCTCGTCCGGAGCGTTTTCTCGCCACGTTCGATGATCCTGATTGGAGTAGGTTGATAAGATAAATCTGGTCTGATGTCAATCGCTTCATGGCTCAAAGGTTGATTCGGATCATGAATATATTTCCTTAGCTGCGATACATGAAACACATCATGTAATCTGGACAATTCTGGAGGTAATGCAATGCGATACGCTACCGGCCCAACTCGCTCGACAATCTGGAAAGGTCCGACATACCGAGGACTGAGCTTCTTCGCTCGCGAAGCAATACCGGTCCCGATGGTTGGAGAAAGTTTCAAAAAGACATGATCTCCTTCTTCGAATTCTAACGGCCTCCTTCTCTTATCCGCATAACTCTTTTGCCGACTCTGCGCGGCTTTCATCCTTTCTCTTATCTGACGGATCTTCTCCGTAGTCTCCCGGACTAAATCCGGTCCCAACAATCTCTGCTCACCTACATCCCACCAACACAATGGGGTTCTACACTTTCTCCCATACAATGCTTCGTATGGAGCCATTCTGATACTAGAATGATAACTGTTGTTGTATGAGAATTCCACCAATGGAAGGTGATCCTCCCACCTGCCTTCACTATCGAGTACACAGGCTCTCAACATATCCTCCAATGTCTGGATTGTCCTCTCAGTCTGCCCGTCTGTCTGAGGATGGTAAGCAGTGCTAACACACACTTTCGTTCCCAACGCCATGTTCAATGCTCTCCAAAATCGAGATGTAAACTTGGGATCTCGATCACAGATGATACTTGTAGGGATTCCATGCAACTTAACAATGTTCTTAAGATACTCATCTGCTAACCTAGCAACCTTGTGAGTCGAACGTACTGGAATAAAATGAGCGGACTTGGTCAGGCGATCCACCACTACCCAAATAGAATCATTTCCGGTTTGGGACCGCGGCAATCCCATGACAAAATCCATGGATATGCTTTCCCATTTCCATTCAGGTACATTCAACGGCTGTAACTGGCCACCTGGCTTCTGGTGCTCTATCTTAACCTTTTGACAAGTCAAGCATCGAGACACAAACTCTGCAATATCAACTTTCATGCCTGGCCACCAGTACAATTGCTTCAGATCTCGATACATCTTGGTAGACCCAGGATGTATTGAGAACTGACTCTTATGAGCCTCTTCTAGAACTTGCTTCTTTACATTCTCATCATTCGGCACACAGATTCTACCATCAAAACAAATGACGCCATCACCGTCTTCGGTGTAACTCGGCAATCTCTTCTGCGCTTGTAGCTCCACATCCCCTTCTTGGGCTGATCGAATTAGATTTCTCAAGGGACTTGAAATTCGAATGTGACTCAACACCAACCTGTCCCTTCTTGACTTCACTCTCAAGGTAAGGTCTCTGAACGATTCCAACAAGGACATCTCGTGCATCATCAACTCTGCAGCATGAATAGATTTTCTGCTTAAAGCATCGGCCACAACATTAGCCTTACCAGGATGGTACTTCAATTCGAAATCGTAATCCTTCAAGAATTCTACCCATCTCCTCTGTCTGTTGTTCAGTTCCTTTTGGTCAAACAAATACTTAAGGCTCTTGTGGTCACTAAAGACTTCGAAACGAGACCCATACAGGTAATGTCTCCAAATCTTTAGGGCAAACACAATTGCTGCCAACTCTAGATCGTGAGTCGGGTAATTCTCTTCATGTGGCTTCAACTGCCTGGAGGCATAGGCAACTACTTGTTGATTCTGCATCAGGACACATCCCAAACCCTTACCAGAGGCGTCGCAATAGATTTGGAATCCTACGGACGGATCTGGAAGAATCAGGATGGGTGCAGAAGTCAAACGACCCTTCAATTCCGTGAAACAATTTTCACATGCTGAGTCCCAAACAAACGGTTGACCCTTGCGAGTTAACCGAGTGAGTGGAAGAACCAACTGGGAAAATCCTTGAATGAATCTTCGATAATACCCAGCTAATCCCAAGAAACTTCTTACCTCGGTAACCGTAGACGGTGGCTCCCAGTCTACTACAGCTTCGATCTTACTAGGATCCACTGCCACACCAGTCCTAGATATCACATGGCCCAGAAACTTAACTTCGGGCATCCAGAAGTCACATTTGGACGGCTTAGCATACAACTTCTTCTCTCGGAGTACGTTCAGAACAATTCGGAGATGTTGCGCATGCTCCTCAATCGTCTTAGAGAACACCAAGATATCATCAATGAACACTACCACAAACTGATCCAGATAAGGATTAAAAATCCGATTCATATAATCCATGAACACGGCTGGAGCATTGGTCAAACCGAAGGGCATCACTACGAATTCATAGTGTCCATATCTCGTACGGAAAGCGGTCTTCGGGACGTCCAAAGCTCGAACCCTGATTTGGTGATAACCAGACCTTAAGTCAATCTTTGAAAACACAGAAGCTCCCCTCAACTGATCTAGCAAATCATCAATCCTTGGTAGAGGGTACTTATTCTTGACAGTCACTTTATTCAACTGACGGTAATCAATACACAATCTCATACTTCCGTCCTTCTTCTTGACAAGCAACACTGGAGCACCCCATGGTGAGGCACTCGGCCGGATAAACCGCTTGGAAATTAGCTCTTCTAATTGAACTTTCAATTCCCTTAACTCTAACGGCGACATTCTATACGGGGCTATAGAAATAGGTCCAGTGCCTGGAACCAATTCTATGGAAAATTCCACTTCACGGTCCGGAGGAAATGAAGGAACTTCATCGGGAAACACATCAAGAAATTCATTAACAACTTGCACAGAAGATAAATCCTGACCTGTCTCAGTGGATGCAGACAGCATCATGACATAAGCTTCCGCGCCTTGGAACAGATAATCACTGGCCGAAGTGAAAGAAATAACAGCTTCAGAATTGGGCGGTTGTAGCTCCACTGACTCGGAGGCGAAACCGATAGTTCGACGGAAACAATCTATAGTCACATGGTTGGCCGTCATCCAACTCATTCCTAGGACGACGTCCATGCCCTTCATTGGTAAGCAAATGAAGTCTACCACAAAATTCCTGTCTCCAATGGAGAGAAGGCAATTTCCACATATCGCTTGGGTCTGAATACTACCTTCAGCAGCAGTCTTAATGGAGATTGGTTGAGGCAAAGAAGTTAAAGCTAGTCCCAACCGTTCAACACAAACTTGAGATATAAAACAATGGGTCGCACCTGAATCATATAAAATGCTAACGGAGTTATTAAAAAGAGAACCCATACCCCTTAGTAGATTATCTGACGGTGTGACCTTCTGGGCGTCCAAGGTGTAAACTCTCCCATGAGTGGTGGTAGTACCTTCTTCTTGACCTCTCTTCTTTGGGCAATTAGCAGCATAATGACCCTCTTTCTTGCAGTAGTAGCACTGAGTCGATCCCACTTGACACTTACCCTGATGGTACCTTCCACAGTTTGAGCATGCACTGAACTTTGGCGAATTGGACGACTGAATCTGTTTCCCTTTGTTGGAGTTGTACCTAGGACCCATTTGATTGTTGGATGATCCAATATTCTTCTTACTCTGATTGAATACTTTTCTACTGGCATACAACCTCTTCAAATCACTTTCGGCTATGTGAGCTTGCTGAACCATGGCAGCATAATTGGTATATGCAAAGGAACTTAGACTCTGAGCAACGTCTTCCCTTAACCCATACTTGTACCTATCGGTCTTCCACTTGTCATTAGGGGCATAACCAGCTAAACCGAAGAATTGATACAACTCTTCAAACTTGGCGGAGTACTGACCCACCGTTAGACTTCCTTGAGTGAGGGTTAAAAACTCATTCTCCTTTTCGAACCTCATTGCCGTTGGAAAGAACTGCTCCAAAAACACTTGCCTGAAATGCTCCCAAGTCTGGGGAGTACCCATAGTCACCATCATAGCTTTAACATTAGTCCACCAGTTGTGAGCCTCTCCTTTCAGCATATGGGATGCCAACCTTAACTTGTCCTCGTCTGTAACTTGCATAGTCAGAAAAATCTTCTCTATATCATCCAGCCAATGCTGGGCTTCCATGACAACCGGTCCTCCCTTGAACTCTGATGGCTTCATCTTCAGGAATTCTGAATAAACTTGCCTGGGGTTTACTTGCGGCTCTGGGGCCTGCTGAGGTTGAACTTGAGCATTCTGCTGCAATGCTACCATATCTTCCAGCATCTTTTGTTGTCTTTCCATCATGCTCTGCATCCAAGCAGCATGTGGATCGATTGGTGGGGCGTTCCTTGATCCTCCTGCCATAATTCTGCAAATGATACACCAAGTATTAAGTTGATCAGTCTCAATGTCTCTTAGCATCATAAGAAGCATAATGGCAGAGTTACTCAAGGGACAAAACCACCCTAACTGATCTAAGCCCGACTAGGTCGAACTGCTCTGATACCATAATGTAACACCCCGATAAATTCTAATATATAGAACTACCGAAATGCACTAAATGGCATACATCAGAGTAACTTCCTGTTATTGAAATATTGAACACATCTAAAACTTTTGATAATACATATCAAATGGTTCTCTGAACCTCATAACTTCCTGAAAATGCTTAAGTTCAAACTTAAGACTTGTACATAATCCTGGTGTTCAATAATCAAAACATAAAGTAGCGGAAACGATTTATAACTTATACATAATAGTTATACAACCGATAACAAAAGTACTACAAACGGACAAGGGCCTAAGCAAGAAATGTAAACTTCCGGACTCCTCGAGTCACACCTGCTATCCGTGCTTAGTTGCCTTGGCCTTCCCCTGTTTCTCTGTAAAAACCACAAATATGAAGGGTGAGATAAACATTATCTCAGTGAGTCCTATCGAGACCCCTGACCAACTCTAACGGTTTCTTATACTTTAATCTGAATTCGTGGCCCTAATAAGCGACCACGTGAATACATAATGTTTACTCGTAACTCGTAGCCCTAATAAGCGACTACTTGTTACATTCCTGCTTTTTCCTGATGTAGCCCTAATAAGCGACTACGGATCATATTTTAACATGAACTTAGCACAACCCGAGATATAATGCTAGACAATCTTGATTGCCCAATATCTACGGAAACCCCAATCCGAAATTCTATCCGAATAATGCTAGGGTCCTAGCTTTGGATTCATGACTCCCCTCCACTAGGTATGCTAATGACTGGAGGATCGTCATCCTCGATATACACAAGGTATACCATCTACCTTTCCCCGAAGGAAAGTAACTTGATTTGTGTTTACATGAATTGAGAGTTTTTATGTCTTTATAGACTTACAATCAATTAGCTTACATGACATGATGAACTTGAAGTTCGTTATCTTAGCATGATTGGACTCAAGGTCCGTTAACATTTCTTGACTTGTGTTCTCACGCGTTCTCTAAGTATGGTTTTCCGTTACGTTCATAACACACAAGTTTTCTATAAAACATGTTCAATACCATGATATCAATACCTTTACATTGTTGGGGAACCATGAGGAATGGATTAGAAGAGGATTGGAATCATTTGGAATGGATAAAAAGGTACTTTGAAATTGAAGGTCAGAAGTTCTCACACGACCCGTGCGTATATGCGCACGACCCGTGCTTAGTTGAACAATTTGCAGAAAATTTCCAGGAAGATACGCACGACCCGTGCGACTGAGCGCACGATCCGTGCGTTATCTACCAGATTTACAGAAAGTTTCAGGGACTTACGCACGACCCGTGCTACTAGGCACACGATCCGTGCGTATTTTAAAAATACAGTTCATGTCGTATCAGATGGAGGCGCACGACCCGTGCCCAGAGGCACACGATCCGTGTGGCTCCATCAGTTTCCAGAAAACAGATTTTTCAAGGGTTATTCCATTCCATTCCGATTCCAACTTCCCTTCCTATCGAGGCCCAAACTCAAACACGCATTAAAACACAATATTATAGCAATCCAATCCAGCACACCCAATAATCAATCAAGAAATTCATAGTTCAATCATGAGCTTTGGGAAAACGGTTTTCAATAAAACTCTTTCGATACCAGAAACGTGTGACAATAATTTTCAAAAGTAAAGACTCGAAAACACGAACACATTCCCTAAGCGAGTTATAGAACTCACCGTGTTGTGATGAAAATCACAAACAACCACGATGACGACTTGACTTCCACAAAAATCGAAATCTCACGAACGGTCCCCGAATCGAATCTACTTTACTTCAAAACGGAACCGGTTGAGCACAGCCCCTACTACTTCGAATCCTCACTCCTTAGAGTTGCTGACTTCTCTCCCAACTATTCAAACCAACTAGATGACTTCTCCCAAGGTTGTATCCTGGTTTTATGGTGACATGCAAGCTATTTGGGGCACCAAAACTCCATTTTTGTTCTAAGGAGCTTGGAGGTCGAATTTTGGGGGTTTGATGAAGGGAAGGATGCTTGCCCTGAAATTTACATTAGCAGAAAGAGGAGAAGAAATGTGACTGAATGGAGGTTTCAGATGTTACATGCATGAAGATTTTGCTGGTTTTCTTCCATTCTCTTCCTCCCTCCCTCTCTCGCCCTCTCTCTATCTTTCTCCCCTCAGTTTCTGTTTGAATGGTGCTGGTTGTGAGTTTTTGATCAGCTGGAAACAATCACATATATATATGGTATGGGGGAGAAGACTGATTTGCCCCTCACTTAACCTTCCTATCTCCTATGGCTCCCACAATTTCTATCTTAATACCTTAGTTTGGTTATGTATGACAACAATTGTTTATTATTAATTCAAACATCACATACTTTAATAATTTATGCTAATTAATTAGCCCAACCTCTTGCTAATTTAATTAAATCTAATTAGCTAATTAGGGGATGTTACACGAAGACTCTAAGAGGCAAGGAGACCGCCTTGGTGAAAGTAGTCTGGTTAGGAGCTGCCGGAGAAAGCATGACGTGGGAGCTGGAAAGCAAGATGCGGGAATCCTATCCCGAGCTGTTCGAATCAGGTAAACTTTCGAGGACGAAAATATTCTAAGTGGGGGAGAGTTGTAACGCCCGATATTTAATTAATTATTTAATTAAATTATTTCAGAATTAAGTGTGGGAAATTGTTGAAGTTGGGAATTATTGGTATAGTTGCTACGTTGGTTATCATTTAATTAATTGGTTGATTAAGTTGTAGAAAATAATATTAGGGTAATAATATATTATTTTATATGGGTCTATTTTAATGTTAGGAGTAGTAAGATTGGGGGTGTAGAGAGTGGCGCATAAGACTAAATAGAATAATAATGTTAGTATACTTATTAGTTTGAATAATAAAAGGAGGAGTATAAGTAGCAGTAAGAAGTTAGTTTAGGTTTTATCAGTAGAAGAAACAAGGATTTGGGAGATCACGTAGCATAGCGGTTACGGTTGCGGGAGAACCAAGAGGCAAAACCAAGGGAGCTTGCGCAACCTTCAATCCAAGGTAAGGGTGGGGTTCTAACTCTATAACAGGGTACATGAAAGATTATATGTAGGAATTGGAATTTTATGAATTGTCACTGTGTATGAATGTGTTGTTTGTATGTTACCGAAAAATTATTCTTGTTGAACTAATTGTCACGTCATTGAGTTCTATGTTGTTGGCCCTGGAAATTATTTCATGCGATCGGTTGTGCGTTGCCATGGTTGTGTTAATGTGAAATAAGGATCGTAAGAAAAGAAAACGGAATGCGCGTAACGGGGACGGACGGCGCCAGGCGGTGAAGCCCTTGCGCCGCGCGCACATAGCGAGTGGGAAGGGGATGCCGAACGGCGCACCCCTTGTGGGGAGCGGCACGTGGTTGCCAGGGAATTGGGCGTCTCGTATGTTGGTGCGGTAGGGCGCACCGTCTACGGTGAAGGGCACCGTATATATTTTTCTTGGCGCGTAATTGTTAGTAACAGCTACTTGAATTATTTAGGCACCTAAACCAAGATTTATTGGGATGTATAAAAGTGATAGGATTAGTACATTTCTGCTAGTAATAGTGTAACAAAGACGACACTAATAATTGGTATGATAATTGTTTAGCAATAGGATTATTCAAATGCAGCAGAACTAATAATGCTGTGATAAGGAACATTTGGTAGCAGAGGAATTTAGTAGTAGAAGTCGCAAACGAGTAGCCTAATGATTTTGACAGGTTTTTCTAATAACCAGTGTAGACTTTAGTAATAGTGTAGGATAGAACTAGCAGTACCGGATAGAAAAATTTAGAAGGTAATTAATTAACCGGATATGGTCGAAAATGGCCCGAATAACTATGCGTTTGTTTGTAGTTTATGTTGGTTAATTTGTTAAGTAGTATACTTCGTCAAAAGTGGTGAATTTGCCGGTGATGTCGTATCTGGTTGGATTGCCTCTACTTATTGGCAAAATATTAAGTTGTAGGCCTATGGCCAACGTGGAATTCCTTTTGTTGTTGTATTACTATGTAACTATCATTATTGATTTTTGGGCATTCACATTGCGTCACATAGATATCATTCCAAGTTGGAGCTGATGCACAAATAAGTTGGCCTGGACTGGCAAATTAAGTTGAAGGCTTATGCCTTGTTGATGCCACTATTTATTGGCAGATTTTAAGTTGGGAGTTCTGCTCCAATGGTACCACATGCATGTGCATGGCATTGAGTCACATTCCGTGTTGCATATTTAAGTGGTTATGTTGATGACTCGTGATGATTGAAGTTGTTTGATAGCTGTGAAGTGGTGAATTTACATTTCCTGATTCTAATATATTCTTTTTCATATGTCCTATTATATCGTTCGACATCTCACCCCTTTTGTTTGAATGTTACCCCCTGTTGGTAACGTGCAGGTAATCGCGAATGAAGGCTGTTTACCTTCACTAGTTCGAGTCGGTGTTGTCACTCTGATACATAGCACTCGGGGGGGGGGGGGGGATGAACACATGTTTTCCTTATTGTTATGTTATTTTATTGTCGGGATTTAAAGTTGTTGCTATCAAGAATTTTGCTATTTGAGTTGTTTTTTTTTAAGTCGAAAGTGTAGCATTCCATTTGTTCGTTGGGGATTTTGCAACTCTGAATTTGTATTAATTACCGGGTAGAAATGGGTGTTACAAGGCCCAACACTAGAATGCCAACCAAATCTAATAACCAATGGTGGAGATCAAAGACCGAGATCAAAGACTCTCATTGATCCCTAAAACCTATAAATAAGCATTCAATGCTAACATTTAAGGTACACACTCTCCAATTCTCTCACTTGCAACTGACCTACTTGCTGACTTGAGTGTCAGAGTGTCAGTGCAGGTACCACCCCACCTCGGGTCGGAGCCTAATCTCGGATTGACCAAGAGCACTGCTACCAACTATCTCGGATCGGACCTGGTATCCAAGGTCGGATATAAGGCAGGAGATAAGGTACAGAACATTGGCGACCACAGTGGGAGGATCTTGTGCTCTAGTCCCCCCCATCTCCTTGGCCAACGATGGCTCCAGTGTTACGCCAAAGGAACGTCTTAAGTGCAATGGGGAGACCGAATCCGCAGCAGGAAACCCCCAAGGCGTAGTAATCACTCTACCCCTAGCTCGGCACACGGTCGAAACTCGTCCAGAGCTATTATTCCCAGGAGTTCGGCCCGAGATCAACTCCCTCCTACTCCCCAGACTGTCTAGATTACGGTCGATGCTGTTCAACAGCTCGTCCAGTTGCTGACTAGGCAGGCCGAGGCCGATCAATAGAGGAGCCAGCGCTACACCCAGCTGGAGTCTGAAATTGCCGAGATCCGGGCTCGCGACATCCCGGACCAGTCCTCTCCTCAAAATCATCCTCCCAGCAGAAGGACGTCTTGTCGAAGGCGTCACCGATCTCCGACCTGGAGGAGACACCACCACCGTTCTCCACCTCGTCGGAAAGAAGGACGAGGATTTGGAACTCCCCCAAGTCGGACCCATGACGATAATTACTATCCTGAGGGTTCCCCTCATCGAAGCTCGTCTTTGGCATCCTCATCTCCGAGGCGGCGTTCTATAAGCCAGGAAAGATCCCCGAGGCATGAACGTCGTCCCCCCACTCTCGAAGGTCCCCTGTTAGGCACCGCAACCAATGATCTCCCCCGAGGGAGAAATCGACAGCCCGGAAAGGACCTTTCACGACGAAGATCGACTACTTTCCGGTGCCAAGACATCTTGAGAAACCCCCTGAAGTTTTGAAGATGCATGATGGGACTGGTGATCCTAATCGCCATCTCGATTACTTCGATACGATGATGCAATATCAGAACGTCCCAAACGAAATCAAATGTCGGATTTTCCCCCTCACTCTTGAGAAGTTGGCTTTGGACTGGTTCAGAGCCCTCAAACCGAACTCAATATCCTCCTGGGACTAGCTAGCCAAGTTATTTTCTGCCCATTTCGCCCACTCCAAAATGAAGCCAAAATCTCGGAAGGTCTTGCAGGCAATTTGGCAAGGGGAAAATGAGTCACTCTGGGACTATATTGAGAGGTTCAATAAGGAAGCCGCTCAGGTCCGGAACCTTGATGACTCTTTCCGGATTTTCTTCATGGAAGCCGGTCTTCGAGAGGGAAGTGTTTTCCAAATCGATGTCGGAGTCGATCAAACTGAGTCGCTTGCCGAGTTCCTCCAGCGATCTCAGAAATACATCGACCACGAAGAAGGAGCGGTTGCAAGAAAGTCGGAAGCCGACCCTGGAGTGTCCAAACCTCGAAATGAGAAGGAGGCTCAGAACGATGGTAAACCCAGGTCTCGCAACCGTCACCAGCATTATTCCGATCTCAACGAGAAAAGAGCTAGAATCTTAGCAGAATGCATGAATGCGGAATTTAAGGAAGTTAAGTTCTCTGATCCACTCCCGCACAGGCCGGGGCAACTGTCTAACAAGTACTGTTGGTATCACCGAAGTAAAGGACATGACACCAATCGTTGCAATGCTTTGAAAGATGACATTGAGGATTTGATCAAGAAGGGGAAATTGAGCCAGTACGTTACTAAGCCACATCGACAGGACGAAGAGGTTAAAGAAGAAAAGGACGACCCTAGAAAGAAGGGTAAGGCTCGACAAGAGAAGGAAGAGAGCTCGGAGGACGAGCGTGATTTTCGAAAGTCCAAAGGTCGGCCGGTAATGATGGTCATCTCAGGAGGATACCCCGATGAAGCATCGGGTAAGACTATGAAGAGAAAGTGGAAGGAGATCATGAGTGCTGCTTCCACCTCGACGGTAACCTCGACCCAAGTCCGACCTCCTTTGGCATTTGGCGATCAAGACTTGCTAGATGGCAAGCCCAACAAGCATGTGCCTCTTTTGATCAGGGCTGTCATGGCCAATCACGAGATAAGAAGAATCCTTGTCGATCATCGACCTTGTGAGAAAGCTGCAAATCTATGAGGAAGACTTCACCCCTTACAGGGGATCTGACCTTTCGGGTTTCAACGGGTCCCGGACCAAACCACTCGGCTATTTGGAATTAATGGTCACCTATGGCGAAGAACCATTGGAGAAGACAGTCAAGACCAAATTCCTAGTTTTGTCATGCCCTTCGGTCTACAATTGTATTATTGGAAGATCGACTCTAGGAAGGCTCGGAGCTGTAACCTCAACAGTTCATCTGAAAATGAAATTCTACTCTCTGTGTAACAAAGTTATTACCCTTGATGCTGATCTCGAGTCCGCCCAGAGATGTTTCTATCTGCACGTGAAAGCAGATAGGCAGGCCTCAGAGGAGGGGGTTCCCCCCGAAGAAGCAGAAGCCCGGAAGGATTCCAAAAAGAGAAGAAACAGCAGAGCTGCCGAGGTCAATGTCACAGACCTTGATGCGAAGTACGACCCTGACAGCTCCGAAGAGGAGAGTGATGACGATCTTACCCGAGAGCGGAAGAAGAAAATCAGGTGACCTCAACCTGATGGTGAATTCGTACAATTCCAAGTGGGAGATGACCCAACCCAAACTATCAAAATCGGATCCGACCTCTTTGCCTAGTCGGCAAAATATATGCCCGGGATTCCCCCAGAAGTCGCCTATCACCAACTAGTTGTTAACCCAGGAGCCAAGTGGGTCGCCCAGCGGAAGAGAGCTCAAAGAAAGGAGAAAGCAGCTGCTGCGGCTAAGGCCATTGATGATCTAGTTAATGCCGATTTTGTAAAGGAAGTCAAGTATACAACTTGGCTCACCAACCCTGTACTTGTTAAGAAAAGTAATGAAAAATGGCGAATGTGCGTTGATTACCCCGATCTTAATAAGGCCTGTCCAAAGGATGCCTTCCCTATCTCTAGCATTGATCGTCTCGTCGACAATGCTTCAGGTTTTCGTTTACTATCTTTTATGGATGCCTATTTCGGATACAACCAAATTGCGATGTTCCCTCCCGACCAAGAAAAACCGCCTTCATGATGGACCGCAGAAATTTTTGTTACCGAGTTATGCCCTTTGGCTTGAAAAATGCGGGGGCTACCTATCAGAGAATGATGAAAAGAGTATTTCATAAACAGATAAGGTGCAATGTAGAAGTATATCTCGATGACATGATCGCAAAAAGCAAGGGTGAGAGCCTCCACGTAGCCGATCTTGAAGAGAATTTCGCAGAAATCCGAAAAAATAAGATGAGGTTGAACCCAGAGAAATGCATGTTCGGTGTCCGTGTTGGGAAAGTCCTTGGTTTCTACCTCACAGAGAGAGGCATCAAGGCCAACCCGGATAAATGTCGGGCCGTGACCGAGATGCGTACCCCATCTACCAAAAAGGAGCTCCAGAAGCTTAACGGCATGATCGCCGCACTATCTCGTTTCATCTCCAATGTTGTGTTCAAGTCGCTCCCTTTGTTCAAATCGCTAAAGAAGGAAGCAAAGTTTGAATGGACCCCAGAGCAGGAAGAGGCCCTCTCTCAGCTTAAAAGGCCCTCTCCCAGCTCAAACCCGGGAGAAACCTTATACCTGTATTTAGCAATCTCGGAGGAAGCGCTGGGCGCCGTTCACATTTGGGAAACAAAAACCGGACAAAGCTCGGTATACTTTGTGAGCAAAGCTTTACAGGGACCAGAAATTAGGTACCAGAAAATAGAAAAAATTGTTTTTGCTTTGCTATGAAAGCTCAGATACTTTCCGACAAATCTTACACAGACCCGATCTGGCAGGACGAATGATAAAATGGGCAGTGGAACTTTCCGAGTTCGGCATCAAGTACGAGTCCAGGCTAGCTATGAAAGCTCAGATACTTTTCGACTTTGTCGCAGAAATGACTCCTGCCGACCCTGAAGGCGAATTGTGGACGCTCCATGTTGACGGATCCTCAAACCCAAATGGGAGTGGTGCCGCGCTAATACTAGAAAGCCCGGCAGGCGTCATAATTGAAGTATCTATCACTTTTGACTTCCCAACTTCAAATAATCAAGCAGAATATGAGGCGTGCATAGCAGGGCTCCGACTTGCTCTAGACTTCCGAGTTACTCAGGTCACTTTGAAAACCAATTCCTTGCTGGTAGTCTCGCAAATCAGAAAGCAATACGAAGCCAAGGACCCGACCTTGCAGAAGTATCTAACCTGGGTGTGGGAATTGCTTGCCCTCTTCGTGTTTGCAGAAGTTAAGCACGTTCCCAGAATGGAAAACATCAGAGCGGATGTTCTATCCAAACTCGCCAGCACCAAAGTTCCTAGAAATTACCGATCTATAATCTAAGAAACGCTGAACAAACCCAGTGTCCTCCCTAACCCGGAGCTCTCTTTTTCCATCAATGTAGTTGAGGAAAGCAAAGGATGGATTTTGCCAATAATGAAGTGCATCGAGTCGGGGGACAAACCTCCGAGCTCTCGTGAAGCCAAATTAGTCAGGAGGAAGGCCTCGTCCTTCTCCGTCATTGATGGATTACTTTACCGAAGAAACCTCTCTGCGCCAATATTGAAATGCATTGAAAAGCAGATTATGTCCTGGCCGAGATTCACGAGGGAATTTGTGGACAACATCTCGGAGGTCGGTCTCTAGCTCGGAAAGCCTTAAGAGTAGGGTATTTTTGGCCAATCATGGAAACCGATGCGAAAAACCATGTCAAAAAATGCAAGAAATGTCAAATCCATGCCAATGTTCATGTAGCACCCCCTGCTGAGCTCACTAGTCTCACCTCGCCATGGCCTTTCGCGTGGTGGTGGATTGATGTCTTGGGGCCGTTCCCAACTGCACTAGGTCAGGTCAAGTACCTAATAGTGGCTGTCGACTATTTCACAAAATGGATTGAAGCCGAGCCTTTAGCCATTATCAGTGCAAGGAACTGCATCAAGTTCATTAAAAAGAGTATTATGACCAGATTTGGGATCCCCGAGGTAATAATTACTAATAACGGAACCCAGTTTACGAACAAAGGCTTCAGAAAGCTCATGACCGACCTTTAGATTAAACACTGGTTCACCTCGGTAGAGCACCCTCAAACTAACGGGCAGGCTGAGTTCGGTAATAAGGTACTCTTCAATGGATTGAGAAAACGACTTGATGAAGCCAAAGGTAAATGGATTAAGGAATTACCTTACGTACTATGGGCCTACAGGACCACCCCCCAAAGCTTGACGGGGGAAACTCCTTTCCGACTCTCATATGGGAGCGAGGCAGTAATTCCCGTTGAAATCAGGGAGTTAAGTTGGAGGACTCTCCGCCCGAAATCGCTAGACAAAAATAGCCAGGCGTTGAAAGAGAACCTCGACCTCGTCGACGAGGTCCAAGGACGAGCCTCTTTCAAAGAAGCATTGATCAAGCAGAGGATAGCAGCTTGATACAACTCGAAAGTCATCGTGAGGGACTTCGAGGTCGGCGATTTAGTATTCCAAAGAGCCGACGTCGTCTTAAAGAATGCACCTCAAGGGAAGCTCGCCCCAAACTGGGAAGGACCTTACCGGGTCGTTCCTAAAACCGGTAACGGTGCTTTCGAGTTGGAGAATTTAGAAGGAAAATCGATCCCAAGAATTTGGAACACTGCCAAATTGAAGAAGTATTAGAGTTAATTACCACTTTAAAGCATAATGTATGCCGATGTATCAAAATTTCTCTTCTAAAAACATCTTCACTACTCTTCATTATTGTCACCGATTTTGAAATCCGGCGTTCTGAGGTTAAGGGGATCCTCTCTAAGAACGATCTAACGATGACGCGTGAGCCACCCTATTTAGAACCGGCTCCCGGCGCATATCGTTCAATACAATCTGCGACTGAGGTTGTCGCAGACCCTCCTTGAACGCGTTCGATCTGGGTTTGGTTTTAATGCCATGTAGATGATGGTTATGGGGAGTTGTAAAAGCATTTGATTGGACAAGGGAGATGACTGTTTGGGGCGAGTTGGTGAGAGAAGTCACAGCGAAGTGACATATGGCAGAGTAGTTGCTTTAAATCAGACACATTTCTCAATTAGATTTTTCGAAACTGCTGAATCATTTAAAATCGTTAAAACTGTAGCTAACTTTGCCACACTTATGCTGCTTCAAATGTTGCGGCATCGAATGCCATGGCAACCACTTTGACAATTATGCTTCTTTTTTCACAGAACTGTCATTCATACAACATGAACTCAAAACATCAAAAGGGTCTGTGAGTAACCAAAATTTTGGGTTGCCTTCCAGGAGCTCTTTGTTTAAGAGTCCTCAGCCAGACTATCCTCTTTTTGGCTAGAGGTCTTGAAGATCAGTGGTGACTTTGTCTCTCACCACATGTTCACCATAATTTGTACATTGACCTTGAAGGTGGTATTTGTAGCCTCATCAAATAAGTCCACAACACCATGGGGGTAGATCTTCAACAATTTGAATGGTCCTGACCATCTTGATTTTAGTTTTCCAGGGAACAGCTTGAGTCTTGAGTTGAACAAAATAACCATTCTTCCTTCCACCAGTTCCCTTCTCTAAATTTACTGATCATGCCAAGATTTGTTCTTAGCCTTGTAGATTTCTGCACTTTCATAAGCAAAGTGCCTAATTTCCTCAAGCTTATTCAACTTAAGTAGCCTAGCTGCACCTGCCATGATTAAAATTGAGCATTTTGATAGCCCAATAAGATTTGTGCTCCAACTCAAGAGGCAGGTGGCAAGCTTTGTCATACACCAATCAGTAGGGAGACATTCCCAATGGTGTTTTGTATGCAGTTCTATATGCCCACAAGGCCTCATCCAGCTCTAATGACCAATCCTTCCTTGAAGGTCCCACCATTTTCTCCAGGACTCTCTTGATTTCTCTGTTAAATAATTCTGCCTGACCACTTGTCTGAGGGTGGTAGACAGTGGAAATTTTGTGCTTGACCCCATATTTAGCTAGAGGGGTCTCAATCAGAGATTTTCGCCATGGTTTGAGCATCCTTGAATAAGCTGGGCCAATAGTAACCTGACTGCAACACTTTAGCCGTTGTTCTGACTCCACCAAAATGGCCACCATAAGGAGAAGCATCGCAATGCTATAGCACTTGTTGTTGTTCCTCTTCTGCAACAGACCTTCTCATTAATTGGTCCGAGCACTTCTTAGAGAGGAATCGGTCATCCTAGAAGTACTACTTTACCACATGGAAAAACTTTTTTCTTTGTAGATAGGTCATGTTGGCTGGCACAACCTTGCTCACCAGGAAGTTAACTATGTCAGCAAACCAAGGTGCTGCAGCATTGGATGCCACATCATTAGTTGCTGCCACAGTAATTGCTAACAGTTTTTTATCTAGGAAACTTTCCTTGATCTCACCATTTTGTATACCTGCAATTTATCCTTCAAGTCTAGACAAATGATCAGCCACTTGGTTCTCCACCCCCTTTTTATCATGTATTTCAAGATCAAATTCTTGAAGGAGGAGAACCCATCTGATAAGCCTTGGTTTTGCATCTTTTTTAGAGATCAAATACTTGATGGCAGAATGATCTGTCAAAATAATTACTTTGGTGCCAACCAAGTATAATCTGAATTTGTCAAATGCAAAGACCATTGCTAATAATTCTTTTTCAGTCACAGTGTAATTTAATCGAGCTTTAATCAGTGTTGTGCTAGCATAGTATATTGAACAAAAAACTTTGTCATACATTTTCCCTAGAAAAGCTCCCATAGTAAAGTCACTGGCATCGCACATTAGTTCAAATGGTCTGCTCTAGTCTGGTGTGACTATCACTGGTGCAGTCACCAGTGCCTTCTTGAGTTTGTGAAATGCCTCTAAACAAGATTCATCGAAGTTAAAATTTGTGTCATGCTGTAGCAGCTGACCCAAGGGTTTTGTAACTTCTGAGAAATCTTTGATGAATCTTCTACAAAAGCCTGCATGACCAAAGAAGCTTCAGATGTAACGCCCCAAAATAATTTAATTATTTATTTAATTAAGTTATTTAAGGCTTGCAATATTTATTTAAGCTAATTAATTAATATAGAGTTTTATTTTATTTTATCTTTATCCAGTAGGTGTTTAAGTAATTGGAGTGGTGCAAATAAGGGTCCATGATCCACAAGTAGGCCCATGACCCATTGGCTAGTCATATGGTTCGATTTGCTTAGGGGTCTTTAGGGTTAGTCTTAATTCATTCATTCCATCCAAAAAGAAAGAAAAGAAGCGAATAGAGAGAGAGTGAGAAGAGAGGCGCGACTTGCAAGAGGAAGGGAGAGGAAATCCGTGGAGCACTCAAGGAGGAGGGGAAAGCTTGTTGGTGTCTTGCAATTTCTTGGAGCCTTGCCTAGTGTATTCGAACTCTATAAGGTTAGGGGGTTCTTCTTTTCATCTTTAATAGTGTATGTGATGAGTGTTGTCTAGGGTTAGGTTCTAGGGTGATTTCCATGAATGATTGGTGTGTTTTGATGTTGTTGCTATGCTGAAAATTTATTTGTGCAAAGACATGTTTGATTGGTGTTGAGTGGAGTGCAATATGAATGATGCATGCTAGGTGTTTGTGGTTATGACTGAATGATTTTTGGTGGAAAATGTGATGGCTACTGTTCATATAAGTATTTGGCATTGGTGATTTAATTTGGTGATTTTTTGTTGAGAGGAACTCAAAAAGTGTGGGAGCCTTAGGCGCCCTAGAGTGTTGCTTGTGTTGCTGAAATTCTGCTCCCAGGCGCCCTGCTGCTGGGCGCCAAGAGCTGTGCTGCGCCCGTTGTGTCTAAGTGCTGTGTTGCTGGGTTTTTCAGGTACAGCGCCCCTGTCCTGGGCGCCAAGGGCCCCAACGTTCTGTTGTTCATTTTGCGAAAATTGATACTGGGTTTTCATGTCCAAGTTAAATGGCTCGTGTAAAATAAATTTGAGCGTCAAATGTGCTGTATCCCGTGTTTTACCAAGGCGCCCTATGCATGGGCGCCGTGTCCCCTGCGCCAGTTTTCCCCAGTTTTGGTGCTAGGCGCCTTGGCCATGGGCGCCAAGGGCGCCACTGTTGTGTTGCATATTTTCTCAAAATTCCTTTTGGGTTCTCATACACTGAATAAATGTCCCGTGCAAAATTAATTTTGGAGTCAAATGAGTTGTTTCCCGTGTTTCCCTTAGGCGCCTAGTGCATGGGCGCCGTGTTCCTCTGCGCCAGTTCTGCCTGCGCCAGTTTTGGCCTGTGCCTGTTCCTGGGCGCCCTGGGGCTGGGCGCCAAAATCAGGATGTTGCCCAAATTTTCCCAAACTTGTCTTTAATGTAACTTTTGACTCGGGTGTCGAAATTTAACGGTTCAAAATGCGTTTCGAAGCTAATTCCGATGTATTCCTAAATATTCTGGTCTTAGGAAAAAATGGATTATTTTCCTGATGGTTCTGGACTGAAGTGTTCAAGGTGTCTAATTGCGATTTTTATTCCCTTTCTCCTATTCCGTGTCAATGTCCTAAAACGGTTTAATTAAATTGGTACTGATTTATTTGGGGAGTTTATTGGTGAGTTTATTTGGTGAGTTATTTGGTGAGTTTATTGGTGAGTTTATTTGGTGAGTTTATTGGTGAGTTATTTGGTTAGTTTATGGTGAGTTGATTAAATGGCGAATTGGTGAATTGTGTGGTGTGTTGTGGTGCATTGTCATGGCGTCTCATAAACCATGTGCATTATTGGTGAGCAGAGGCTTCGGCCAAACTACAATTGGTGAGTGCCCTCAGGGCTTGTATTTGGTGACGGATCCGACATGCATGTGCCCGTGGAGTTTGGGTTGCATTTCATGCATAACCATACATTTTGTAATGTTGTTTGGAGATGGTAATTTTGATGTGGTTGCTGCCATTGTTGTGAATCGGTGTGCCTAGTTACTTTTTCTATGCAGTGCTTATTCCATATGCTATTAATTATGTAAAGAGACTCACCCTACTGCTTTTATGTTGCTTCTCATGTCGGCAACGTGCAGGTAATAGCGAGTGAAGGTTACCCTTATGCCTTCGTCTGGTAGGGAGTGTCATGCTCTGATACGTAGCACCGGGGGGCGTCTTATGTTTATGTGTTATTTTATTTGATACTGTTAGACTGTTATTGGTGATGTATTGGATTTGTTTCGAACTTATTATTATTCCGCTGTGGTAGTGACTGTATTTAGTTGATGCGAACTAAACAGGTATTTTATGGTGCTATGTATCTGGTGGCTTTTAGCCGAACTATGCGATTTGAAGTTGTTGATTTAATGGAGTAAATGTAGCACTCTCTTATATTGTTTCCAAAAAAAAAAGAAACTCTGATTTTATTAAATAGTAAGGTTATTAGAAGGTGGTGTTACATTAGTGCTATTAGAGCAGTTCGGTCTGTCCGGCCAAGTTGTCCTGTCATAGTGTCTTATGACAAATAAGAATTGTTAGATTAGTTCTAAGTTTCTGTTTGTGCTGCAGTGATAATTTGAAATGGCTGGGAGAAACGATGCTGCTCTTGCTGCTGCTCTGCAGGCTATGGCTCAGGCTGTTGGGAACCAGCAAAATGGTGCTGAAAATGCTGGGACTCGCAGTTTAGCCACGTTCCAGAGGGAGAATCCACCCGTTTTTAAGGGCAAGTATAATCCAGATGGTGCTCTAGCATGGCTGAAAGAGATTGAAAGGATATTTCGTGTCATGGATTGTAATGATGCGCAGAAGGTCAGGTATGGCACCCATACGCTGGCAGAAGAAGCTGATGATTGGTGGATGGAGGTTAGGCAGAGGTTAGAAACTGCTAATGAGGAGATAACTTGGGCTGTTTTCCGTAGAGAGTTCTTACGGAAGTATTTTCCAGAGGATGTGAGGGGAAAGAAAGAAATAGAATTCCTTGAGCTAAAGCAAGGAAACATGACAGTGACAGAGTATGCTGCCAAGTTCACTGAATTGGCTAAGTTTTACCCCCATTATGCTGATGCTGATTCTGAATTCTCAAAATGTATTAAGTTTGAGAATGGACTTAGGGCTGATATAAAGAAAGCTATAGGGTACCAGAAGATTCGGGTATTCGCTGATTTAATCGACAGTTGCAGGATATTCGAAGAGGATAGTAATGCTCACTCCAAGGTCATGAGAGATCAGAGGGGTAAATTTCAGAACCGGGGTAAGCCATATGAGGTTCCTGCTGGTAAGGGTAAGCAGAGGTATGCTGATAGTAAGAAACCAAGTGGGGGAGATGCCCCTGCGAAGGTTGTGTGCTACAGGTGTGGCAAGCCCGGCCATAAGAGTTTCGACTGCTCGGTTAATAAATGTTTCAAGTGCGGTAAAGAAGGTCATATAGCTGCCAACTGTGAGAAGAAGGATGTGGTGTGCTACAACTGTGGGGAAGTAGGTCATATTAGTACCAAGTGTACTAAGCCGAAGAAAGAGAAGTTCAGTGGAAAAGTGTTTGCTCTCGCAGGATCAGAGGATACTAATGAGATTCGAGGTACATGTTTTATTAATGGTATTCCTTTAATTGCTATTGTTGATACCGGTGCTACGCATTCATTTATTGCTACTTTATGTGCTAAGAAATTGGGCCTTGCTTTGTCTTCTATGATGAGGGAAATGGTTATTGACACTCCAGCTAAGGGTTCAGTAACTACCTCTCTTGTGTGTGCTAAATGCCCTCTGTCAATCTTCGGCAGACATTTCCTTGTTGACCTTATTTGTTTGCCGTTGGGAGGGTTGGATGTCATCCTTGGTATGGACTGGTTAGTAGTTAACCATGTGCATATTAATTGTTTTCGTAAATCTGTGAGTTTCCTTCCTCCCGAAGAAGAAGAATCCGTTTTATTGCCTGCTGGTCAATTGCATAAGGTAATGAAAGAGGGAGTTCATCTTTTTGCTTTGATGGCGTCATTTTCTGCTGAGAATCAGGCGATCATTGAAGGGTTACAAGTAGTGTGTGAGTTTCCTGAAGTGTTCCCGGATGAAATTCCAAGTGTTCCGCCAGAGAGGGAGGTTGAGTTTGCTATTGATCTTATACCTGGTACTAGGCCCGTGTCTATGGCCCCGTACCGGATGTCAGCCTCAGAGTTGTCTGAATTGAAAAAGCAACTAGAAGATCTACTTGAGAAGAAATTTGTAAGACCAAGTGTGTCACCATGGGGTGCTCCGGTATTGTTGGTGAAAAAGAAGGATGGGAGTATGAGACTTTGTGTCGATTATAGGCAATTGAACAAGGTGACAATAAAGAACAGGTATCCGCTCCCCAGAATTGATGATTTGATGGACCGGTTGGTGGGTGCTAAAGTGTTTAGCAAAATCGATTTGAGGTCGGGTTATCACCAGATCAAGGTAAAGGATGAAGACATTCAGAAGACAGCTTTCAGAACGAGATATGGGCACTATGAGTATTCTGTGATGCCGTTTGGCGTTACCAACGCGCCGGGAGTATTTATGGAGTACATGAATCGTACCTTCCATAGTTACTTGGATCGGTTTGTAGTTGTGTTTATTGACGACATTCTGGTGTATTCTAAGACGGAAGAGGAGCACACAGAACATTTGAGGTTAGTACTAGAAGTGTTGAAAGAAAAGAAGTTGTATGCGAAGTTGTCTAAGTGTGAATTCTGACTGAATGAAGTAGGTTTCCTTGGTCATATTATCTCTGGTAATGGTATAGCCGTGGATCCATGGGGTGCTCCAGTGTTGCTAGTCAAGAAGAAGGACGGGAGTATGAGATTATGTATCGACTACCGTCAATTGAACAAGATTACCATCAAGAATAAGTATCCGTTACCAAGGATAGATGATCTGCTTGACCAACTTCGAGGCGCTAAAATATTCTCCAAAATTGATCTAAGATCGGGATACCATCAAATCCGAGTGAAGGCCTTAGATATTCCAAAAACCGCCTTCTGTATGAGGTATGGACACTACGGGTTTGCGGTGATGCCTTTCGGACTAACTAATGCTCCATCTGTTTTTATGGATTACATGAACCGAGTTTTTCACTCCTACTTGGATCAGTTTGTGGTTGTCTTCATAGAAGATATCTTGGTGTATTCAAAGACGATTGAGGAGCATGCTCAACATCTCCGCTTTGTTTTGAATGTACTCCGAGAAAAGAAGCTATATGCAAAGCCGTCGAAGTGTGATTTCTGGATGTCAGAAATAAAGTTTTTGGGTCATGTGATTTCCCAAGAGGGAGTAGCAGTGGATCCTAGTAAAGTAGAAGCTGTGTTGAATTGGGAGCGACCAACGTCAGTAACAGAAGTAAGAAGCTTTTTGGGATTAGCAGGCTATTACAGAAGATTTATCCAAGGATTCTCACAGTTGGTTCTCCCACTCACCCGGTTAACTCGCAAGGGTCAACCGTTTACATGGGATACCGATTGTGAGGAATGTTTCCTCGAATTGAAGGAACAGTTGACTTCAGCTCTGATCCTGATTCTTCCGGATCCGTTCCTGGGGTTTCAAATCTACAGTGACGCCTCTGGGAAGGGTTTAGGATGTGTCCTTATGCAGAACCAACATGTGGTGGCCTATGCATCCAGGCAATTAAAGACTCACGAACGGAATTACCCAACTCATGACTTAGAGTTGGCGGCTATTGTGTTTGCACTAAAAATTTGGAGACATTACCTTTATGGTTCTCGTTTCGAAGTTTTTAGTGATCACAAGAGCTTGAAATATCTGTTCGATCAGAAGGAGCTGAATAACAGACAGAGAAGATGGATTGATTTTCTGAAGGATTATGACTTCGAGTTGAAGTATCATCCTGGAAAGGCCAACGTTGTGGCAGATGCTCTAAGCAGGAAGTCTCTCCACACCGCAGAGTTAATGGGTTATGAAATGGCATTGTTGGAGTCTTTTAGAGACTTGAATCTCAAGGTGACGAGGAAAAAAACCGGTTAGTGTTGCGACATATTCGGGTCACTAGTGTATTGAGAGATCAGATTTGTATGGCTCAAGATGTTGATGTGAAACTACAATCTCAGAAAGGATTGCCAAACTTCACCGAAGACAGTGATGGTATTATCTGTTTCAATGGTAGGATTTGTGTACCCAATGATGAAGACATCAAAAGGCATGTATTAGAAGAAGCTCATCGGAGTCAATATTCCATACACCCTGGATCCACCAAGATGTACCGGGATTTAAAGCAGATGTATTGGTGGCCTGGGATGAAAGCCGATGTTGCTGAGTTTGTATCTCGATGCTTAACCTATCAAAAGGTTAAAGCAGAGCACCAAAGACCTGCTGGTCAACTGCAACCTCTTGATGTGCCAGTCTGGAAATGGGAAGATATCTCGATGGATTTTGTTATGGGCTTACCAAGGTCACAAGCCGGTAATGAGTCTATTTGGGTAGTGGTGGATCGATTAACTAAATCCACTCACTTTATTCCCGTTTGCTCGACTTACTGAGTCCCCAAGCTAGCAGAGGAGTATGTAAAGAATATTATAAGATTACATGGAGTCTCTACTAGTATTGTATCGGACCGAGATCCTAAGTTCACCTCCAGATTTTGGAAAGCATTGAATGAAGCTTTAGGGACAAGAGTGCTTGTTAGCACTGCTTATCATCCTCAGACTGATGGTCAGACAGAGAGGACTAGTCAGACTCTTGAGGACATGCTTCGGGCATGTGCTAGATAGCGGAAGGAAATGGGAGGATCATCTTCCATTGGTAGAGTTCGCCTACATCAACAGTTACCACTCCAGTATTGGAATGACACCATTTGAAGCACTTTATGGGAGAAAGTGTAGAACTCCTTTGTGTTGGTGGGAAATTGGAGAAGATAGATTTTTGGGACCCGATATGGTTCGTGAAACTACCGAGAAGATTAAGTTAATTCGGGAAAGAATGAAGGTTGCTCAGAGTAGGCAAAAGAGCTATGCTGACAACCGAAGGAGGCCACTAGAGTTCGAAGTTGGTGATCATGTGTTCTTAAAGGTTTCTCTCAACCATAGGCACCAGTAGAGCTTTGCGAGCGAAAAAAGCTCAGTCCTCGATACGTTGGACCGTTCCAAATTATCGAGCGTATTGGGCCAGTCGCCTATCGCCTTGCTTTGTCCCCTGCCTTATCCAACCTTCATGATGTCTTTCATGTATCTCAGCTGAGGAAGTATGTCCCCGATCCACATCAACCGTTGGGTGTTGACACGATCGATCTTCGACCGGACCTATCATTTCAACCATACCCTAGCTATATCTTGGAGCGCGGCGAGAAGTCGCTGCGGTCAAGGACGATTCCTATTGTCAAAGTGGTCTGGGACGGCTCCTCGACCGAAGAGACTACCTTGGAGTTGGAAGATGACATGCGAACTCGATATCCATATCTCTTCCATTAAGGTACGTCTTTCAATTTTGAGGACAAAATTTTAAAAGTTGGGGTGATTGTAACATCCCTAATTTTTTAAAATTATGATTTTCGTGGATTATAATTAATTCCGAGTCGAGAGATATAACTCGCAATTCAGAATCGGATTTGTCGATGAAAATTTTCCCTAGCGAGAAAACCGTAGAATTATTGGTATATTGACCTCAAATACATAAGTTAATGGGCTGAGGGCATTTTGGTCTTTTCACCATCAATTAAGCCCTCAGCCCATACCTTTCCATCCAGCTGACCTATCCATCTCACTTCTCATTCAGTCACAAGAAATCAGAAAAGGGAAAAACAGAAGAGAAGAAAGAAAGGAGGTCGAGAGATAGAGAGAGAGAGAGAGAGAGAGAGAGAGTGGAGACCAAGGGAGGAGAAGGAGGAAGAAAGGAAAGGAGCAGCAAGGACACTCAGTGCATGTAAGTTTTTCCTCCACCATTCTCTTCCATTTTTCGTGCTCTTCACAATGAGTCCATTTTCAGCAGCTAATACTCCCTCATTCCTCTTTTGCCATTTTCGGATTTGAGCTACAAGTGGAGGAAATAAAGCTTTAAACCATTGATTTGTTTTGCATGTTCAGTGTTAACCACAGAGGAGGAAGTTCTGAACTTATTTTCAGTATTGGAAGAAGATTCAGAGTTGTGTTGTTGCTGGATTCGAAGTGGACAGAAGCGGTGCTGCTGTTTTAGAAACGGTTTGAGGTCAAGCGGGGACGGTTCGTGTGATTCGGTTCGACAACCAAGTACTCCGGTTCGATTCTCGGGATTTCGGCATATCGGTGAGTTCTACTCACGATTAGGGGTATTTCAATATTCTGAACATATTTCGTTTTGGTCACTATGCGAAAATTTGACTTTCGAAACGACTATTGAATAGGTTAACCGTTTTTCTTAAAATCACGTTTTCACTGTTTTATGAAATTGTTTATAATTGTGATGTTGAATTGTTTCTGGAATATAGTCTGGAATTTTGTATATTAAATCTGTTTTCAGGTTGGATTACGAAAACTGATAGTCTGAAATTGTTTATAATTGTGATGAGAATCGGATTGGAATTTGGAAAATGATACAGGTCGCACGGGTCGCGCACCCCTGGGCACAAACTGTGCGCCCACTTCGCAAAGAGGAAAGGAAATTAAAATGCATCAAGCATGGGTCGTGCGCCCCTAGGGCACGGACCGTGCGTGTGGTTCTGTTTCCGGATTCCAAAATTTCGTTTCGCCGCTCCTTTCGATCCCAAACCTTTTCTAATCTTCTTCCCAACCAATTTTAATGATATTACCCTACTAAAATAAATGTTTTGATTATGTTCAACATTATTTTTGAAAGAGGATTGTGAAGGTCTCAAACTGTTGAAATCGAACTTAGTTTGTGTGTGAGAAAATGTTTTACATAATAACCGGATCATAGATCCCACTCGACGCTATGATTATAACGCCGGATGTCTAACATAGGATTCATCAAAAACGGGTTATAGGTCAACAATAGATATAGATTATCTAGGACTTAAGTGACGGCCCAATGCGGGTGCGATATATAGATTATATCGAGTTGGGTGACGACCCAACGAAATAGCATACTAGGAAGGGAAGTCATGAGCCCTCACCCTAGGCCCTGAAACGTTATGGCGTGGTCTAACGTGGGTTATCGGGAATTGTGAAAGGTTGCACGGCCGGTGTTTCGCTTAATAAGCTAGTGATTATAAATTAATCGACTAGGCTTAATAACCTAAATGATAGTACTTATTTACCGAGAATTGTGAACGGTTGCACCGTCGGTAATGGGCTATATTTATGTTGAAAAATGGTTATATATATATATATATATATTTAACTATATGGTAATCGGTTTTATAATCAAACCGAGTGGTAGTGAGGGGGCACAGTAGAACTCATTGAGACAAGTTGTCTCACCCAATCATTATTGTTGTTTTTACAGAGAAGCAAAGCAAGAGAAAGAGTAACCGGCACAGCTCTGGTTTATGTGCAATCTTAACGTAGTTTGTATACCTGATGATTGATGTGCAATCTTAACGTAGTTTGTATATTATTTTGTCATGTATTTGAGATGGATCAAATTATAGTATAATATGATATAATTAATAAAAAATGAAAAACTTACTCATGTGATAAAATAATATATAATTTTTAAAACAAGCTTTTAAAAAAAGCTTTTAAAAAAATGTATTTTAATGTTTTTTATTAATTTAATTTTATAATTATAATTATAAGTATGAACTCCCTAATTTTAGTTTTTATTTTAAAATTTAAATTTATAATTATAATTATGAACTCCCATTCTTTCTCTCATATAAAGAAATTTTTCGCATGCTTACAAAGTGTTTTTCTATTTTTAATTACATATATTTACATCAATCTTTTTTTATCAAGATAAATTTTTAAATGTCTGTTCATAATTGGTTTTATATAAACCCAGGTATCCACCGCACGGACAGCAGTGACTAATCCCATAATTGGTTTTATATCCCATTATCATGCTCATTTTTTTCGTTGGCATGTACCAGAATCTTAAATAAATAGCTCACTTTTCTGTATCGCTTCTATTAAAGCGATGCTTAAAAAAACCATGGAGTACTTTTACTGGTGCTTAGTTCGAAAGCGGTACTTAAATTAAAAACACGGAGCACCATAGTAAGTAGCGCCTAGTTTGAAAGTGTTACTTAATGTAAAAACACAGAGCATAATAGGTAGCGCTTAGTTAAAAGCGCTACTGAAGGTAAAAACACGGAAAAGTTTCACTAGTATTTAGTTTAGAATTGCTAAAGGTAAAAACACGGAAAAGCTTCACTAGCGCTTCCCAAAAAAAGCGCAGCTTTTTTTTATAAAATTTTAAATTTCCCTCGATTGAATTCCTTCAGTCCCTCACCAATAATATCGCCAACAAGAAAACTCAGACCCCCAAATCTTCTGCATCGCGAACCAAAACCCCCAAATCGGAGACCCTTTTTGTTCCGCCGCCACTCTCTGGTCTTTTGCTCAGTACATTGTGTTGATAAGACCCAATTGTGAGATTTCGTTGCTCCCACTGCATTTTTGTACTATTCGTGTTTTTTTTAGGAATCTTATTTCGTAACCTGGGTGAATTTCTTGACTTTGAAGATTTTGTGTGCCGAAAGGTTGTGATTTGGTTGCTGCCGGAACACTTGTTGGGGCACTTGGTACTTCTCATGTAGCACTTGTCCTTAGAGTGTGACAGAATATTTAGTAAGTTAGGTCAATTGATTGCATTTTACTATTTACTGTTGTAACTAAATCATTAGCTTCTAGAAGCATGATGTGGCTAGATTTTGCCTAGGATTCGAAAATGCCTAGGATTCCCTAATGATTGGTACAATCATTAACTGTCAATTGCTGCCTATATTTGGCTCTAGCCTATTGAATGAAGCAATCAATATCAATTTCATCAAATAATCTCTTACCTCATCATTTCCAGCTATTGTACTATTATTCTGCACCCACCGTACCACATTCTTTCCATTCTGGTACCTGGACAAATTAGGAGATTAACGGTTCTTTAGTGAACCCTACTTTCCCTTATCGTCTTTTTTACATGTCCTGCAACAATTGGTATTCAAAGCAACGACATGCCCTGAATGATGACACGAGGATAAACTGCCATCGCAGAACTTGAGAGGCGCATGGAGGAAAGAAACAATGAACTTAATGCACGAATTGACCTGTTCAATACTCAAACAGGTGAAGGAATGGAGGAGATACGAATGTTGTTATGTGCACAACTCCAAGAACATGGCACACCAGCTCAAACTCAGGCGCAACCTCGTCCAAAAATGCCTGTTCCTCAGCAACAACATTATGCAACTCGCATTTCTAAGGTGGAGTTTCCACGCTTTGATGGTAAGAATGTGAGAGATTGGTTATACAAATGTGACCAATTGTTTTCTTTGGATGATACCCCTCAAGCCTCTAAAGTGCGCCTTCATCTTGATGGCCTTGCTCTTTAATGGCATTTGAATTGTATGCGTCAAAGGTTTGACATCTATCCCTCTTGTATTCAACATATTTCTCATGTTACTACTAGATTTGGTGATGTTTATGAAAAACCTCTTGCTAGCCTTGTTAGTATCAAACAAATCTCAAAACTCCAAGATTATCTTGACCAGTTTGAACTAGCTTTAACTCAAGTAAACCTTATCCCAAAACATGCCCTTAGTATCATTCTTGCCGGCCTTGAACATTCAACCCAAATTCATGTTAGGATGTTCAATCCAACCACAATCATCCAAGCGTCTAACCTAGCTCGTCTTTAAGAAGCCTCTAGGCCAAACAGAACCACAAATAAATTCCCTAAACCTTTTATACCTTTCAACAAATCCACCAACCAAGACAGCTCGTCTACCCAAGCCTTAGCCCCAAACACTAACCCTAAGCCTCTATTTGGCAAGCTAAGTTGTACCTTTTCTGCAGAGGAAATGGCTGATAGAAGGGCCAATGGTCTTTATATGTTTTGTGGCGAGCCATTTGGCCAGGACATAACTCAAACATAAAAGATCTCAACTCTAACTTTTTGAAATTGCCGATGAAGAAGAAACTCCACAAGAGCAGCCTGCAGAAATCACTTCTAAACCAGCAACCGGAACCCTCCCTGACCAAGACACACCCCAGCTTTCTCTACAAGCCCTTACTGGCATTTCCAATTTCCACACAATGAGGGTCACTAGTTTACATGACAAGATGATACAAGTCCTTTTGGACAGTGGTAGCACACACAACTTCTTGGACTTAGAGATGACTCAGAAATTGGGTTGCAAGTTGGAAGAAGTTAACCCAATGAGCATCACTGGTGGAGGTGGCCACAAGTTGTTTACTCCCTACATTTGCAAGGGTTTTACATGGTCGTTTTTGAACACTAAGTTCACTGTTGATGTGCTGGTCCTCCCTCTAGGATCCTTTGATCTCATTCTAGGAATTCAATGGCTTCGCTCTTCCTTTGGAAATTTGATAAATTGCAAATGGAGTTTAGCATGAATGGTAAGAAGTTCCTGCTACGTGGTGCTAAGTCACCTTAGGTCAAGTTGATTAATAAGAAATCATTTGCCAAAGCTGTGCAACAAGGTGCTGAGATGTGCTTTTTAAGCTTGGAGCGGGATATACCTCAGTTTTATATCCCTAATTGTCATGTACTCCACACTGATGAGGTAAACCCTCCCCTCCCTTAACCTATTTCTAAATTTCTGGCTGAATATGATGATATATTTTTGGAGCCTTCTAACTTGCCCCCTGAATGATCTTAAGGAGGGTACCATTCCTTTCGATTTGCGACCTTACACATATTCTATAGTCCAAAAGAATATTGTTGATAAACTGGTGAATGAATTATTGGACCAAGGAATTGTACAACATGGCAATAGCCCTTATGTCTCACCCACTTTGTTGGTAAGCAAGAAGGATGGCTCTTGGAGCCTTTGTGTAGACTATAGAAGGCTAAATAGTCACACAATTAAAGATAGATACCCTATTCCCCTTATAGAAAATCTCATGGATCAACTAGGAGGTGCCACAGTTTTCTCCAAATTGGACCTCAAATCCAGTTATCACCAAGTAAGAATTGCTCTAGGTAAATAACATAAAACTTCCTTCAAGACTCACACAGGACATTTTGAATATTTGGTCATGCCATTTGGCTTAACCAATGCTCCAGCAACATTTTACGCCCTTATGAATCATCTTAGGTCCCTTTCTCAGAAAATTCATTATAGTTTTCTTTGATGATATTCTTATCTATAGTAAAACACTACCTGACCATGTCACTCACCTCCATTTGGCTTTCCAAACTCTTCGTGACAACAACCTTTCTTTCAACAAACCCAAATGTTGTTTTGCCACTACCCAAGTAGAATACTTGGGACATTTCATCACTGCTGCAGGATTATCCACTGATCCTGCTAATATTCAAGCAATAACATCTTGGCCATTACCTTATGATATCAAGCAACTTAGGGGTTTCTTGAGTCTTGCTGGTTCTATAGACGATTTATTAGGGATTTTGGTAAGATTGCCAAGCCATTAATAGAACTTCTTAAGAAGGACTTTTTCATTTGGTCAGATTCTGCTACAGCTGCTTTTAAAACCCCGTAGTCTGCTTTGAGCTCAGCCCCAGTTCTAACCTAAACAGATTTCAACAAGCCCTGCACCGTTGAGACAGATTCCTCAGGGAAAGGCATAAGTGTTGTGTTAATGCAAAATTAACACTGTATTGCTTACGCTGGCAAATCATTGGGACCAAAGCAACATGCCATGTCTATTTATGAAAGGGAGTTACTTGCAAGTGTCTATGCAATTCATAAATGGGGATGTTATTTGTCTCATGCTCCTTTTGTGATCAAAACTGATCAAAAGAGCATTAAACATATCTTGGAGCACCATTTACACACCCGTTTTCAACAAGTTTGGGTGTCTAAGCTTATGGGATTTGAGTTTTAAATCCAATACAAGGAGGGAGTGAACAACAAAGCTGCTGATGCTTTATCTCACAAACAAGGTGCTGAACTTCTGGCTTTGATTGTAAATTCTACAGCAGAAGGTCTCTTAGATAAGATCAAACAATCCGGCAAACAGATAAAGTATTGAAAGGTATCATTCCTGACTTAGTTCAATCTCCTACATCTCATCCTCAATTTACTTGGCATAACGATGAATTAAGAAGGAATGGTAAGCTTGTGATTGGGTCAGAAGAAAGGATCAAATTGTTGATCTTACAATGGCTTCATGACTCTCCAATTGGAGGCCATTCAGGTAGAGATGCTACTCTGGCACGCATCAGGTCTCTTTTCTTTTGGAAGGGTATGCACAACGATGTGCAACACTATATCAAAAACTGCACTATATGTCAGCAATGCAAATATGATTCTGTAGCCTCCCCTGGTCTGCTCCAACCACCCCCAATTCCTCATAAAATTTTGGAAGACATTGTATGGACTTCATTGAAGGTTTGCCCAATTCTTTTGGCAAACAAGTCATTTGGGTAGTTGTTGATAGATTTAGCAAATATGCTCATTTCCTTCCCCTATCAAACTTATATATAGCTGTTGATGTTGCTCAGTTGTTCCTAGATTACATCTTTAAGCTCCATGGAATTCCGTCCACAATTACTAGTGATCGTGACCCAATTTTCCTCAGTGACTTGCGGATGGAATTTTTCAAGCTACAAGGAGTGGCTCTTCAAAAATCCACAGCTTACCACCCAAAAACTGATGGGCAAACTGAGATAGTTAACAAAAGTCTTGAAACATATCTGAGATGTATGTGCTATGAGAAACCTTCCCAATGATCCTATGTAATGAGTCCCACATCGGGTGGACCAAGCCCGGTGTGAGAGCTTATAAAGGTTGGGTAAACCTCCACTTATAGCCATGGTTTTAGGTGGAGTTAGGCTTAACTGGCGTGAGTCAGTTACATTGGTGCTTTCATTGAGAGGCTGACGGCTCTCGGACACGGAGGGTTCTGACCGATGGAGGGTTCTGACCGGCGGCGTAACCCGTCGAGTGAAGTGCCATCGAGTGAAGTGCCGTGGGCCACCGGGGACGTTGGCCTTGAAGGAGGGTGCTATGTAATGAGTCCCACATCGGGTGGACCAAGCCCGGTGTGAGAGCTTATAAAGGTTGGGTAAACCTCCACTTATAGCCATGGTTTTAGGTGGAGTTAGGCTTAACTGGCGTGAGTCAGTTACATTGCATCCAAATGGCTTTCCTTAGCCGAATGGTGGTATATATAACACTAACCACCATAGCTCCACTCGTTTCACTCCTTATGAGATTGTATATGGCTAGCCACCACCTATATATCTGCCCTGTTTGCCTGGAGAATCCTCCTTTGTCACGGTGGACAAAACCTTGACTTCCAGAGAAGAAGTAATTAAGCTCCTCAAGTTCCATTTAATCAGGGCTCAGAAAAGTATGATTCAACATGATGATAAGCATAGAAATGATAGAGTTTTCTCTTTGGGGGACTTTGTATACCTCAAACTACAGCCCTATAGGCAGGCCACGCTGAAGCAACACCATCACCACAAGCTGCCGCCCAAGTTCTTTGGTCCTTTCAAGGTTTTAGACAACAAGTTCTGTTGCTATTCACCCAGTCTTCCATGTTTCTCAACTCAAATTGTGTCTAAATCCTGGCCAAATTGCTTCTGTGCCTCTATCCCTTATCTTCTCTGTTGTGTTTCCTGCAACATTGAGCACGATTGACCTCTGGTCAGGTATGGTATGATATAATAAGGTTTACCAATTACTTCACTTCTTGCTGGGTATGTCTATATATTGTTCCGTCTCTTTTTGTGTGGTTAATGGGTTGTGGAATTGTTTTTAGGTATTGCTGGTTTTGGGTGCAGTAGGAGGTGTGGGTCTTGCAGCTATTCAAATTGGCAACGCATGTGGAGCCACTCTCGTAGTCATTTCCTTTTGCATTTTATTGTCCATAATGGCATTATACTTGTTTGGTAAACAACTTAATTAAGTGTCTATAGTATAACCATTTATCATATACTAGTAAGAGCTTATGCATAAAATATTTCTATAATAAAAGTAAAAAAAGTCAAACTACCTTCATATATGTTGCTGTTTTCATTTACCTAAAAGTCCTTGTAAACCTTTAAGGTTTATGGAAAGATTAAACGACAGAGCTTTTGGAAAAGTTAGGACGCAGAAACTCAAACATTTTGAAACATTCCTTTTCATGTTTACTATTAATTTGTAAGTAAGCCTAGTAGTTCCTGTAGAAGACTAACTTATAAATTTATCCATTTCTGCATTGAAGGATTTGTATAGTGTTGTGTCAGTAAACGAGGGAAATATGGGATTGATTTTTGTTTTGGATTTCACCTGCTGAAAAATTTATAGTCTACAAATTGTTCGGCGAGAGTGATCTTGGACTACAAATTCTGGCAAACCAGGGTATTTGATAATGTTTCCTTGGAATTGGCATAAATTTTAACTTTGGTGCCTCAGAAGTAATTATATCAACCGCAAACTCAATGTATTGAATTTTGTTTTGACTTTTAATCACAAAGTGTGGAAGCTACACATTAACTCTGTGTTCTTATTCTTGTAAGAAATTTAATCTTGCTTATTCATTTTGTAACTTGAGTTTTGGTCTCTATTAAATATAGTTAGTTGGTTAAGTAGTTAGAGAAGTTTGTTAGTAGTTATAATAGAGTTGTTAGTTGGGTATGTAGTTTTTTTTTGACAAGGAAACATTCTATTAATTGAGCAAAGAGAGAGCCCGTGGCATCATTACAAACAACAGTGTTAACAGGTCGAGGGACATACCCCTTCCAATACATAATACCTAGTTGTTTAGCTAGACTAACAAGTGCATGAGCAGCTTGATTATAATTTTTTCTAACAAAGGAAATTCTAGAATTAGGTAACTCGCCTAGAAGAAAAATACAATCAGATACAATAGGCTCAATAGAGACATCAGTTTTAGATCCAAGGCAGCAGAGAACAACAGTTTCAGCATCACATTCAAACCAACAATTTGATAATCTTTGAGAAACAGCCCAGTTTAAAGTCCAGCGAAGACACAACTTCAGAGGCAGTTGGATTGACCTTGCCATTCCAAATATTGGTTGCAGCATGGAGGACTGCACCAGTTGAATCTCTAGCAATAAAGCCCCAGCCCGATGTATTATCCTCAAAACAACCAGCATCAGAATTAAACTTGGTGAGGCCAATAGGAGGAGTTGTCCAGGAATTTGTGGGAGAGAAATGGGATCGGGTCTCCATAAAATTTGCAACATTGTAATCTTCAACAAAATTTGCACTATCAGCTGCCACAACAATCGGATTGAACTTTGTTTTGTTGAAAATTAGATCATTTCTAGCCTTCCATATCTTCCAAAGAGTAATACAAAAAATTTGTCTTGCTATAATATCATCAACAGTGATCCAGTGTTGCAACCAGCTCAAAAAATCAGAATGGTTTGGGATGTGAATGCCCAAAGGGGAGGAAAACCAAACCAGTTTAATCATGTCACAGTTCATAAACAAATAGCTACTGGTTTCAGAATTGGAACAACAAATAGGGCATTGAGTATCAAGGGAAATACCTTTCCTCTCCAATCTACTCCTAGTTGGCAGTATGTCTTTTGCAAGCCTCCAGATGAAATTTTTAACACAGTTTGGAGCTTTAATTTTCCAGATTGAATTCCACAGAGATCTGTTGGTTGAGCTTGAGGATTCAACAGTATTCCTAGCAGACTCCTCCTTCAGCAAATGATACGCAGACCTAACAGAGTAGAGACCATTCTTTTCCCAATGCCAGACTAGCTTGTCTTCAGGAAGCCTTATAGAAACAGGAATGTTCAGAATTTGTTTTGCCTTAAAAGGATTGAAGATATTAGAGGCAATGTGCCTATCCCACTGTTTGGTGTCAGTATCAATGAGAGAACTAACACAGGAATCTGCAGGAAGAGAATTAACAGGGCCGCACACTTTGAATTTGGCCTGATCAGGCAGCCAATTGTCCTGCCAGATCTTCACCTTCTCACCATTCCCAATCATCCACCTAGTTCCTTTCTCAATAACTTTCTTAGCACTTAGAATACTCCTCCAAGCGTAGCTTGGTTGGAAACCAGTAGAGGCAGCTAAGAAATTTGATCTGGGATAGTACCTGCCTTTGAAGACTGTAGCCATTAGAGAAGAAACATCATTCACTAGCCTCCAACATTGCTTGCCAAGAAGAGCTAGGTTGAAATCACTAAATCCTCTAAACCCCAAACCACCTTTAGATTTACCTTCACCCATCTTACTCCAACTAATCCAATGTATCTTTCTTTGAGTATCAGAAGATCCCCACCAAAACTTTGCAATCATGAACTCAATCTCTTTGCAAATCCCTTCTGGCATTTTATAGCAACTCATAGTGTAATTAGGTATAGACTGGGCACAGATTTGAACAAAGTCTCTTTGCCAGCTCTAGAAAGGAATTTTTCCTTCCACCCCTTAACCTTCTTCCAAACTCTATCTTGCACAAGCGAGAATACTTCCTTCTTAGACCTCCTCAATACCACTGGAAGCCCAAGGTACTTGGTATGATGTGTCACAGCCTTTATCCCAATCTGGTTACAGATAATTTGTTGGTCTTGGATAGGCACATTTCGGCTATATGACATGTCAGACTTGTCAAAATTCACCAGCTGACCCGAGGCAGCCTGGTATGAGTCAAGAATGTTGACAATAGAGGAGGCTTCTTTAGCATTAGCCCTAGCAAAAAGCAAGTTATCATCCGCAAAAAGAAGGTGAGTAATTTGGGGGGCATTCCTGGCAACCTGGATCCCATGAATAGAGCTTTGTTGACTTCCATGATGCAACATGCCAGAGAGAACATTAGCACACAAGATGAACAAATAGGGTGACAGGGGGTCACCCTGTCTAATACCTTTCTCAGGATTGAAAGCTCTACTTGGCTGGCCATTTATGAGCAATTGGTAGCTAACAGTATTGATGCAAGACAGAATAAGGGTGGTTATGTTATCAGGAAAACCAGTTTTCAACAGAGCTACTCTTATGAAATCCCATTCTAGTCTATCATAAGCCTTAGCCATATCAAGCTTAAGAGCCATCATACCCCTCTTACCCTTGATTTTCTTTTTAAGCCAATGAAAACATTCCATGGCAACCAAGGCATTATCAGTGATAAGTCTACCTTTAAAAAAATCACTTTGCTCCTCATCAATAATACTAGGTAGGAAACTCTTGACTCTATTAGCAATGGTTTTGGTAACAATTTTCATGGTGGCATTACATAAATTAATAGGTCTGAAGTTTTTGGGGGAGGAAGGATTCTTACATTTAGGGATAAGAGCAATGAAGGTCTTGTTAATGCAATCAGGAGATTTCCCATTATTGAGGATATCAAGGCCAATCTATGGATGTCATTCCCCACCACATGCCAATACTTCTGAAAGAATAGTGCTGGAAGACCGTCAGGGCCTGGGGCCTTCAGAGGATGCATTTGATCAATAGCTTCTTTGACCTCCTCCCTGTTAAACACCTGAGAGCACTCAACCTATTGATCAGAGGATAGAAGTCTCTGAATATTGTTACAAACCTGTTCAGCATTGATAGAACCAGAGGAGGAAAAAAGGTCAGTGAAAAAATTAAGGAAAATTCGCTCCACATGATCATCTCCATGCCACCAAACACCATCTTAATCTTTAAGTTTCTTAATGGCATTTGTCTTGCTCCTTTGACTAGCTTTCCTATGGAATAATTTTGAGTTTTTGTCCCCTTCTTTCAACCAAGTAGCTCTGCTTCGTTGTCGCCAAGCCACTTCTTTCTTTAGAAGATTAGCATGCTCCCTCTCCAATTTTCTGTGTCAAGCCAAATTAGCATTATCACCCTGCTATAAAGCATCATTTTTAAGCAGTTTCTCCACTTTAGTGATGTCTTCCTTAATAGCATTGGTCCTATACTCTTCAAATTCATAGTCAATAGCATTCACCCCCAACAACTTGTCAGAGCATGTCCTGCCTCTACCACTCCAATTTCTTCTTACAATATCCTCACACCTAGAGTCCTTTGTCCAGTTCTCCTCAAATCTAAAAATATGCACCCTCTTCTTCTTAACCAATTTATCATGATCTTCAAGATTTATCAACAACACCGAGTGGTCAGACCCATATCTAGGCAAGTGGGGTATGTAGTTAGAGAGGTTTGTTAGTAGTTATAATGGAGTTGTTAGTAGTTAAGTGTGCCTATAAATAGGCTTGATGTAATCACTTAGTATACAACACTTTTATCATTTACTTCGGTGAATATTAGAGTCTCTTAATCTTTTCTCTCTTATGTTCGATGGATGCCATATTCTTCAATATGGTATCAGAGCACACATGGTATCCACATGTTTGCTCTGTCAAGTGGTTTCCTTTTAATTCATTTCCTTTCCAAATGTTTTCTTCTTCTTCCGTTTGCATCTTTTTTCGTTTCTTGATCGGCTCAATCTATGAGAAACAGAACCTTTCACTTTCTTCTATATTCATGGTGATTGCAACTAGTGTTCTGCAAATATCCTCTTTGCGATTCTTTTTGGTTTCGCGGCTTCTCATTCTTTTTCTTGTGATTCTTGCATTTGATTTGCAGTTTCACAGTTCCATTTCTTCAATTCAATGCATTTCATTGTTCGTCTTGCGTGTTCTGATGATTTTCGCGTTTTCCCCAATTTTGATTTCGCAAATTCGTCTCTATTAGGGTTTCGGTTCATCTTCTCTTGACTGTTTTCTCCTTCTTCGCAAATCGCCATTCAGTTTGCGACTCTATTTGCAATCCCTAATTCTGAATTGAACTCATCGATTTCAAATTGTAATTCTTTGGTTATATTTGATTGCGGTTCTTGAAATCTTTTTCTTTGTACTTTGAATCGGTTTTGATTCTATCATTCGTGTTTCAATCAGAATCGCTTTTTTTCTCCTTCCTCTAGCTTCTTTGAGAGTTTCTGTCTCTGCAACTTGCTTTCGTTTGTTCCGTTTCTGATTCGTTTGACACAAATTGTTTGTCATTCCTGTATCGTCAATCGTCATTTCCGTTTGCAATTCTTGCAGTTCAGTTTTGCGATTCCGCTTCATTGTGTTCCTTTCATTTTGGTTTCCGATGATTGTGATCTGAAGCAGATTTCCGATTTCATTTTGGATCGAGTTTCGATTTCATTTTCGATCTTTTCTCTTTTCGTGCGACCTTTCATTCTGGTTAGCGCTGCTTCTGTCATCACCATCACTTCAGGTTTTGCTATGGTGATTTGATTTCTTTTTAAACAAAAATCCTTCGCCATTCTTGATTTCGAATTGTAATTTCATTTTGCAATTCCATTTTTTGATGTTCGTTTGGCTTTTGCCATTTGTGTTGGAGGATTTGTGATCTCTAATCTATTGCTATGCATTTTTTCTTTACCAAACAACATTCAAGCTGTTTGCTGAAATGCCTCGAAGAGATAAATTTTGTTTTTGTCCTTGATGATTGTCTCTGAAAGGTTCCTATATTCAATCACATTGTTTCTCTTGGTGATATTAATGGTAACCACATTGGCATTGATCTTAGTAGGGTTGTTTATTTTGCTTCTGTTGATGTACTTTCTCGTGGCATTGATTTAACAAGTGGGAAACTCATAACTGCATGGATAGAATACAGAGATGACATGAAAATGGTTCGTGTTTGGGTTGGTTATTCTTCAAAGATTTAATGACTATAGAGATAACATGGAAATGGTTATTCTAGACCCTCAACTCCTATTCTTGCTTCACTCATTGACCTTTCTCAAAGATTTAAAGAGTTCATGCACATTGGTTTCTCTCCTTCTAATAGTCAAGGTTTTGGTATTCCCCTTGTTCATCATTGGCAGTTCAAAACTTTAGGTTATTCTCATTCAGTTAGTCCTATGGATATGGTAGAAGAAGGAGATTGTTTCTTTTTGCAGATGTATTTCGGCATCTCTCATTGTAATTTCCTTTTTGTTTTGATGTACTTTTGTATTGTTCATGTCAAACTAAAAGTGTTGTGAGTAACTTCTAGCTTGCGGGGGACTATTAAATATAGTTAGTTGATTAAGTAGTTAGAGAAGTTTGTTAGTAGTTATAATTGAGTTGTTAGTTGGGTATGTAGTTAGGGAAATTTGTTAGTAGTTATACTGGAGTTGTTAGTAGTTAAGTGTGCCTATAAATAGGCTTGATGTAATCACTTAGTATACAACACTTTTATCATTTACTTCAATAAATATTAGAGTCTTTTAATCTTTTCTCTCTTATCTTCCATGGATGCCATATTCTTCAATAGTCTCCACAGCCACAGGTTACACAGTCCTTCAGACTTGTAAAATATGGCTCCAGTGGTGAATGATTCGGAACTACTACAATTTAACCATTCTACTGTCTTTGGAATCACCACAAAACCATTAATTTGCTTTCAAACACAAAGTAGAAGCAAGTTTAAATGTTGTGTTTGAGATTTTAATCTCGTACGTGCTCCAGTGTAATATCATAGCATCCCTGAAATTTGACTTGAAAATGTCTGTCTTTCTAAATAATGTGATAACATCATTAATTGTAATATTCTTTGGTAGATGGAACAGGCTTTGAGTACTTAGCATATATAGGCTTTGAGTACTTAGCATATATGTGCCTACCATTTGTGTTCTTGTGCCCATAAATGAAACATTTTTGAGTTCTAATATAATATTTACTCATATTTGGCCACTTTATTTATTTAGTTGATTTAATTTAATTTTTGCAGCATTTTTCTGAATATCGGTTTAAATCATACTCTCATGATCCTGGTGAGTTCAATGAAGAGTGGTGTAATGACTCAAAGAATGGTGTAATGACTCTTTGCCGAACTAATCTTTGGAGGATTGGAGTAATAACAGGTGTTAGAACACAATGTTTTGTTTATATGTTATTTTAGTACGTATAGATGTAATTTTTGTTAAGTAAGGTCATTGTGGCTCATTTGCTTCAACTTTATTTATGGACGAAGTTGTAATTTTCTTGGTTTTGCCTCGCCTAAAGCCATGGCCTAACTTCACTATTAAAAGTTGTTATCCACCTTGCTTACTAAGATCAGAATCCGAGGTAGCAGTTGGTAGAGTCGTTGGTTGGAGTCGGTCTCCCCATGACTGAGGTCGGATGAATTCGCTTGGAGTAGTCTTCCCCCGAGGTTGGAGCTTGGCGGGGTTGGTACCTGCAGACACTCTGATGCCAAAGTCAGCAATTAGAAGTGGTGGAGAGGTACATATGAGAAAGAGCGTAGCTGATTTTGGAGAGTGACCCCATATTTATAGACGCGGAGAGGGAGTGTTCCTCGCCTAGGTTGAGCCTGGGCCGTTGGATTGGTCCGTGTCGATCCTGACCGTTGATCTCGGCGTCGCCTTCGCTAGCTGATGCTGCGCCGGATCCAGTGATGGATTGGGCCGCTCGGCTTGAGTGCGTAAAATGCTTCCGGGCTATATGGAAAATAAGGCTCCGTCAGGACTGAGCTTGCCGTGGGTACCCTTCTAGTGGAGTCAGAATTGATCCGAGATTTCCCCCTGAGTCGGCGAGCAGGTCGTGTTAACGTCGGATTTCTAGAGATGACACGTGTCAAGCCAACTGTCTAATGCGATGTTTGATTGAAACAAGGCGTCTTGTCATAATGATTGCCTAGGTTTCAGTGCCTTGGCATTTATTGCCTCGGGGAGGGGGTGCGTCGTATCACCTTCCGAGTCCAGGACCCCTATAAATAGGAGTTGGAACCCAGGATCCTGGTACCTTTGTTTTTTTGTGAACCAAATTCCCCCGACCTCTCGAAGAATTCTCTCGACGTTAAGGACTTTCGATTTGCCATAGTGTTCCAGTGAGCCGACGTTGTCTCTCCGGCAAGCACCTGTCCAACTATTTCTTTCGGCCTTAGGGTCTATTCTTCCAAGGTTAGTTACTTTTTCTTTCCTTGTGACCACTTATTTCTTGTTTTTCCTTTTTCTTTCTTCATTGGGTCGTCGCCCCTCCACCTCACCTCGAGGAGGAAGATGGTCAGTCCCGGAGTCGTCCCCTAGGGACCGAGCATGTCTTTTTGCACTTTTCTGACCTTAGCTTACTCCCTCTTAGGTAAAACTGGCGAAGACAAGGGATAGCGAACGGAAACCTTTGTTGAAGAAGTCTGCCGAAGGCGACCCAATTCCGGCAGACGATCCGATGTCGACCTCGGTGAGGTTGCAAGATATGGCCGAGGCTAGCGGCTTTGCCTTGACCCCTCCAACTGAGGAGCTGCCACCCAGGGCCGGGGCCGAGCCCGTGGCTCAACCATAGCCTAAAGCACGAGAGATGGAGGAAGACGGGGCCGAGGCTGAGGACCCTTACAGATGGGTTTCGAAGGACGTCCGCAGTAGAGGGACGATGTATATGGCCGACCATGACGATTTAAAGGACTTCAAAAAGTTCGAGAGGTTTGTTGGGGGCGAAGGGTAAAAATGGAGGCTAGAACCCATCGTCGAGACCGACGTCGTGTGCATCAAAGTTTCTGGGCTGAGGTTCTTCATATACTCGGCTTTATTTGAGAAGATGATGATGCGTATTCCTTTCTCCGCCTTCCAGAAAAGGATCTTGAGATATCTGAAGGTGGCCCCGTTGCAGCTCACCCCTAACGCTCGGGGTTTTATAAAGACCTTTGAAATAGTGCTGGGGGCTCTTGGCCGATCTTGTTGCCATAAGGTCTTCTTTATGCTGTTCAATGTTTTTCGCCAGCCCAAGGTTGGGTCAGGAAAGGAGAGGTAGGGCCATGTCGATCTCCGCTGCAATAGAAAAAGGAGCTTCTTTACCCCCGTGGCGGACTCGGTGAAAGACTTCAAATACAGGTACTTCTATGTGAAACCGCTAAATGAAGCCACAATGAAAGAGCTCGACCAAAAGGGAAGTAGCAGAGCTCGACCAAATTGGTCGGAGTCCGCCTATCCGAGTTCGGGCCTCGTTGGAGAAGAGGCTCGGACTCTTGAGCTGTTGACAGACTGGGTGTCGAAGTTCACCCTTAAGGTCAAGAAGATTGACTGTAAAGTCGTTTTAACTGTCGAGGCTGAGTCCCCGTAGCTTTGGCTGCTGCCCTTGGTAGATGTTATAAACTTATTTGTGACAACTTGTGTTCATTTATTTATTTGTTTTTCAGAACTGACCTCGGTTCCTTTGTTTCTTTTTCAGATAAGATGACTAATCCTCTGAGCCTTGCCGAGTATATGAGTGCATCCGGCCTCAATGACGGCGAGGTGACGATTCTGCCATCTCTGAACGCTACTGCTGCCGGCTTTAGTTCGGCCCCTGTCTTGTCTTCCTCTGCTGCTGGAGTCGTTGGTGGCCAGGGCACTCCTCTTCGTCAACAAGAGAATAAGAAGGACTCCGGGTCCAAGCTCAAGAGTCAACCCAAGGGCTCTCTGAAGCGTCCTCTTGCGGCCTCGTCTCTTGCGGCCTTAAAGAAGCTGAAGGAGTCTGTTACTATATTGCTCACATTATATGCTTGTTTTCACAATTTGGAAGAGTGTGTGAATTAAGTGGTGCCTAAATGGACTTCTGAGATGTTTGTGTGTTGATATGACTTGAATGAAATGTATAGACGTTTAAGTGAAGAACTTGTGGGTAGACGACTAGTATATGTGTTACAGATTGGGCCTTATTAAGGCTTTCACAAAGGCTTGTAACGCCCGATATTTAACTAATTATTTCGGAATTAAGTGTGGGAAATTGTTGAAGTTGGGAATTATTGGTATAGTTGCTACGTTGGTTATCATTTAATTAATAGGTTGATTAAGTTGTAGAAAATAATATTAGAGTAATAATATATTATTTTATATGGGTCTATTTTAATGTTAGGAGTAGTAAGATTGGGGGGTGTAGAGAGTGGCGCATAAGACTAAATAGAATAATAATGTTAGTATACTTATTAGTTTGAATAATAAAAGGAGGAGTATAAGTAGCAGTAAGAAGTTAGTTTAGGTTTTATCAGTAGAAGAAACAAGGATTTGGGAGATCACGTAGCATAGCGGTTACGGTTGCGGGAGAACCAAGAGGCAAAACCAAGGGAGCTTGCGCAACCTTCAATCCAAGGTAAGGGTGGGGTTCTAACTCTATAACAGGGTACATGAAAGATTATATGTAGGAATTGGAATTTTATGAATTGTCACTGTGTATGAATGTGATGTTTGTATGTTACCGAAAAATTATTCTTGTTGAACAAATTGTCATGTCATTGAGTTCTATGTTGTTGGCCCTGGAAATTATTTCATGCGATCGGTTGTGCGTTTCCATGGTTGTGTTAATCTGAAATAAGGATTGTAAGAAAAGAAAACGGAATGCGCGTAACGGGGACGGACGGCGCTGGGCGGTGAAGCCCTTGCGCCGCGCGAACATAGCGAGTGGGGGGGGGGGGGGGGATGCCGAGCGGCGCACCCCTTGTGGGGGAGCGGCACGTGGTTGCCGGCGAATTGGGCGTCTCGTATGTTGGTGCGGTAGGGCGCACCGTCTACGGTGAAAGGCACCGTATATATTTTTCTTGGCGCGTAATTGTTAGTAACAGCTACTTGAATTATTTAGGCACCTAAACCAAGATTTATTGGGATGTATAAAAGTGATAGGATTAGTACATTTCTGCTAGTAATAGTGTAACAAAGACCACACTAATAATTGGTATGATAATTGTTTAGCAATAGGATTATTCAAATGCAGCAGAACTAATAATGCTGTGATAAGGAACATTTGGTAGCAGAGGAATTTAGTAGTAGAAGCCGCAAACGAGTAGCCTAATGATTTTGACAGGTGCGACTAATAACCAATGTAGACTTTAGTAATAGTGTAGGATAGAATTAGCAGTACCGGATAGAAAACTTTAGAAGGTAATTAATTAACCGGATATGGTCGAAAATGGCCCGAATAACTATGCGTTTGTTTGTAGTTTATGTTGGTTAATTTGTTAAGTAGTATACTTTGTCGAAAGTGGTGAATTTGCAGGTGATGTCGTATCTGGTTGGATTGCCTCTACTTATTGGCAAAATATTAAGTTGTAGGCCTATGGCCAACGTGGAATTCCTTTTGTTGTTGTATTACTATGTAACTATCATTATTGATTTTTGGGCATTCACATCGCGTCACATACATAGCATTCCAAGTTGTTGCTGATGCTCAAATAAGTTGGTCTGGACTGGCAAATTAAGTTGAAGGCTTATGCCTTGTTGATGCCACTATTTATTGGCAGATTTTAAGTTGGGAGTTCTGCTCCTATGGTACCACATGCATGTGCATGGCATTGAGTCACATTCCGTGTTGCATATTTAAGTGGTTATGTTGATGACTCGTGATGATTGAAGATGTTTGATAGCTGTGAAGTGGTGAATTTACATTTCCCGATTCTAATATTTTTTTTTTCATATGTCCTATTATATGGTTCGACATCTCACCCCTTCTGTTTGAATGTTACCCCCTGTTGGTAACGTGCAGGTAATCGCGAATGAATGCTGTTTACCTTCACTAGTTCGAGTCAGTGTTGTCGCTCTGATACGTAGCACTCGGGGGGGATGAACGCATGTTTTCCTTATTGTTATGTTATTTTATTGTTGGGATTTAAAGTTGTTGCTATCAAGAATTTTGCTATTTGAGTTGTCCTAAGTTGGGTAAAGATGCCACGACTACTTTGAATTGAATTTTTTTGTGAATCCGCTGCGTAGTAAAGAAAGTTGACTTATTTTTAAAGACCAAACATATTTGTTTATTAGTTCATCCAAATCAGAGTGTTATGTATCTAAATTTACAGTTGATTTGATTATGTTTGTTTTTTTAAGTCGAAAGTGTAGCATTCGTTGGGGATTTTGCAACTCTGAATTTGTATTAATTACCGGGTGGAAATGGGTGTTACATTAGTGGTATCAGAGCGAGCCGGTCCGTCCGACCAAGTTGTCAAGTTTTTGTGTCATTTAACGATCAAGTATTGTCATTTAGTTCTAACTATTGTTTGTGTTGTAGTAATAAGTCAAGATGGCTGGAAGGAATGATGCTGCTATCGCTGCTGCTTTGGCGGCTATGGCGCAGGCTTTGGAGAATCAGCCGAACGTTGGCGAAAATGCGGGGTCTCGTAGTTTGGCGACTTTTCAAAGGGAGAATCCGCCTACCTTCAAAGGCAGGTATAATCCTAATGGAGCGTTGGCTTGGCTGAAGGAGATAGAGAGAATCTTCCGTGTGATGGACTGCCCTCCAGTGCAGAAGGTTCGTTACGGTACTCATATGTTGGCAGAAGAGGCTGATGACTGGTGGCTAGAGACTAGTCAGAGATTGGAAGCTGCAGGTGAAGAGATCACTTGGATTGTGTTCTGTAGGGAATTTATGAGGAAGTATTACCTTGAGGATGTTCGGGGTAAGAAGGAAATTGAATTCCTTGAGCTGAAGCAGGGAAACCTATCAGTTACTGAGTATGCTGCTAAGTTTGTGGAGTTAGCCAAGTTTATCCGCACTATAGTGAAGCAACTGCTGAGTTCTCAAAGTGCATCAAGTTTGAGAACGGGTTGCGGCCAGAGATCAAGAAGGCAATTGGGTATCAGAAAATCCGTGTCTTTTCTGATTTAATTGATAGCTGCAGGATCTATGAAGAGGATAACAATGCTCATTATAAGATTATTAATGAGAAGAGGAACAAGCATCAGAATCGTGGTAAGCCGTATGATGCTCCTGCTGGTAAAGGTAAACCGAAAGTCGCTGATGGTAAGAGAACTAGTGGGGGAGATGCCCCTGCTGGTATTGTGTACTTCAAATGTGGCAAAGCTGGTCATAAGAGTAACGTGTACAAGGCTGAGGCGAAGAGGTGTTTCCGTTGTGGTAAGACCGGGCATGAAATGTCTGAGTGCGAGCAAAAGGAGATGATTTGTTTCAACTGTGGCGAAGGAGGACACATTGGTAGTCAGTGTCAGAAACCGAAGAAAGAACGAGCTAGTGGAAGAGTGTTCTCTTTGGCCGGGACAGAGACTACTAAGGAAGACGGACTTATTAGAGGTACATGCTTCATTAATAGTACTCCTCTAATTACTATTGTTGATACCGGTGCTACTCATTGTTTTAGTGCTGCTGATTGTGTTGAAAGATTGGGTCTTGCGTAGTCTTCTATGAATAGAGAGATGGTTGTCGACACTCCGGCTAAGGGGTCGGGTGACTACTTCTCTTGTGTGTTCTAAGTGTCCTTTGTCGATTTTCGACAAAGACTTTGTTGTTGATTTGACTTGTTTGCCGTTAAGCGGATTGGATGTGATCTTAGGTATGAACTGGTTAGAGTATAACCATGTTCGTATTAATTGTCATAGCAAGTCTGTGAGTTTTTCTACTCCTAAAGAGGAGGAAACTGGTTTGTTGTCTGCTAGACAGTTGCGGAAGTTAATGCAGGAGCAAGTCCAGTTATTCTCGCTGATGGCATCGATGTCTGTCGAGAACCGAGCCATAATTGAGGAGTTGCAGGTAGTGTGTGAATTTCCTGAAGTTTTCCCAGATGAGATTCCAGGTGTACCGCCAGAGAGAGAAGTTGAATTCGCTATTGATCTTGTACCTGGTACCAGACCTGTTTCTATGGCACCATACAGGATGTCAGCATCTGAATTGTCCGAATTGAAGAAGCAACTTGAGGATTTGCTCGAAAAGAAATTTGTGAAACCAAGTGTGTCCCCGTGGGGAGCTCCTGTGTTGCTAGTAAGGAAGAAAGATGGAAGTATGAGGCTTTGTGTTGATTACAGATAGTTGATTAAAGTAACGATTAAGAACAAGTATCCACTTCCAAGAATAGATGATTTGATGGATCAACTGGTGGGTGCTCAGGTGTTTAGTAAGATTGATTTGCGATCGGTTACCATCAGATTAAAGTGAAAGATGAGGATATTCAGAAGACGGCTTTTAGAACTCGATACGGGCATTATGAGTATTCGGTGATGCCTTTCGGTGTTACCAATGCGCCGGGAGTATTTATGGACTACATGACCCGTATCTTTCATACTTACTTGGATCGGTTTGTGGTAGTATTCATTGATGATATCCTGGTTTACTCTAAGTCAGAAGAAGAGCATGCAGAGCATTTGAGATTAGTGTTGGAGGTCCTGAAAGAGAAGAAGTTATATGCAAAACTGTCTAAATGTGAATTTTGGTTAATGTAGGTGAGTTTCCTTGGTCACGTCATTTCAGGTAGTGGCATTGTGGTGGATCCATCTAAAGAAGATGTTGTGTTGCAATGGGAAACCCCGAAGTCGGCTACCGAGGTTAGAAGCTTTTTGGGATTAGCTGGTTATTATAGAAGGTTCATTGAGGGTTTTTCTAAGTTAGCACTTCCGTTAACTCAGCTGACTTGCAAAGGTAAAGCCTTTATATGGGACGCTCGTTGTGAAGAGAGTTTCGCCGAATTGAAGAAGAGATTGACGACGTCTCCTATCTTGACGTTACCCAATCTGGGAGAGTCTTTTGTGGTGTATTGTGATGCCTCCAAGATGGGTTTAGGAGGCGTGCTTATGCAGAATGGAAAGGTAGTTGCCTATGCGTCAAGGCAGTTGAGGACTCACGAAAAGAACTATCCTACGCATGACTTAGAACTTGCTGCGGTTGTTTTTGTGCTGAAGATTTGGAGGCATTATCTTTATGGTTCTAGGTTTGAAGTATTTAGTGACCATAAGAGTTTGAAGTATTTATTTGACCAGAAGGAATTGAATATGAGACAACGACGGTGGTTGGAGTTATTAAAAGATTATGATTTCGGATTGAATTATCATCCCGGAAAAGCTAATGTCGTGGCTGATGCTTTAAGTCAAAAGACCTTACTTATGTCAGCGATGATGGTTAAGGAGTTGGAATTAATTGAACAGTTCAGAGATATGAGTTTGGTTTGCGAAGTGACACCACATAGTGTTAGGTTGGGAATGTTAAAGATTAATAATGACTTTCTGGACAGTATCAGAGAAGCTCAGAAGTTGGATGTTAAACTGGTGAATTCGATGGTTGGAATCGATCAGTCTGGGAATAATGATTTCAAGTTGGATGCGCAAGGTGTGTTGAGGTTCCGTAATAGAATTTGTATTCCTGATGATGCAGAAATGAAGAAAGCGATTCTTGAAGAGAGTCATAGGAGTGAGTTGAGTATCCATCTGGGAGCTACTAAAATGTATCAGGACTTGAAGAATTTGTTTTGGTGGCCAGGGATGAAGCGTGATGTAGCGCAGTTTGTGTATGCATGTTTAACTTGTCAGAAGTCGAAAGTTGAACATCAGAAGCCTGCAGGGTTGACGCAACCGTTAGAGGTTCCAGAATGGAAATGGGATAGTATTTCAATGTACTTTGTGACGGGATTGCCTAATACCGCAAGAGGGCATGATGTGATTTGGGTGATTGTTGACAGGCTAACAAAGTCGGTTCATTTTATTCCTATTACCATCACATATCCAGTACCGAAGTTGGCAGAGATTTATATCCGAGAGATTGTAAAGCTGCATGGTGTTCCTCTGTGTATCGTTTCTGTAACACCCCAAATTCTTCATCCTATTATTATTTTATTATTTTACATGTATGTATGTTATAGATTCTATATAGATATTTAAGTATACGTTTGGGTTAGTAATTTGTGAAGAACTAATTGCATTTTAATTACTTCTAAGTATTTCCTTATACTAAATTTTTGTATAAATAATTATCTAGATATATTATTAGCATCATGGAATTAGTTATTTTTATATATGAAAGTGCGGAAAGGAGTTGGAGTTTTTTTTAAACGAATGTATGATTTAAATGAATTTTTGGTCATTAAAGGAGCTTTGGGCCTTTTCTAATGCTACAGCCTACGGCCCAAGTTTATTTCCTACAGCTCCTCGCGTAAGACAGTATTCATTCCTCTTTCTCCCAAAAATACTTGATGCGCAGCTTTTGGGGAATAAAATAACAAAACCCTAAATTCAATTCATCCTTACCAACCCTTCCCTTGTGTCAACCTCCCACCTCCCTCACCAAAAATCCAAGCTGTCGTCATTGATACCACTGTGGACAAACCAGGGGCTGCCTATCATGTGCTATTTGAGTTAAAGCTGTCTTACAAACAGGGTCGATTCTCTTATTCATGTACGTTAGGTCTAGATAGGTAGCCTTCTCAAGTCAATGTCAACCTGGTTATTGAGGTAATGAGCTAGAAATTAAGTGTAAGATGAACAACAGACAGGGCCGATTCTCTTTTAGTATGGGAGATGATTTCAAAACAAGAAAAAGAAATGAATATACATTGTTGTTGCGAAGAGTACTATCCAGTGGCCTTTCGGGTTGTTAGTTTTAGGTGAAATAAGGTTTTGACTTGGCTTTTGATTTTGACATTGAAAAGCAACACATATCCTTTAAACTTTTGGAAGCTACGTGGATGGAATTGTAAAGAAGCACACTAGCTACCTAGACAAGTTCTATATCTTGGGGATTTGGTTTGTAACACACCATGTTACCATCTTTATTTCAATATATCATCCGCAACTATCCACGTTTTCAAAAATGGGTGTTACCAAGGTTCTAAATAACGGTCGCGGTCACGGTCGCGATCGCGTTAAGGCTTTTTCGTTATCGGCCGTTTCGGCTGTTGCGCTACAAGTCGCGGTCGTCGCGGTGTGAATTAATCACAATAATGCATAAATTTTATTAAAATTATTTGTCGCGATAACGGTCACTACCGAGACAGTTTTGTCGCGGCCGTTTTTGGTGTAACGGACCGTTTTTTTAGAACCATGGGTGTTACTTTTGGATTGCTTTCATCCAAACTTTCGGAAAGTACTTACCGCTCTTGCGTTACGGCCAAGCTGATGTTGCTCTATTCCGTCGTCTAATTTTGTTAGCTCTGTGAATGTGTTGCCAAACAATTAAAATATCAACTCGTTCGTTGGTTGGGTTGTCGTGCCAAGATTCTAATTAATTCTGTGTCGTGCAAGATCGTCAAACCAGGTAAGGGTGGGGTTCTAACTCTATAATAAGGTACATGAAGGGCTTTATGTAGGAAAATAAGGGATCCTATGTGTTTGTTTAATCCTAGAAATCTATTGTTGTTGTTTGAAAACTATTGGTTGATGTTTGAAAGCTATTGGTTGATGTTTGAAAACTATTTGTTGATGTTTGAATATATCTGTTGATGATTCAAATCAGTTTAGGGGTTTTCGAACACAATAATGCACAAAATCTGGGTCCTGGGCGCCATGGGCGCTGTTTGATGATGTTGCTGGGCGCTGGTGCGCTGGGCGCCAAGGGCGCCGTATGTGGCTGCCCGTTTGTTGCTGGGCGCTGGTGCACTAGGCGCCATGGGCGCCATGTCTGGCTGCCCTGTTGTTGTTGCTGTTGCTGGCGCAATGGGCGCCATGGGCGCCATGTCTGGCTGCCCTGCTGTTGTTGTTGGCGCACTGGGCGCCATGGGCGCCATGTCTGGCTGCCCCGTTGTTGTTGTTGGCGCAGTGGGCGCCAAGGCCGCCAAGTGTGGCTGCCCTGTGTTGTTGCTGGGCGCAGTGGGTGCCAAGGGCGCCAAGTGTGGCTGCCCTGTGTTGTTGCTGGGCGCAGTGGGCGCCAAGGGCGCGAAGTGTGGTTGCCCTGTTTGGTTTTTGGGTGCACTGGGCGCCTGGGGCGCCATGGGTGGCTGCCTCGTTCGGTTGTTGGGCGCGTTGGGCGCCGCCTTGTGGATTGTTGGGCGCTTTAGGCGCGTTAGGCCCACGGTTGGCTAATTGTTGGTTAAGTCGTTAATTTGTTAATCGTTGATTTGTGGAGTTGTTAACTGTTGGTTGAGTTGTGAAACTGTTAGCTTGTTAAGTTGCTAAATTGTTAGCTCAGTTGTTGATTTGTTGACGATGTTGCACCTAGTTGTGATCACCATGGTGTGAAGTTGGCGACGTGTATCTGGTTGGGTTGCCTCTATTTATTGGCAGGATATTATGTTGTAGGCCTATGGCCAACGTTGAATTCCGTTGTTGTTGTGTTGCTATGTAATCGTTGTTGATTGTTTGTGCACTGACATCGCGTCGCATACATATCATTTTCATGTTGGAGCTATGCTCAATACACGTTGGCTTGGACTGGCAAATTATGTTGAAATTATGTTGAAGGCTTATGCCTTGTTGATGCCTCTATTTATTGGCAGATTTTTACGTTGGGAGTTCTGCTCCGATGGTACCACATGCATGTGCATAATATTGAGTCGCATTCATATTGCACCCGTAAGTTACTATGTTGATAACTTGTGATTGATCGAAATTGATTGTTGGCTGTGAAGTGGTGAATTCATGTTCTCTGATTCTAATATACTGTTTTTCATATGTCCTATTATATGGTTTGATATCTCACCCCTTCTGTTTGAATGTTACCCTCCTGTTGGTAACGTGCAGGTAATCACGAATGAAGGCTGCTTACCTTCGTTAGATCGAGTCGGTGTCGTCGCTCTGATACGTAACACTCGGGGGGGGGGGGGGGGGATGAACACTTGTTTTCCTTAGTTGCTATGTTATTTGTATTGTTGAAAACTAAAAGTTGCCACTATTAAGAGTCATGCTAAATCTGAGCTCTCTTAGGTTGGTTAAAGACGCCACGATTACGTTGAATTGATTTTGTTGCGAATCCGCTACGTAGTAATGAAGATGACTTATTTTTAAAGACTAAAATGTTGTTTATTGGTTCATCCAAAAGTAAGTGTTATGTATCCGTTTTCATAGGCGAATTAATCTGTTTGCTGTTTTACGAAGAAAGTGTGGCACTCCATTTATTTGTTGGAAATTTTTATAAACTCTGATTTTCGTATTATTTTACAGGGTAGAAATGGGGTGTTATAGTTTTGGATAGAGATCTGAGGTTTACTTCTGATTTTTGAAAGAGTTTGCAAAGGGAGTTGGGTTCTAAGTTGAGATTGAGTTCGGCGTATCACCCTCAGACGGATGGTCAGACAGAGAGGACTATTCAGTCGTTGGAGGATTTGTTGAGAGCGTGTGTTCTTGAGCAAGGAGGTTCGTGGGATACCTATCTTTCATTGATAGAGTTCACTTATAATAACAGTTACCATTCTAGTATTGGAATGACACCTTTTGAAGCGTTGTATGGTCGGAGATGTAGGACTCCTTTATGTTGGTATGAATCTGGAGAAAGTGTAGTACTTGGACCCGAAGTTGTTCGAGAGACTACTGAGAAGGTGAAGTTGATTCGGGAGAAGATGAAAACTTCGCAAAGTAGACAGAAGAGTTATCATGATAAGCGAAGGAAGGATTTAGAATTTCAAGCGGGTGATCATGTGTTTTTGAGAGTCACATCGGTGACCGGTGTTGGGCGCGCCTTGAAGTCTAAGAAGCTTACTCCTCGTTTTATTGGTCCGTATCAGATTTCAGAAAAAGTTGGGAATGTTGCTTATAGAGTGGCCTTACCGCCTAACCTTTCGAATTTGCATGATGTGTTTCATGTGTCACAACTTCGAAAGTATATTTCAGATCCATCTCATGTAATTCACATGGATGATGTGCAAGTACGGGATAATCTTACTGTGGAGACAATGCCTATACGAATCGAGGATCATGAGGTAAAGACTCTAAGAGGCAAGGAGATCGCCTTGGTGAAAGTAGTCTGGTTAGGAGCTGCCGGAGAAAGCATGACGTGGGAGCTGGAAAGCAAGATGCGGGAATCCTATCCCGAGCTGTTCGAATCAGGTAAATTTTCGAGGACGAAAATATTCTAAGTGGGGGAGAGTTGTAACGCCTGATATTTAATTAATTATTTAATTAAATTATTTCAGAATTAAGTGTGGGAAATTGTTGAAGTTGGGAATTATTGGTATAGTTGCTACGTTGGTTATCATTTAATTAATAGGTTGATTAAGTTGTAGAAAATAATATTAGGGTAATAATATATTATTTTATATGGGTCTATTTTAATGTTAGGAGTAGTAAGATTGGGGGGTGTAGAGAGTGGCGCATAAGACTAAATAGAATAATAATGTTAGTATACTTATTAGTTTGAATAATAAAAGGAGGAGTATAAGTAGCAGTAAGAAGTTAGTTTAGGTTTTATCAGTAGAAGAAACAAGGATTTGGGAGATCACGTAGCATAGCGGTTACAGTTGCGGGAGAACCAAGAGGCAAAACCAAGGGAGCTTGCGCAACCTTCAATCCAAGGTAAGGGTGGGGTTCTAACTCTATAACAGGGTACATGAAAGATTATATGTAGGAATTGGAATTTTATGATTTGTCACTGTGTATGAATGTGTTGTTTGTATGTTACTGAAAAATTATTCTTGTTGAACTAATTGTCACGTCATTGAGTTCTATGTTGTTGGCCCTGGAAATTATTTCATGCGATCGGTTGTGCGTTGCCATGGTTGTGTTAATGTGAAATAAGGATCGTAATAAAAGAAAACGGAATGCGCGTAACGGGGACGGACGGCGCCAGGCGGTGAAGCCCTTGCGCCGCACGCACATAGCGAGTGGGAAGGGGATGCCGAGCGGCGCACCCCTTGTGGGGAGCGGCCCGTGGTTGCCAGGGAATTGGGCGTCTCGTATGTTGGTGCGGTGGGGCGCACCGACTACGGTGAAAGGCGCCGTATATATTTTTCTTGGCGCGTAATTGTTAGTAACAGCTACTTGAATTATTTAGGCACCTAAACCAAGATTTATTGGGATGTATAAAAGTGATAGGATTAGTACATTTCTGCTAGTAATAGTGTAACAAAGACGACACTAATAATTGGTATGATAATTGTTTAGCAATAGGATTATTCAAATGCAGCAGAACTAATAATGTTGTGATAAGGAACATTTGGTAGCAGAGGAATTTAGTAGTAGAAGCCGCAAACGAGTAGCCTAATGATTTTGACAGGTGCGACTAATAACCACTATTTATTGGCAGATTTTAAGTTGGGAGTTCTGCTCCAATGGTACCACATGCATGTGCATGGCATTGAGTCACATTCCGTGTTGCATATTTAAGTGGTTATGTTGATGACTCGTGATGATTGAAGATGTTTGATAGCTGTGAAGTGGTGAATTTACATTTCCTGATTCTAATATATTCTTTTTCATTTGTCCTATTATATCGTTCGACATCTCACCCCTTCTGTTTGAATGTGACCCCCTGTTGGTAACGTGCAGGTAATCGCGAATGAAGGCTGTTTACCTTCACTAGTTCGAGTCGGTGTTGTCACTCTGATACATAGCACTCGGGGGGGATGAACACATGTTTTCCTTATTGTTATGTTATTTTATTTTCGGGATTTAAAGTTGTTGCTATCAAGAATTTTGCTATTTGAGTTGTTTTTTTTTAAGTCGAAAGTGTAGCATTCCATTTGTTCGTTGGGGATTTTGCAACTCTGAATTTGTATTAATTACTGGGTAGAAATGGGTGTTACAAGGCCCAACACTAGAATGCCAACCAAATCTAATAACCAATGGTGGAGATCAAAGACCGAGATCAAAGACTCTCATTGATCCCTAAAACCTATAAATAAGCATTCAATGCTAACATTTAAGGTACACACTCTCCAATTCTCTCACTTGCAACTGACCTACTTGCTGACTTGAGTGTCAGAGTGTCAGTGCAGGTACCACCCCACCTCGGGTCAGAGCCTAATCTCGGATTGACCAAGAGCACTGCTACCAACTATCTCGGATCGGACCTGGTATCCAAGGTCGGATATAAGGCAGGAGATAAGGTACAGAACATTGGCGACCACAGTGGGAGGATCTTGTGCTCTAGTCCCCCCCATCTCCTTGGCCAACGATGGCTCTAGTGTTACGCCAAAGGAACGTCTTAAGTGCAATGGGGAGACCGAATCCGCAGCTGGAAACCCCCAAGGCGTAGTAATCACTCTACCCCTACCTCGGCACACGGTCGAAACTCGTCCAGAGCTATTATTCCCAGGAGTTCGGCCCGAGATCAACTCCCTCCTACTCCCCAGACTGTCTAGATTACGGTCGATGCTGTTCAACAGCTCGTCCAGTTGCTGACTAGGCAGGCCGAGGCCGATCAGTAGAGGAGCCAGCACTACACCCAGCTGGAGGCTGAAATTGCCGAGATCCGGGCTCGCGACATCCCGGACCAGTCCTCTCCTCAAAATCATCCTCCCAGCAGAAGGACGTCTTGTCGAAGGCGTCACCGATCTCCGACCTGGAGGAGACACCACCACTGTTCTCCACCTCGTCGGAAAGAAGGACGAGGATTTGGAACTCCCCCAAGCCGGACCCATGACGATAATTACTATCCTAAGGGTTCCCCTCATCGAAGCTCGTCTTTGGCATCCTCATCTCCGAGGCGGCGTTCTATAAGCCAGGAAAGATCCCCGAGGCATGAACGTCGTCCCCCCACTCTCGAAGGTCCCCTGTTAGGCACCGCAACCAATGATCTCCCCTGAGGGAGAAATCGACAGCCCGGAAAGGACCTTTCACGACGCAGATCGACTACTTTCCGGTGCCAAGACATCTTGAGAAACCCCCTGAAGTTTTGAAGATGCATGATGGGACTGGTGATCCTAATCGCCATCTCGATTACTTCGATACGATGATGCAATATCAGAACGTCCCAAACGAAATCAAATGTCGGATTTTCCCCCTCACTCTTGAGAAGTTGGCTTTGGACTGGTTCAGAGCCCTCAAACCGAACTCAATATCCTCCTGGGACCAGCTAGCCAAGTTATTTTCTTCCCATTTCGCCCACTCCAAAATGAAGCCAAAATCTCGGAAGGTTTTGCAGGCAATTCGGCAAGGGGAAAATGAGTCACTCTGGGACTATATTGAGAGGTTCAATAAGGAAGCCGCTCAGGTCCAGAACCTTGATGACTCTTTCCGGCTTTTCTTCATGGAAGCCGGTCTTCGAGAGGGAAGTGTTTTCCAAATCGATGTCGGAGTCGATCAAACTGAGTCGCTTGCCGAGTTCCTCCAGCGATCTCAGAAATACATCGACCACGAAGAAGGAGCGGTTGCAAGAAAGTCGGAAGCCGACCCTGGAGTGTCCAAACCTCGAAATGAGAAGGAGGCTCGGAACGATGGTAAACCCAGGTCTTGCAACCGTCACCAGCATTATTCCGATCTCAACGAGACAAGAGCTAGAATCTTAGCAGAATGCATGAATGCGGAATTTAAGGAAGTTAAGTTCTCTGATCCACTCCCGCACAGGCCGGGGCAACTGTCTAACAAGTACTGTTGGTATCACCGAAGTAAAGGACATGACAACAATCGTTGCAATGCTTTGAAAGATGACATTGAGGATCTGATCAAGAAGGGGAAATTGAGCCAGTACGTTACTAAGCCACATCGACAGGACGAAGAGGTTAAAGAAGAAAAGGACGACCCTAGAAAGAAGGGTAAGGCTCGACAAGAGAAGGAAGAGAGCTCGGAGGACGAGCGTGATTTTCGAAAGTCCAAAGGTCGGCCGGTAATGATGGTCATCTCAGGAGGATACCCCGATGAAGCATCGGGTAAGACTATGAAGAGAAAGTGGAAGGAGATCATGAGTGCTGCTTCCACCTCGACGGTAACCTCGACCCAAGTCCGACCTCCTTTGGCATTTGGCGATCAAGACTTGCTAGATGGCAAGCCCAACAAGCATGTGCCTCTTTTGATCAGGGCTGTCATGGCCAATCACGGGATAAGAAGAATCCTTGTCGATCATCGACCTTGTGAGAAAGCTGCAAATCTATGAGGAAGACTTCACCCCTTACAGGGGATCTGACCTTTCGGGTTTCAACGGGTCCCGGACCAAACCACTCGGCTATTTGGAATTAATGGTCACCTATGGCGAAGAACCATTGGAGAAGACAGTCAAGACCAAATTCCTAGTTTTGTCATGCCCTTCGGTCTACAATTGTATTATTGGAAGATCGACTCTAGGAAGGCTCGGAGCTGTAACCTCAACAGTTCATCTGAAAATGAAATTCTACTCTCTGTGCAACAAAGTTATTACCCTTGATGCCGATCTCGAGTCCGCCCAGAGATGTTTCTATCTGCACGTGAAAGCAGATAGGCAGGCCTCAGAGGAGGGGGTTCCCCCCGAAGAAGCAGAAGCCCGGAAGGATTCCAAAAAGAGAAGAAACAGCAGAGCTGCCGAGGTCAATGTCACAGACCTTGATGCGAGGTACGACCCTGACAGCTCCGAAGAGGAGAGTGATGACGATCTTACCCGAGAGCTGAAGAAGAAAATCAGGTGACCTCAACCTGATGGTGAATTCGTACAAATCCAATTGGGAGATGACCCAACCCAAACTATCAAAATCGGATCCGACCTCTTTGCCTAGTCGGCAAAATATATGCCCGGGATTCCCCCGGAAGTCGCCTATCACCAACTAGTTGTTAACCCAGGAGCCAAGTGGGTCACCCAGCGGAAGAGAGCTCAAAGCAAGAAGAAAGCAGCTGCTGCGGCTAAGGCCATTGATGATCTAGTTAATGCCGATTTTGTAAAGGAAGTCAAGTATACAACTTGGCTCACCAACCCTGTACTTGTTAAGAAAAGTAATGGAAAATGGCGAATGTGCGTTGATTACACCGATCTTAATAAGGCCTGTCCAAAGGATGCCTTCCCTATCTCTAGCATTGATCGTCTCGTCGACAATGCTTCAGGTTTTCGTTTACTATCTTTTATGGATGCCTATTTCGGATACAACCAAATTGCGATGTTCCCTCCCGACCAAGAAAAACCGCCTTCATGATGGACCGCAGAAATTTTTGTTACCGAGTTATGCCCTTTGGCTTGAAAAATGCGGGGGCTACCTATCAGAGAATGATGAAAAGAGTATTTCATAAACAGATAAGGTGCAATGTAGAAGTATATCTCGATGACATGATCGCAAAAAGCAAGGGTGAGAGCCTCCACGTAGCCGATCTTGAAGAGAACTTCGCAGAAATCCGAAAAAATAAGATGAGGTTGAACCCAGAGAAATGCATGTTCGGTGTCCGTGTTGGGAAAGTCCTTGGTTTCTACCTCACAGAGAGAGGCATCAAGGCCAACCCGGATAAATGTCGGGCCGTGACCGAGATGCGTACCCCATCTACCAAAAAGGAGCTCCAGAAGTTTAACGGCATGATCGCCGCACTATCTCGTTTCATCTCCAATGTTGTGTTCAAGTCGCTCCCTTTGTTCAAATTACTAAAGAAGGAAGCAAAGTTTGAATGGACCCCAGAGCAGGAAGAGGCCCTCTCTCAGCTTAAAAGGCCCTTTCCCAGCTCAAACCCGGGAGAAACCTTATACCTGTATTTAGCAATCTCGGAGGAAGCGCTGGGCGCCGTTCACATTTGGGAAACAAAAACCGGACAAAGCCCGGTATACTTTGTGAGCAAAGCTTTACAGGGACCAGAAATTAGGTACCAGAAAATAGAAAAAATTGCTTTTGCTTTGCTATGAAAGCTCAGATACTTTCCGACAAATCTTACACAGACCCGATCTGGCAGGACGAATGATAAAATGGGCAGTGGAACTTTCCGAGTTCGGCATCAAGTACGAGTCCAGGCTAGCTATGAAAGCTCAGATACTTTTCGACTTTGTCGCAGAAATGACTCCTGCCGACCCTGAAGGCGAATTGTGGACGCTCCATGTTGACGGATCCTCAAACCCAAATGGGAGTGGTGCCGCGCTAATACTAGAAAGCCCGACAGGCGTCATAATTGAAGTATCTATCACTTTTGGCTTCCCAACTTCAAATAATCAAGCAGAATATGAGGCGTGCATAGCAGGGCTCCGACTTGCCCTAGACTTCCGAGTTACTCAGGTCACTTTGAAAACCAATTCCTTGCTGGTAGTCTCGCAAATCAGAAAGCAATACGAAGCCAAGGACCCGACCTTGCAGAAGTATCTAACCTGGGTGTGGGAATTGCTTGCCCTCTTCGTGTTTGCAGAAGTTAAGCACGTTCCCAGAATGGAAAACATCAGAGCGGATGTTCTATCCAAACTCGCCAGCACCAAAGTTCCTAGAAATTACCGATCTATAATCTAAGAAACGCTGAACAAACCCAGTGTCCTCCCTAACCCGGAGCTCTCTTTTTCCATCAATGTAGTTGAGGAAAGCAAAGGATGGATTTTGCCAATAATGAAGTGCATCGAGTCGGGGGACAAACCTCCGAGCTCTCGTGAAGCCAAATTAGTCAGGAGGAAGGCCTCGTCCTTCTCCGTGATTGATGGATTACTTTACCGAAGAAACCTCTCTGCGCCATTATTGAAATGCATTGAAAAGCAGATTATGTCCTGGCCGAGATCCACGAGGGAATTTGTGGACAACATCTCGGAGGTCGGTCTCTAGCTCGGAAAGCCTTAAGAGTAGGGTATTTTTGGCCAATCATGGAAACCGATGCGAAAAACCATGTCAAAAAATGCATGAAATGTCAAATCCATGCCAATGTTCATGTAGCACCCCCTGCTGAGCTCACTAGTCTCACCTCGCCATGGCCTTTCGCGTGGTGGTGGATTGATGTCTTGGGGCCGTTCCCAACTGCACCAGGTCAGGTCAAGTACCTAATAGTGGCTGTCGACTATTTCACAAAATGGATTGAAGCCGAGCCTTTAGCCATTATCAGTGCAAGGAACTGCATCAAGTTCTTTAAAAAGAGTATTATGACCAGATTTGGGATCCCCGAGGTATTAATTACTAATAACGGAACCCAGTTTACGAACAAAGGCTTCAGAAAGCTCATGACCGACCTTTAGATTAAACACTGGTTCACCTCGGTAGAGCACCCTCAAACTAACGGGCAGGCTGAGTTCGGTAATAAGGTACTCCTCAATGGACTGAGAAAACGACTTGATCAAGCCAAAGGTAAATGGATTAAGGAATTACCTTACGTACTATGGGCCTACAGGACCACCCCCCAAAGCTTGACGGGGGAAACTCCTTTCCGACTCTCATATGGGAGCGAGGCAGTAATTCCCGTTGAAATCAGGGAGTTAAGTTGGAGGACTCTCCGCCCGAAATTGCTAGACAAAAATAGCCAGGCGTTGAAAGAGAACCTCGACCTCGTCGACGAGGTCCGAGGACGAGCCTCTTTCAAAGAAGCATTGATCAAGCAGAGGATAGCAGCTTGATACAACTCGAAAGTCATCGTGAGGGACTTCGAGGTCGGCGATTTAGTATTCCAAAGAGCCGACGTCGTCTTAAAGAATACAGCTCAAGGGAAGCTCGCCCCAAACTGGGAAGGACCTTACCGGGTCGTTCCTAAAACCGGTAACGGTGCTTTCGAGTTGGAGAATTTAGAAGGAAAATCGATCCCAAGAACTTGGAACACTGCCAAATTGAAGAAGTATTAGAGTTAATTACCACTTTAAAGCATAATGTATGCCGATGTATCAAAATTTCTCTTCTAAAAACATCTTCACTACTCTTCATTATTGTCACCGATTTTGAAATCCGGCGTTCTGAGGTTAAGGGGATCCCCTCTAAGAACGATCTAACGATGACGCGTGAGCCACCCTATTTAGAACCTGCTCCCAGCGCATATCGTTCAATACAATCTGCGACTGAGGTTGTCGCAGACCCTCCTTGAACGCGTTCGATCTGGGTTTGGTTTTAATGCCATGTAGATGATGGTTATGGGGAGTTGTAAAAGCATTTGAATGGACAAGGGAGATGACTATTTGGGGCGAGTTGGTGAGAGAAGTCACAGCGAAGTGACATATGGCAGAGTAGTTGCTTTAAATCAGACACATTTCTCAATTAGATTTTTCGAAACTGCTGAATCATTTAAAATCGTTAAAACTGTAGCTAACTTTGCCACACTTATGCTGCTTCAAATGTTGCGGCATCGAATGCCATGGCAACCACTTTGACAATTATACTTCTTTTTTCACAGAACTGTCATTCATACAACATGAACTCAAAACATCAAAAGGGTCTGTGAGTAACCAAAATTTTGGGTTGCCTTCCAGGAGCTCTTTGTTTAAGAGTCCTCAGCCAGACTATCCTCTTTTTGGCTAGAGGTCTTGAAGATCAGTGGTGACTTTGTCTCTCACCACATTTCACCATAATTTGTACATTGACCTTGAAGGTGGTATTTGTAGCCTCATCAAATAAGTCCACAACACCATGGGGGTAGATCTTCAACAATTTGAATGGTCCCGACCATCTTGATTTTAGTTTTCCAGGGAACAGCTTGAGTCTTGAGTTGAACAAAATAACCATTCTTCCTTCCACCAGTTCCCTTCTCTAAATTTACTGATCATGCCAAGATTTGTTCTTAGCCTTGTAGATTTCGGCACTTTCATAAGCAAAGTGCCTAATTCCCTCAAGCTTATTCAACTTAAGTAGCCTAGCTGCACCTGCCTTTTCATGATTAAAATTGAGCATTTTGATAGCCCAATAAGATTTGTGCTCCAACTCAAGAAGCAGGTGGCAAGCTTTGTCATACACCAATCAGTAGGGAGACATTCCCAATGGTGTTTTGTATGCAGTTCTATATGCCCACAAGGCCTCATCCAGCTCTAATGACCAATCCTTCCTTGAAGGTCCCACCATTTTCTCCAGGACTCTCTTGATTTCTCTGTTAAATAATTCTGCCTGACCACTTGTCTGAGGGTGGTAGACAGTGGAAATTTTGTGCTTGACCCCATATTTAGCTAGAGGGGTCTCAATCAGAGATTTTCGCCATGGTTTGAGCATCCTTGAATAAGCTGGCCCAATAGTAACCTGACTGCAACACTTTAGCCGTTGTTCTGACTCCACCAAAATGGCCACCATAAGGAGAAGCATCGCAATGCTATAGCACTTGTTGTTGTTCCTCTTCTGCAACAGACCTTCTCATTAATTGGTCCGGGCACTTCTTAGAGAGGAATCGGTCATCCTAGAAGTACTACTTTACCACATGGAAAAACTTTTTTCTTTGTACATAGGTCATGTTGGCTGGCACAACCTTGCTCACCAGGAAGTTAACTATGTCAGCAAACCAAGGTGCTGCAGCATTGGATGCCACATCATTAGTTGCTGCCACAGTAATTGCTAACAGTTTTTTATCTAGGAAACTTTCCTTGATCTCACCATTTTGTATACCTGCAATTTATCCTTCAAGTCTAGACAAATGATCAGCCACTTGGTTCTCCACCCCCTTTTTATCATGTATTTCAAGATCAAATTCTTGAAGGAGGAGAACCCATCTGATAAGCCTTGGTTTTGCATCTTTTTTAGAGATCAAATACTTGATGGAAGAATGATCTGTCAAATTAATTACTTTGGTGCCAACCAAGTATAATCTGAATTTGTCAAATGCAAAGACCATTGCTAATAATTCTTTTTCAGTCACAGTGTAATTTAATTGAGCTTTAATCAGTGTTGTGCTAGCATAGTATATTGAACAAAAAACTTTGTCATACATTTTCCCTAGAAAAGCTCCCATAGTAAAGTCACTGGCATCGCACATTAGTTCAAATGGTCCGCTCTAGTCTGGTGTGACTATCACTGGTGCAGTCACCAGTGCCTTCTTGAGTTTGTGAAATACCTCTAAACAAGATTCATCAAAGTTAAAATTTGTGTCATGCTGTAGCAGCTGACCCAAGGGTTTTGTAACTTCTGAGAAATCTTTGATGAATCTTCTACAAAAGCCTGCATGACCAAAGAAGCTTCAGATGTAACGCCCCAAAATAATTTAATTATTTATTTAATTAAGTTATTTAAGGCTTGCAATATTTATTTAAGCTAATTAATTAATATAGAGTTTTATTTTATTTTATCTTTATCCAGTAGGTGTTTAAGTAATTGGAGTGGTGCAAATAAGGGCCCATGATCCACAAGTAGGCCCATGACCCATTGGCTAGTCATATGGTTCGATTTGCTTAGGGGTCTTTAGGGTTAGTCTTAATTCATTCATTCCATCCAAAAAGAAAGAAAAGAAGCGAATAGAGAGAGAGTGAGAAGAGAGGCGCGACTTGCAAGAGGAAGGGAGAGGAAATCTGTAACACCCGTTTCTACCCCTTTCATCTATAACAATTATCAGAGTGCACAAATTCTTTATTTTTTTTTTTTTTTGAAACGGAATGCTACAATTACTTCAAAAACACGTCAATTGTTTAATTTAAATTAAAAAATATTACGCGGCATCATGGGCGGCCATTACTCAAAAATATGGTTACAACTTTAAATTAAAATCCAACAAGTCATACAAGACAAATCACTATCCAATAAGACGCCCCCCAGGTGCTACGTATCAGAGCGACTCGAACTCAAGGGAATGAAGGTCAAAGCCTTCAAGTACGGTTACCTGTAAAGTAAAATCAACAAAAGGGGTGAGTCTCAAACCCCATAATAAAGTACATAAGGAGTAGTATATACAGATACAGGACTATATCGAGACACAGCAATATTCACTTTAATCACCAGTTCAGCACCAACTAAATATTCACCAAATAAATAATCACCAAGTAATCACCAAAATAATTAATCACCAAAACATTCACCAAACGTATGTTTAATGTATGAGATGCAACCCAAAACTCCACTGGGCATATGCATGTGGATCCATTCACCAAAAATGAGCCTTGAGGGCATTCACCAAAATTTATAATAAGGCCGAAGCCCGAGGCCGAAGCCTATTCACCAAGATCATGCATATGATTATGCGACACCATGACAATACATCACACACCAGAACAACCAAATAAATAATGGCATAGCATATTCACCAACAGTCGTTTATTCACCAACACCCCAAAGGGGATTACAGACCCCATTCACCAATAACAATATACACCATATATATATATATTTGCATACCACAATATTACACAGCACATTATTTTCACCGTGACAACACCATTAAAAATTACAAGGAACAGCACCTTAGTCTCATGAAGAACACCAACATTTTATTTAAGAGGAACAGTAACGATTTTCCAATCCAAACAACAACTAGTGCGCAGTCACTTGGGACTTTCAGAAACGGCCGGGGAAAAATATTAAATTTTGGTTTGGCTTGGACAAACAGATAGACAATAAAATAAGCGTCGTAACGCACTTTGAACCACCAAAAACGGACACCCGAGTCAAAAGTTACGTTAAAAACAAATTTAGGAAAAATTAGGCAACACTGCTGGAAACTGGCGCCTTAGGCGCCCAGCGCCCAGGCAACACACGCACACGCCCAGCGCGCAACACAGGCGCCCAGCGCCAGGCGCGCGCCACACACACACGCACGCGAACAGGCGCCCAGCGCCCAGCGTGCAACACGCACACGCACAGCAGGCGCCAGCGCCCAGGCGCGCGCCACACTTGCCCAGCACACACACACACAGCGCCTTGGCGCCCAGCACAGGCACCTGGCGCCCAGCACAGGCACCTGGCGCCCAGCACACTATCAAAACCAGATTTTCATATAAATTCAGCCCAAACATCATTTCTTCTCAATTTTAAAACATCACTTCTTCTCAAATAAAAACATCATTTCTCCTCAAATAAAACATCATTTCTTCTCAATTAAAAACATCATTTCTTCTCAAATAAAAACATCATTTCTTCTCAATTAAAAACATCATTTCTTCTCAAATAAAACATCATTTCTTCTCAAATAAAAACATCATTTCTTCTCAAATAAAAACATCATTTCTTCTCAAATAAAAACATCATTTCTTCTCAATTAAAAACATCATTTCTTCTCAAATAAAAACATCATTTCTTCTCAAATAAAAACATCAAAATATCAAAGCACACAACATAACATAAAATGCACTTAGCACGTGGCACACCAACACAACACAACATACACTTAGCCAAAACACAACAATTTGGCACGGGGCGCCTAACACAAGGGCGCCTACTTCCATGACCAAAATTCCGACAACATCAATACTTAGCGCGGGGCACCCCACTCAAGGGCGCCTAATTCCGCACCTAGACAACAATTTCCAGCAACAATAAAAAATACCACAATGGCGCCTTATGCGCCTATAACACCCAAAACATCAATTCATCAACAACAACACATGAGTACCAAGTGCTCAATCATCATCAACTACTTCAAACACCACAAAATTACTCCAAACTCAATTAATTAAGCCCAACATTATCATTTATACATTTATTCGAGCACTTAGTACGCAATTCGAAATTCATCTTACAAAGCAACAATTCGCATATCATCACAATGAGCAACAACAATAACAACAACATATTCATATATCATAAACAACATAGAAATCAATATAAACAGGACATAGGACCTAACCCCTACATACATCCCATTATGTTCCCTATTATAAGGCAAGACCCACCCTTACCTTAGTTTCACCGAAGACGGAGACTCCTCCACGTGCACACCGAGTAACCACCGCAACTGAGCTCCTCTTTCCTCCCTTGGAATTCGCGCCCCTCTTCTTCCTCTCTCCTTCTCCTTGCGCCGATTTCCCTCTCTCTTTCTTCTCTCCTTCGCGTTTTCTCTTTTCTTCTCTCAACTCACGATTTGCTTCTAATTTCCACAAGTGAGGCGCCACTCACTAAACCCCTAGTCACATGCGCCTAGGTTGGATCATGGGCCTGGATCACGGGCCTCCATCCACTTAAGCCCATTTAAATAACTAAATATCACCACCCTCTAAATAATTAAAAACCACCCAATATTATCATTATTATTATTATTATTATTTCTATCACCAACTCCTATTTAATTAAATTAACTAAATACTAAATAACTATTTAATTAATTTCAGGGTGTTACAACTCTCCCCCACTTAGATTATTTTCGTCCTCGAAAATTCGCATCAACATCTCCCTAACTCACCGGCTGGCTACGACAATTGACATCCTCACGGTTATACCCTAACTAGTCCGTACCCACGTTTACAATTAATTCACCCAACGACAAACAACAAAACTCGCAACAAGGTCTCTGTCGAAGATCGACAAGGGACACAAAGAACACACCAGGCAACATAAGACCAATCAGAGATGACAACACAAGACTTAAGCATTCACAACATTCAGCAGTATTAAAACAATAAGCAGCATCGGTATCGACAATAGGTTTAGCGGAAACTTTAACGAAACACATACCTCCGAAACGATCATCATTCTTCAGAAGACTCAGTGCCCACCAAGGCAAACACCCTCCCACTAGACTTCTCTTTCTTCGGCTTGGAACACTTAGTACTAATATGTCCCATCTCCCCACAGTTGTAGCAAACGACGTCTCTCTTCTCGCACTTAGCAGCTACGTGGCCTTCCTTGCCACACTTGAAACACTTGAAGGCCATGCAATCGGGACTCTTATGTCCCGGCTTTCCACACTTGTGACACACAATGCCCGCAGTAGCGTCTCCCCCACTTGGCTTCCTGCCCGAACTCTCCTCTCCCTTTCCTTTACCACCTGAAACCTCATAGGGCTTCCCCCTAAACTGAGAATTTCTCTTCTCCTTCACAGCCTTGTAAGCAGCCGAACTGTCTTCCTCATAGATCCTACACTTATCAACCAATCTAGCGAAGACCCGAACCTCTTGATATCCAATTGCTTTCTTTATATCAGGACGTAGACCACTCTCGAACTTGACACATTTTGAAAATTCAGAATTGGCATCATTAGCATAATAAGGACAGAATTGGGCCAGCTCCTCAAACTTGGCGGCATAATCAGCCACAGTCTTGTCTCCCTGCTTCAGCTCTAAAAACTCCACTTCCTTCTTGGCTCGCACATCCTCAGGGTAGTACTTTCTCTTAAACTCTCTTGTGAAAACCTCCCAAGTCACTTCCTCACCAGCATTTTCCAATCTTCGCAGCATTCCCAACCACCAGTCGTCAGCTTCCTCTGCTAGCATATGAGTCCCAAACTTCACTTTCTGAGCTGGAGTACACTCCATGACACGAAAGACCCGCTCTATCTCCTTCAGCCATGACAACGCTCCATCCGGGTTGTACCGACCCTTAAAGGTGGGTGGGTTCTCTCTCTGGAATGTAGCCAAATTGCGCGTCCCATCATTAACAGCACCGGGTATATTACCCATCACCCCGGCTATAGCCTGCAAGGCAGCAGCAATTGCAGCATCGTCCCGTCTGGCCATTCTAGCACTGCAACAGAAAACAGAATTCAGAAACGAGTAACAAACTCAATGTTACTCAACACGACGACTCGACTACCGGCCGGACGGACCGAACTGCTCTGATACCACTTTGTAACACCCGTTTCTACCCCTTTCATCTATAACAATTATCAGAGTGCACAAATTCTTTATTTTTTTTTTTTTGAAACGGAATGCTACAATTACTTCAAAAACACGTCAATTGTTTAATTTAAATTAAAAAATATTACGCGGCATCATGGGCGGCCATTACTCAAAAATATGGTTACAACTTTAAATTAAAATCCAACAAGTCATACAAGACAAATCACTATCCAATAAGACGCCCCCCAGGTGCTACGTATCAGAGCGACTCGAACTCAAGGGAATGAAGGTCAAAGCCTTCAAGTACGGTTACCTGTAAAGTAAAATCAACAAAAGGGGTGAGTCTCAAACCCCATAATAAAGTACATAAGGAGTAGTATATACAGATACAGGACTATATCGAGACACAGCAATATTCACTTTAATCACCAGTTCAGCACCAACTAAATATTCACCAAATAAATAATCACCAAGTAATCACCAAAATAATTAATCACCAAAACATTCACCAAACGTATGTTTAATGTATGAGATGCAACCCAAAACTCCACTGGGCATATGCATGTGGATCCATTCACCAAAAATGAGCCTTGAGGGCATTCACCAAAATTTATAATAAGGCCGAAGCCCGAGGCCGAAGCCTATTCACCAAGATCATGCATATGATTATGCGACACCATGACAATACATCACACACCAGAACAACCAAATAAATAATGGCATAGCATATTCACCAACAGTCGTTTATTCACCAACACCCCAAAGGGGATTACAGACCCCATTCACCAATAACAATATACACCATATATATATATATTTGCATACCACAATATTACACAGCACATTATTTTCACCGTGACAACACCATTAAAAATTACAAGGAACAGCACCTTAGTCTCATGAAGAACACCAACATTTTATTTAAGAGGAACAGTAACGATTTTCCAATCCAAACAACAACTAGTGCGCAGTCACTTGGGACTTTCAGAAACGGCCGGGGAAAAATATTAAATTTTGGTTTGGCTTGGACAAACAGATAGACAATAAAATAAGCGTCGTAACGCACTTTGAACCACCAAAAACGGACACCCGAGTCAAAAGTTACGTTAAAAACAAATTTAGGAAAAATTAGGCAACACTGCTGGAAACTGGCGCCTTAGGCGCCCAGCGCCCAGGCAACACACGCACACGCCCAGCGCGCAACACAGGCGCCCAGCGCCAGGCGCGCGCCACACACACACGCACGCGAACAGGCGCCCAGCGCCCAGCGTGCAACACGCACACGCACAGCAGGCGCCAGCGCCCAGGCGCGCGCCACACTTGCCCAGCACACACACACACAGCGCCTTGGCGCCCAGCACAGGCACCTGGCGCCCAGCACAGGCACCTGGCGCCCAGCACACTATCAAAACCAGATTTTCATATAAATTCAGCCCAAACATCATTTCTTCTCAATTTTAAAACATCACTTCTTCTCAAATAAAAACATCATTTCTCCTCAAATAAAACATCATTTCTTCTCAATTAAAAACATCATTTCTTCTCAAATAAAAACATCATTTCTTCTCAATTAAAAACATCATTTCTTCTCAAATAAAACATCATTTCTTCTCAAATAAAAACATCATTTCTTCTCAAATAAAAACATCATTTCTTCTCAAATAAAAACATCATTTCTTCTCAATTAAAAACATCATTTCTTCTCAAATAAAAACATCATTTCTTCTCAAATAAAAACATCAAAATATCAAAGCACACAACATAACATAAAATGCACTTAGCACGTGGCACACCAACACAACACAACATACACTTAGCCAAAACACAACAATTTGGCACGGGGCGCCTAACACAAGGGCGCCTACTTCCATGACCAAAATTCCGACAACATCAATACTTAGCGCGGGGCACCCCACTCAAGGGCGCCTAATTCCGCACCTAGACAACAATTTCCAGCAACAATAAAAAATACCACAATGGCGCCTTATGCGCCTATAACACCCAAAACATCAATTCATCAACAACAACACATGAGTACCAAGTGCTCAATCATCATCAACTACTTCAAACACCACAAAATTACTCCAAACTCAATTAATTAAGCCCAACATTATCATTTATACATTTATTCGAGCACTTAGTACGCAATTCGAAATTCATCTTACAAAGCAACAATTCGCATATCATCACAATGAGCAACAACAATAACAACAACATATTCATATATCATAAACAACATAGAAATCAATATAAACAGGACATAGGACCTAACCCCTACATACATCCCATTATGTTCCCTATTATAAGGCAAGACCCACCCTTACCTTAGTTTCACCGAAGACGGAGACTCCTCCACGTGCACACCGAGTAACCACCGCAACTGAGCTCCTCTTTCCTCCCTTGGAATTCGCGCCCCTCTTCTTCCTCTCTCCTTCTCCTTGCGCCGATTTCCCTCTCTCTTTCTTCTCTCCTTCGCGTTTTCTCTTTTCTTCTCTCAACTCACGATTTGCTTCTAATTTCCACAAGTGAGGCGCCACTCACTAAACCCCTAGTCACATGCGCCTAGGTTGGATCATGGGCCTGGATCACGGGCCTCCATCCACTTAAGCCCATTTAAATAACTAAATATCACCACCCTCTAAATAATTAAAAACCACCCAATATTATCATTATTATTATTATTATTATTTCTATCACCAACTCCTATTTAATTAAATTAACTAAATACTAAATAACTATTTAATTAATTTCAGGGTGTTACAAAATCCGTGGAGCACTCAAGGAGGAGGGGAAAGCTTGTTGGTGTCTTGCAATTTCTTGGAGCCTTGCCTAGTGTATTCGAACTCTATAAGGTTAGGGGGTTCTTCTTTTCATCTTTAATAGTGTATGTGATGAGTGTTGTCTAGGGTTAGGTTCTAGGGTGATTTCCATGAATGATTGGTGTGTTTTGATGTTGTTGCTATGCTGAAAATTTATTTGTGCAAATACATGTTTGATTGGTGTTGAGTGGAGTGCAATATGAATGATGCATGCTAGGTGTTTGTGGTTATGACTGAATGATTTTTGGTGGAAAATGTGATGGCTACTGTTCATATAAGTATTTGGCATTGGTGATTTAATTTGGTGATTTTTTGTTGAGAGGAACTCAAAAAGTGTGGGAGCCTTAGGCGCCCTAGAGTGTTGCTTGTGTTGCTGAAATTCTGCTCCCAGGCGCCCTGCTGCTGGGCGCCAAGAGCTGTGCTGCGCCCGTTGTGTCTAAGTGCTGTGTTGCTGGGTTTTTCAGGTACAGCGCCCCTGTCCTGGGCGCCAAGGGCCCCAACGTTCTGTTGTTCATTTTGCGAAAATTGATACTGGGTTTTCATGTCCAAGTTAAATGGCTCGTGTAAAATAAATTTGAGCGTCAAATGTGCTGTATCCCGTGTTTTACCAAGGCGCCCTATGCATGGGCGCCGTGTCCCCTGCGCCAGTTTTCCCCAGTTTTGGTGCTAGGCGCCTTGGCCATGGGCGCCAAGGGCGCCACTGTTGTGTTGCATATTTTCTCAAAATTCCTTTTGGGTTCTCATACACTGAATAAATGTCCCGTGCAAAATTAATTTTGGAGTCAAATGAGTTGTTTCCCGTGTTTCCCTTAGGCGCCTAGTGCATGGGCGCCGTGTTCCTCTGCGCCAGTTCTGCCTGCGCCAGTTTTGGCCTGTGCCTGTTCCTGGGCGCCCTGGTGCTGGGCGCCAAAATCAGGATGTTGCCCAAATTTTCCCAAACTTGTCTTTAATGTAACTTTTGACTCGGGTGTCGAAATTTAACGGTTCAAAATGCGTTTCGAAGCTAATTCTGATGTCTTCCTAAATATTCTGGTCTTAGGCAAAAATGGATTATTTTCCTGATGGTTCTGGACTGAAGTGTTCAGGGTGTCTAATTGCGATTTTTATTCACTTTCTCCTATTCCGTGTCAATGTCCTAAAACGGTTTAATTAAATTGGTACTGATTTATTTGGGGAGTTTATTGGTGAGTTTATTGGTGAGTTTATTTGGTGAGTTATTTGGTGAGTTTATTGGTGAGTTTATTTGGTGAGTTTATTGGTGAGTTTATGGTGAGTTGATTAAATGGCGAATTGGTGAATTGTGTGGTGTGTTGTGGTGCATTGTCATGGCGTCTCATAAACCATGTGCATTATCGGTGAGCAGAGGCTTCGGCCTAACTACAATTGGTGAGTGCCCTCAGGGCTTGTATTTGGTGACGGATCCGACATGCATGTGCCCGTGGAGTTTGGGTTGCATTTCATGCATAACCATACATTTTGTAATGTTGTTTGGAGATGGTAATTTTGATGTGGTTGCTGCCATTGTTGTGAATCGGTGTGCCTAGTTACTTTTCCTATGCAGTGCTTATTCCATATATGCTATTAATCATGTCGGCAACGTGCAGGTAATAGCGAGTGAAGGTTACCCTTATGCCTTCGTCTGGTAGGGAGTGTCATGCTTTGATACATAGCACCGGGGGGCGTCTTATGTTTATGTGTTATTTTATTTGATACTGTTAGACTGTTATTGGTGATGTATTGGATTTGTTTCGAACTTATTATTATTCCGCTGTGGTAGTGACTGTATTTAGTTGATGCGAACTAAACAGGTATTTTATGGTGCTATGTATCTGGTGGCTTTTAGCCGAACTATGCGATTTGAAGTTGTTGATTTAATGGAGTAAATGTAGCACTCTCTTATATTGTTTCCAAAAAAAAAAAGAAACTCTGATTTTATTAAATAGTAAGGTTATTAGAAGGGGGTGTTACATCAGACACTTTTAACACTAGTAGGAGGGTAGCTTCTCTATCACTTCAATCTTGGCTCTGTCCACCTCTAGTCCCTTCTTTGAGATTCTATGGCTTAGCACAATACCTTCTTGGACGAAACCGCCCCGAAATCGTTTGTATTATTTTATTATTTTTACTGCAAATCCGCCGGAAAAGACGAAAATCTGCTGGTACAGTTTCCGTTTTGTTTTTTGAATTTTTAAAAACCGCCGGAAATATTGTAAAATCCTCCGGTAATTATTTGAATTTTTTAAAAAAAAATTAAAAAATCCCCCGGCAAATATTAAAATCCCCCGAAAAAAAGTTGATTTTTTTTTAAAAAAATTCAAAAACCGCCAGAAAACACTAAAATCTGCCGGAAATATTTCGTTTTTTTTTAAAAAAATTCAAAAAACCGCCGGAAACAATAAAAAACCGCCGGTAATATTTTATTTTTTTTAAAAAAAATTTCTAAAATCCGCAAAAAAAATGTTTATTTTTTAAAAAAAACACTGGAAATTAAATAATTAAATTATTAAATAAAAGACAATTATATAATAAATTATAATTAGATTATAGAGAATAGTTTCGATAATTAAAACGATAAACATCCACAAATCCAAAAAAGTACAAATTAAAATATCCATACATATAAATTCAAATAATCTAAATCTACTGTGGGTGGTCATAGTAGTCTCTACCATGTCTAAACCAATTATTAAACTCATTGTCATTGAGATCAATATCTGTGTCAAGCTGCTGATGAGGCTACTGTTGGGACTGCTGCGGGGATTGCTGTTGTGGCTGCAGCTGGAAAGGAGGCTGCAGGGACTGCTGCTGTGGCGGCTGTTGGAAAGGAGTCTGCGGGGGCTGCTGTTGTGGCTGCTGCTGGAAAGGAGGCTGATGGGACTGCTGCTGGAAATGAGGCTGCTGGAGATGCTGCTGGAGCTACTGCTGAGAGTTGATGCTACCATATGGGATCGGGTAGGGAGGCTGGAAGACACCATACGACTGAAAAGCACCGTCGTAAGCCTGCTGCAACTGATACGGTGGCTGAAAAGATGATGACGGCATAGAAGACATCGAGGGCTGATCATATCGAAAAAACGCTTCCAGCGCTCCTCATTTAGCTTAGTCTGCTCCCGCATCTGTTCAAACAGCAGTCGCTGCTCTTGCATTTGCTCTTCATGATGAATTCGCTACTCTTCATTTTGCCGGCTCTCCTCCTCACTTAGTCGTTGCAGCTCGCTCAACTGATGTTGCACTTCACTTAATTTTGGCGTCAATTGCTGAACATTATGTAAGCCTGTAGCAGTTGGCATAGTAGAGCGACCAGTACTATAAGCAGAAGATGATTGACTTCCACTTGGAATAATGTTTCTTGCAAATTCGAAAATTGATGGGCCTATACTACCAGTTCCTGCCATACGACCACTTTTTTGTGGACCAACTAATTTCTTCCAAACCTCATAAGCATGTCGTTGTTCCTCGGCGGGATCAAAAGTGCTGCCACTACTCTGCTGAGTCTCCCGATATTCAGCCATTCCACTCTCGTAGATCGCCTGAAAATAAAAACCAACAAATGAATAAGTACTAATATAATAAAAAAAGAATCAATATATAACATATAATTAATTAATTAATAAACATTATATAATAATTGTAAAAGTGGTATTACATGAACGTTCCTCGACCATTCATCAACAAAATCATTCGTACTCTCTCGCACATGAAGATGACAGTGTAACTCAGGCAACCCAATGGGGCAACGATGCAGTTATTAATAAAATACATATTAATATATATATTAAGAATATTGAATTGACTATTACATAAATTATATATAAATTAACAACTAATTAAAGTTACCAAGCGTTTCTCATGTTGAGGAGCATTGAACGAACCAGATGTGTGTATGCAACAATCTTTCTCAGAAGCATGGTTCTTTTTGGCTTTCTCACATTTTTCTTTGAAGTCTGGTTGATTCCATTTGTCTTTGAGCTCGTGCCAATCAGACTCTCCAATAAAAGGAGGCTTGGTATCACTTAAACGCGCATCCCAAAGTAATTCAGAAAGACGGTGAGAAGCTCTTTTATGGAAGATTTTATCAACCTCTTTCTCTATTTCGGGTTCCCATGCAATTTTTTCCTATTAAATTACATTTAATATAAATAACTTGTTAATAAAAAATAAATTAATCAAATCAATAAAATGAATATGTTATGAAACAAGATATAAAGAACAACAAGAAAGATGAAGAAAATATAAGGAACAAGAACAAAGAAGGAGAATATGGGAGATTTGTATTATTCACTTCTCAAGTACATCATTTCACTTATGGGTGAACTCTATTTATAGGTGAAAGATTTGTAAGTTAGTGGTTTTTATAATAAAAGGCCACTACACTAGAGAGTAATGAGAAGAAGAGAGAAGGGTGGTGGACATCCACTAATATAAATATTCATAACACTCCCCCTTGGATATCCACCAAGGATATGCCTCATTAAAACCTTACTAGAAAAAACCCAAGGGTATAAAAATCTAGTGAAGGAAAAAGAGTACAATATCCTGCTAGTGGGAACTGCCTCGTTAAAAACCTTTCCAGGAAAACCCAGTGGGACAAAACCATGGCCAAGAAGAGTGCAGTTTTCTCCCCCTGTTTGTAGCATCACTTAAGAATATGAATTCCAACATCTGGAGTTTCTCCTTGAGTGCATATGGAGTAATATACTTTGATCTATCACTTGTAATATATCTTCTTTTGATGGAGTTTTGCGGTCAATGTTATCTTCAAGACACCCTCCTTGAATTCCTGTCATTTGAGCTTGAAATAAAGAAGCAAGAACCATAGATTTATTTGTGAAGATCATAAAGATATTTCAATGTCACCACATGTAGATAATATCTGACTTGGGATCTGACTTGATCTAGATCAGAAAAATACTTTGTATCTGCATGGTTAACTTGGGGCACATATATAAAATGATTTATTCACTAGGATAGTCAAAAATAAAATATGCATCCCACTTTGCTCTAATGCATTTTGGTTTGTAATGAACTATATGACTACTAGTTATCACATAACATTATCATATCAAGCGATGTAGCATTTTGTAATATGCATGTATGCGTTGGTAGTGCTAGGTTATAGTCATCGAGATCGAGATATTTATTATTTTTTTGCCACAATTCATGTACTCAATATAAATAATTTATCATGAGTCAATTAAAAACTAGATATTTATAACTTGTTAAACAAAAATTTAACTAGCTATTTGTTCATTGTCCATATCAAGTCAAGACTTTGTTTTTCAAAAGAATTTATTTCAAGATATTTCTTTTTATCTTGAATCCATCTGGGATTTTCCATGTAGAGGTCACCTACAGGTTCAACCTCAAAATCCATCAGATATAACTTGAGGTCATTCATCTAGAGCTCTTTTTTTGAACAGTCTATAGTTTTTAGAAGCTCTTTAGGAGTTTCGATAATATTTATGTCATCAACATAGGCATCAGTTATGGCAAATTCTTTTCCAAATATTTTCATAAAACTATACAGACAAATGTTGTCATTTTTGTATCCCTCTTTTAGAATATAAATTTAGACGATTATACCATATTTGTTCAAATTGTATTATCTCATGGAGGGATTGATTCAATTTGAGTAATCATCTCAAGAATCCGAAAAGTGTGTATTGGATATTAAATCCTTCAAAAATCTTGAAATAATTATGACTATCAAGAAAGTCAGGCAAACAAGTCATCGCAACATCCATCTTGTGAAAATTGAGCTCTTCATGTGCTACAAGGCTAATTAAGTACTGAAAAGTACTTGCATCCACCCTTGAGCAACATGTCGAGCTTTGTATCTCATAATTTCACCATTCTCATTTTGTTATTGCACAAAAATCCATTTGTATCCGACTGGTTTCATACCTTCATGGTGTTTGGACTACATGTCCAAAAACTTTTGTAAAACGAGTTTAATTCTGCTTCAATTTCATCTTTCAATTTTGGCCAATTCTCATTTTGTCTACAACCTTTAATAGACTTTGGTTCATGATCCTCAGTATCATTTATCACATTTAGCGCTATATTATATGTAAGAACATCGTCAACGTTGATTTCGTTTCGGTTCCATTGTATTTCATTCATGAGATAATTCACTGAGATCTCTTTAATTTCAGAATTTTTTAGGTACCTGATTAGTTCTTTTGGAACTAAAATGTCAATTATGTCTGAATACTCTTTTAGAGTTTCTGTATCCTCGCTTGGACCATCTTTCTTTTTAGCTCCTTTTCTTGTTCGTTGATTTTTATCTTTGGAACCGACTTGTCTACCACGCTTCAGGCGCGGTTGAGACTCATTTGCAATATTAGATTGTCCAACAGGGACATCCATTTTATTGGAGCATTAGCAACTGATATGTATGATTTGGTCACACCATTGGATCAATGAATGTATTTGATAGATGATTTTCTAAGCTTTGCAAATGAACTATCTTTTGAACTTCTAGTTCACATTGTTTAGTTTGAGGATCAAAATGAGACAATGATAATTCGTTCCAATTGATCTCTTTTTTTAGCTGCTCATTCTCTCCCCCTAATGTTGAGAAATTTAATTCATCAAATGATAATCATCAAACTGGGCTATAAACAAGTCTCCATTTATTAGCTCAAGATACTTTATTATACATGGAGATTTATATCCAATATATATTCCCAAAATTCTTTGAGAAACCATCATAATGCATTGTGAATGGAGAGATTGGAACATACATTGCACATCCAAAAAATCTAAGATAGGAAATATTAGGGTCATGACCAAAAACCAAATGCGAAGGGGAGGAGTTGTGACAACTTGTTGGCTTGATGCGAATCAAAGTTACAACATGTAAAATTGCATGTTTCTAAGTAGAAATTGGAAGTTCTTATGTAACACCCCGGTATTTTTATTTAGTAAAAATACCCAAGTGTACCATCCCTAGAACATCAGAGATATATTTCCTGCTTAGACGCTGAATATCACTATCAGTTTTTGCTGAATATAAACCAAACAGTCTTATTTACAAACAAGACAATACGGTTCTCAGACCATAAACCATCAGCAACTATAGTATTCAGTATCATACAAGAAAGCGGAAGAAAGATATAACACTAAGTACATAGTGTTGCAGTACATAGACAACAAAGGGAAACATAAACTTAAGCATAAAGTTAAGTCATCAGCAACCATCCGAGTTCAACCTACTCATGCCTCTGTGGTCCTCTCTTTCCCTGTTTCTCTGTAAAACAACAACATATAAACAATGAGATACAATCTCAGTTAGTTCTACCGAGACCCCTACTAACACTCTCGGTTCAATTATACTACCATTTGAACGCGACACCGACTGCGCGAACGCTCAGCTGCGGTGTATCACATTCTTTAACTTTTAATATAATGCAGACTGTGCGAACGCTAAGCTGCGGCTAACCTGTTATAACTTGGTACGGCACCGACTACGCGAATGCTAAGCTGCGATGAACCGCACTGTACGATACCGACTGCGCGAACGCTAAGCTGCGATGAACCCCCTTACCAATAGTACATTCTCCTATTGGCACAGAGCCTAGGGTATGGGATCATGACTGCCCCGCCTAGTATGTTAGTCCCATGGATCGTCACCCAAACTTGATATTATATATATATATCTACCATCATATGAACATTTAGTTCATTTACATTAGACCGTTAATCGAACATAATACCCGCATTGGGCCGTTTCCCATAGTCGATATATTATATATATATATCGTGAATCGTAGACCAGTTTAGATGAATAAATAATAATCATCCCGCGTCAGTTATACCATACCACGTAGGACTCATAGTCCGCTTTATTATTCATAAAACATATCCGCACACGTGTACTATTATTCGGTTTTTTGAAACAATCTATAACTTCAAAAACAGTTCATTATACAATTTAAATCACTTATTTGATTAGGCCTTTCAATAAGCTTTCAAACGCACCTGATAACACCTCAATCGGGTTCCCGGATCAAAAGTTATCGCGAAAACAAAATCAATGACTTTTGCTGAAAAACTGCAAAGTGTCGAGACGCGAACTGCTACCGTCGCGACGCGAAAAGAGTCAGAAACATTTTTGTTGCAAAACTGAGCCTGGTCGCGACGCGATGGGGACGGGTGGCGACGCGACCGTCTACTGAAAAATGCAGAGTTTTCAGTTTCTCGCGAAATCTGCTATTCCGCTCAATTCCGATTCTTGTTTCGATTAAAAACAGTTCAAACAACCATAAAAACAGATTCAATCAATGTCACACAATCAGTCAAAAACTCAATCTAAATGAATTTTATCAAAATACGATATATTTTGAAATAACGGTTTTCGACTCAAAATCTTTCGAAAACAATCAACGTAAAATTCATTGTAAAACGAAATAATCCTAAGCGTGAGTAAAACTCACCGATTGTGATGAAAATCACAAATAGCCGAGACTTTCCGCGAAATCGCTTTTCCGACATAACCACACGAACGTTCCCCCGCATAGACTTTACGCTCCGACGACAATCGAATCGGCTTCCCAATCTTTCCATTCAACCATGAGACATCTTTGACGCACTATTCATCATCTTCAACCTCAAATTGCTCCTATTCACATAAACCCCAATTTTTGACAATCAAACCCTTACTCTCCAATCTTTGATTCCTTCGCTCCAAACTAGTAACCAAACTCCTATTTGAGTTTCCTAAACCTCCAACACACTATTAAAAAGAAGAAACTCATGATTTCCTCCTCTTCTTCCTTCAATTCGAAAATGGCAAGATGAGAGTGAGTAATTTGTAGGTGATGATTTTGATACCAAATTGAAGAGGATGATGAGGAGATCATTTTTTGTGAAGGAAGGATTGTGTTTTGATGAGTCTATGTTGGCCCTTTTTCTCCTTCTTCCCTCCAAACCCATTCTTTTCTTTTCTCCATTTCTTTTCTTTCTTCTCTCACGACTCTCTCTCTGTTTCTCTTCTTTCTTTCTTTCTTTTAATTCCCTTTCTTTCACTCACACACACACCTATATATATTTATTTAATATATAAGTGGTAACGTGGTCAAATTACCATATTGTCCTTAATCTCTTATTTCGTTTCGAATTGTCCTTATCCCGTATTATCTGGTTAACGATCCTATGACGATCAGTAATTAATTTTAGCGCTCAATAAATTTACCAATTAAGTACTAAATTAATTCAATTGGGTTAACATCCAAATAATTCGACTAATTATTTTGAGGATATTACATCTTATCTCATAAGGATTCATCATATATTAACTTTAGACATCTAAAGAATGGTTCTCCAAGACCATTTTATGAAAGAACGTATGCTACATGAAGTTCAGTATCCATTCTAATCAACGTACAATACTTATCAGATGCTTTCAGGGTAATTCACATAATGACCTCTTACTCAAACTAGTTGAGCAAACAATCTCACAAACTTTCGGTTGTAAGTTGATGACAAATATATATATATATATATATATATATGTAAAATATATAATCTAGTTGATGTATCAATCAAAATCACAAATATCTAAATGGTCCATGTGATTAGTGTACTCGTTTACAAATATCACCTTATATAAGTTCTAAAAATACGAGAGACTTATTCTCTCAAATTGCCAATTTTTTTTTGGGAACTAGTGAACACAAAATTTAGTAGATTGAAGAAACTACTGGCTCTTCAATACAGGTTCACGTACAAATTTTAATAATTTTTCGCATCATAATATAGTCGGGATGGCCCAACCGATCTTGCCAACAAAAAAATTATTATGTAAACTTCTGGTTTACCACTACAAGAATAAGTGCTTTTTCCTGCAATTTTTTCCGACGAACTCTTATTCGTCGCAATTTCCGACGGATTTCCGACGAAAAAATCGTCGCAAATGTTCAGGAAAAAAGGCTCTTAATTTCCCGCTTACGTTTCCGACGAAAACGTGTTTTGTCGCAAATTTCCGACGGATATTTTCGTCGGAAACGTCTAAAATGTCGTCGCAAAGTAACACATCCTAAATTACAGGAACCTCTTCCCACGAACCTCATTTCACGCATTCCACTACTTCCCTCTCAGTCGCCCTCTCTCTCACTTACCTCACGCTGCCCCCTGCCTCTCCCTCTCACCTTTCACTCTCCGCCTCCGTTTCAGAACCCAGTTCAATTAACAAAAACAGAACCCTAAACTTATACATCACGATTCTTTCTCTCTCTTTCTTTCATTTTTGCTTCACTCACAGTTTCACTATCAAGCTCTGCTAGGGTTTGAGATTTTGCTCGATTTGCAGAAGCTGAAGCTTGGAAATTCAACAATGGAACTTTGAAAGTATCAACAACCAGGTATTACACAAAGCCCTTTTGATTTTGTGATTAATTTCGTTATTTCTGTTTTTACATGTACTGAAATCTGGTTGAATGATGAACGAATAGCCTCGCGAACACCAAAGGAAGGTAGATCACACACAAACTCTCAGTTGTTCTATGTTTGGTGTGAATCTTAGAAAATCTGACCTGGGTTTCTGATGGCAAACTAGGAAAGACCGCGTTGATGATGAGACTTAAAAGAAGGATATTGACGCCACACTCAAGAAATAGATGAGAATGTGAGTGATAAGTCATGGATTTTGATCGCCACAAGTTGCCTTGATAAGATCAATTTCGTTCTTTAACCCAAGAACACAAGGGAAGCTCTCACAAATGGAGGAAACTCAATTTTCATTCATATTCATAATCTGATTTGTGTAGTACAAAAGATCCCTATTTATAGGCTAAACTCACACCCTTTGGAAACCTAAAGTGACTCTTGAAATAAACTAAATAAATTTCCACAATCATGCATTTATCAAATAAATTGATAAGTGCATTTACATTATTCAATACCTAGTAAATAAACATAATTATAAAAATAAAACTCCACTAGTCATCATAATGACTTTACAAGCCTTTAAAACCCACAAACTAACTTAGGAAAGATCAAAAGACACCTAAAATTATTTAATTAAAATTAAATACCAAAATTAAAAATAAAATAGGAAATATTAGTTATTCCATGATTGCTTCTTATTGATGTGTTTTGGCTTCTAAAATGTTGGAGCTGAATATTTTTCTTTATAGAATTCCTTCCACATGCTTAGGGAACTCGTGCTCTCATCAGTTTCACTGTTCCAGGTACTTGAACAGTCTGTAATGGAATTATGAACGCAAAACGAAAGGAAAACACCACAACCTTGTGTTTTACTTCGTTTCCTTTGTTATTGTGCAAACCCTAATCTGATTCACTTGTGTTTGCATGCCCTGAGTGTGTTCTTGATGAACACACACTCAAGTTGCTGTGGATGTTCTCTCAAGACCACTTAGAGGTATATTTCTCACTTTCTCCCTTATCTTTTCTTTATGCTTTTGTTTCAGTCACAGAAACAGCTCCCTGACTCTTATTTTTTCTTATTTGCGAGGTCTTCAACCACTTGTTAAAGAAGATACAAAACCCAGAAAAGCAAAGAAGAATTTGGAGCAAATGTAAAGCAAAGAGCACAAAGGCAGAATGAATGAAAACTGTAAAGAGAATTTTATTGCATTCACCATGTTTGATTGATTCAGTACAAGGCATTATATACAAGTTTCTAGGTAAACATTATTGCATTTGATTTCTGAATTTTAATTTCTAAAACTTCAACTTGCCCTATATGCAAAAAAAAAAATTACGATAGGTATAACATGGAGGTTCTGTCTTTTGTTTATTTATTATTGACAATGACAACAACATGTATTTTGCTATCTTAGTGGATATAATATGGATGATGAAATATCAAATCAAAGTCTACATAGACTACAATCTTGTGAGAGGTGATGAAATATCAACCGCACTTATAAGAGCAATTGAGGAATCAAAGCTTTCTGTGGTAGTTTTGTCTGAAAATTATGCCAATTCAAAGTGGTGTTTGGATGATCTTGTTAAAATAGTTGAATGTAAAGAGAGGAATGGACAGGTTATAGTGCCTATTTTCTATGGTATAGATCCATCTAATGTTCGTCATCAGAGTGGATCTTATACAGCTGCATTTGCTAGACACGAGCAGCAATTTCAGGGGAATATGAGTTAGGTGCAAAGGTGGAGGAGTGCTCTGGCACATGTAGCTAATTTAGCTAGCTGGAATTGCTCTATCAATAGGTAAATTGATCCATACCATGAAACTTTTGTTTTGATACTATAAATTGATATATATATATATATATATATATATATATATATATATATATAGAATCAATACTATTATAGAGATAATATATCATTAAGGTATAGAAGATAATATATCAATAGGTAAATTCATCAACATGTATTTATCATTAAGGTATAGAAGATAATATATACCATCTACCTGTTCATCCTATGGATGTAGAGCTGTAGGCAAATCTGACTGTTATATTCAAAAATATTTGTCTACTTTGTTGCTGCAACAACTGCTTACCGTATTCATCTGTGCAATTAATTGACTTCTAGGCATTTGGACCAATCATGCAAATAATGAAATTTAGCTCTGATGAAGAGGCTATCAGAGTTGCCAATGACTCAAGATACTGTAACATCCGCAAAATAATTAACCGAATTATTTGGATGTTAACCCAATTAAATTAATTTAGTGCTTAACTGGTAAATTTATCGAGTGCTAAAATTATTTATTTGTCGTCATCGGATCGTTAACCGGATAATACGGACCAATGAAGTTTTGGAATCGAAATAGGAGATTTCGATCAATATGGTAATTTGACCGCGTTACAAATTATATATTAAATATATATAAATATGTATACGTGTGTGTGTGTGAGAGGAGGAGAAGAGAATTAAATAAAAGAAAGGAAAGAAGAAAGAAGAAAGCGAGAGTCAGTGAAGAGAAAAGAGAGAAAGGAGAGAAAAAGAAGAAAATGGCGTGAGGGAGAAGAGAAGAGGGAGGAGAAGACTTCACCGAAACGACTTCCTTCCAACACGAAAAATGCTCAGCGTTACTTCCTCTTCGTTTTGGTACCAAAATCTTCATCATCAACTCACTCTCCTCAAATCCACCATTTTCGAATTTGAGAGGAGAAATTGAGGTTTCGATGGTTGAAGCTCAAGGATAGCTTGGGATGGTGGTTGGCGCGAACCCAAGGACGATGGATCGTTGATTGGAAGCGAGTTGGGTGATTTGGGGTTGAAAAATCAAGATTTGAGGTTTTGGGTGAATAGTGTCTTGAGGTTGAAGAAGAAGATGAATAGTGTTCGGGGAGAATTTCGGGGAAATCGGTATTTCGGTCAAAAAGCGGTTTCGTGATCGAGTGGGAAGCTTTGGAAGCGGATTGGGTGTCGCCGGAGCGGGGAATGTTCGTGTGGTTACTCGGTGATTTCGGCTCGATCGTGGATCACGCGTCAAAGGTGAGTTCTACTCACGTTTAGGATTTTATGTTTCGAATTAATTAATTAACTGTTTTATCGCTTTCGCTGGACTGGAATATTTCTGGATATTGTCTGTTTCGGGTTAGGAATTAATCGGAGCGAGTCTCGGGTTGAGTCGTGTTGAAATAGAATTTTTAGTGATTTAATTTCGGAAGATTTTGAGTCAAAAACCATTATTTTTGAATATGTCGAATTTTGATGAAAATCGAATGTGTTGAGTCTTTGATTGGATTGGTTGATCGAGCGAGGACGTTGGATATGTTTTTGTACTATTTTGGTGTTAGGACTGGACTGGAATAGGTATCGGAATTGGTCGGAACGACGAAAATTGGGAAAACGGGATAAAATACAATGCTGTCAAAAGCGCACGACCCGTGCGTCCCAAGCGCACGGACCGTGCGTGTCATTCTGTTTTGTTTTCAAAAATGAATTACAGGGAGCACGACCCGTGCGTGTGGGAGCACGAACCGTGCGCCGTGTTCTGTCCAAATTTCCAAACTTGCCCGAAACGATCCCGATCGATTCCAATCCTCTCCTAATCCTTTCCTAACCCTTCCATAATGATATTAGGCTTATAATGCCATGATTTTGGGTATGTTTCAAAAGGGTTTTATGAAATACTTTTGGAATTGAAATTGTTTCGAAAAGCCGAACCATAGTACGCGTGTGCGGATATATTTTATTAATAATAAAGCGGACGACGAGTCCTACGTGGTATGGTATAACTGACGCGTGATGGTTATTACTTATTCGTCTAAACCGGTCTACGATTCACGATATATATATTATATCGACTATAGGAAACGGCCCAATGCGGGTATTGTGTTCAGCTATCGGTCAAATGTAAATGAACTAAATGTTCATGTGTCTGTAGATATATTTATTATATCGAGTTGGGTGACGACCCATGTTGACATACTAGGAGGGGCAGTCATGATCCCCTACCCTAGGCTCTGTGCCATTAGGAAACACTATTGGTTATGGGGTTCACCGGGATTAGCAGTGCGTGCAGTCGGTGTTATGTTAAAAAGTTCTGTGTCACGTTCACCGGGATTAGCAGTGCGTGCAGTCGGTGGTACGTAAAATGGTTTCGTGTCGCGTTCACCGGGATTAGCAGTGCGTGCAGTCGGTGGTACGTAAAATGGTTTCGTGTCGCGTTCACCGGGATTAGCAGTGCGTGCAGTCGGTGGTACGTAAAATGGTCTTTGTGGTACGGTTCACCGGGATTAGCAGTGCGTGCAGTCGGTGTCCTACGAAGTTAGAATCCTATCACACGGTTCACCGGGATTAGCAGTGTGTGCAGTCGGTGTCGTGTTAAGTTTAACAAAATTTCATAATTGAACCGAGAGTGTTAGTAGGGGTCGCGGTAGAACTCACTGAGATTGTATCTCACTGTTTATATTTTGTGGTTTTTTTCAGAGAAATAGGGGAAAAAGAAAAGGTGAAGAAGCACAGCTAGGTGGTGTGCATATGAAGACGGTGAAGACTTAGTTTTCATTGTTATTGTCTTTCCCTCGAGATTTTGTATTTTCGATTGTATAACTTGTATCAGTAAAAGTTGTAAAATCGTTTCCGCTATTTCTTGGTATTTGGATATTGGACTCTAAGTTATGAGTTGTTTTTATTTATGTTCAATATCTAAAACAGGAAAAATATCTCTGATTATTTTATGATGGTACACTTGGGTATTTTTACTCGATGAAAATATCGGGGTGTGACAGATACGGACTCGGCTGTGCTGTTTTCTCAGGAAAGGAAAGGATATATATAATCAAGTGATCAATTAATGATTGATATTACTATGTGGTTTGTTTCTTGTTATGAGTTCTATCATCAAGTACGTACCTTTTCATATTTATAGTTGAGATATAAGAGATTTTTATTTGTGAAGTAATTGGTCTTTGCTAGAACATTGGATAATAACATATAGGTATTTCCACTTCTAAATATGTGACAAAATGCAGCATCAGGAGAAATTCATTATTTATTCCTTTATTATCTTTAAAGAGTACTCTACAACTTATATTTCAATCTCCTCATTTCTTATTCCTGTTTTGTTTGTTGGTTAATACATTTAGGCTTGTTCTGATTCAATGTAACATATATGGCTGGTTGCAAAATACACACAATGAATGAAGTATCGATAAAGAGAAAGCATTTAGTGAGTACTTAGTAGCCAAGTAGCATGTATTTTACTTGTGAATGATAATTTGTTAAACAGTTTGCCTAAGCTTTTAATTGACAAATTCTATTATCTATGTATTTTACCATGTTGCCCAGGCATTAGATCATGAGCTTTGATTTAGTCCAATCCTAAACCCTATTTTGATTTTGTCCAAACTATACAATAGGAAAACATGAGCTTTGTTCTCTGCTTCCCTAAAACGTGACCTCACCTATTTTGTGCTTGTTAATTCTGAGAGCCTGAACCTGAGGCTTTTTGTGTGAGTTAGCCTTGTTAAATTTGTCTTTTATTGTTGTATTGATTTCAATTCCAAACCAGGGATTGTTAAATCTTGGATGGCAAGAGCTGAGTTTCATTGATTGAACGTCTAAGATTATTTGTGCAACAGTTAGAATTAGCAGACCATACTATTCTCTGCATAACTTAATCTTAATTCAAATTTGTATTTTGCTATAAATTGTTTCCTCTGATTTCATTTACAGAGAAAAAGAGTTGAGTTTGAAAGCCATACTGGGAATAGGTAATGTACTGTTTACATAGATATTTCAGCTTATGATTTCAATGATCCTGAGTGTGAAAGTTCGTTAGTGTGTTGAACCTTGTTAAGCTACTTGTTCATGAAGTGATGCTCACGATTCTCAACAACCGAAAGTGCTTGCTCTTTTTTCATATCTCTTCTAATCGAGGACGTGCGTATATATTCTGTGCTTTATTTTTCAGGTATAGCGCATTACTTGTTTTGTGGGTACAATATCGAAGGTTAGAATCATTTACATGCCTTGTTCTTGTGTGTGGATTTTCCTCCTTAATTTTGGTTGCTTATGCTATATCCCCTGCTTAATTACATGTCTTCTATGTATGTATATGCAATTTTTGCTGTTGCTATTTTTGTTGAAAGGCAAAACTATTATGAATCTGTGTTTTAGGATCATATACTGTTTTGTACTCATAGCATTTTTATTTTCTAGTATCTGGTAGAGAGTATACATGAATACTTATTACGCCATAGCCAAATCCCATTACTGCTCAATTCCAAGTCAATGATTTACCTAACCTTCTTTGTTTTTGTTTTCAGAACCATACCTCTGTCCTATAGTGTGTATCAGCTGCTTGAATTTTTAGTCTTGTCTTCCAAACTTGTGAAAATATGGTTCTGACTTTATCTCTTTTTAATTTCCATTTGCAAGTTTATTTGGTTAGTTTTTTTCTGGACTGCAATCAATGATGTTCATAAGGCACTGAATTCTATCTCCTTTCAAATTGCAGCTATTGATTTGGTTGATGAGGCCGCAACCAAACTGAAAATGGAAATCACTTCAAAACCTACTGCACTTGATGAGATCAATCGGCCAGTCCTGAAACTAGAGATGGAGAGACTCTCTCTAATGATGATACAGCTGATCAATTGGTTTAACATCGTTACTGGCACTTCCAGCTGATCAATTTCCTGGAGAGGCTTTAGGCCGGGTGTTCCGTTCCACTCTTGATCTTCTGGTTGCGTCTAAGGATCATTAAAATTTTCCAGTGGTTTGATTGGTAAAAAGCAAATAGTAAAAAGAAGGTATAAAAAAATGTTTTTACAACAAGTTCCTTTATGTTTTCTTTTTTACTTTCTTCTTTATTTGTTACTTTCTTGGGTTGACAGAAGTTCCTATTATGTGTGCAACAAATATGGAACGATATTGGGGAGAGCGAGAAGGACAAAGATCGTATGTTGATGGAATTGGAGAGGGAATTGGAGAGGGAATCCATCATGTCAATGATGCTGGGAGCAATGATGCTGTGAACAGCACAGCAGTTGTTGTAGATGAACAAGACTTGTCACTTAGAAGACTTAATTAATTTCAAACACATCTCCGTACTATTCAAAAAGAAAAGTTTTGTAATTTTGTATTGTGATATAAATATAAATTGACCCTTGTGAGAAAATAACATTTTCTGAGTAAATTCTGTATGTTTTTCCAGTCAGATCGCCTTCAAAATGTCCTGCAATGTGTGAATGAGGTGCATTCTCTATGTGGTGTTCTTGGATTGGATTTTGGTCAAACAGTGGGTGATGTGCATCCGAGCTTGCACGGGACTCAAGTTGAACAAGCGACTAATAATATCAACAGCACATTGGAAGGTCTACAGCAGACCATTCTCAAGTTAAAAGCAGAAAGGAAAGCTAGAATCCAGAAGGTGATTGCTTCTAGTTTGTTGTACTTGTAATTTCCCCCTTGCTTTACCCTGGCCTGATATTTAATGTATACTTTTTTGATAACGCAGCTGAAGGATATTGTTTTTAACCTATTTGAACTCTGGAATTTGATGGACTCATCGAAAGAAGAGAGAAACTGTTTTCATAGACTCATATTGAACCTGATACAAGTACTGCTACTGAGAAAGCTAGTGCATTAATAGACTCTGGTTTGTTCCCTGTTACATTAATAGATTCTTAGTCACTAATATGAGTTTGGTTTCTTTTCAGATTTACTTAGAAAGGGTCCGTGATACTATTGAGCTCTACTGTTTTTTGTTACAGATTTGGTTGATCCTTCTGAACTACTAGCTAACATTGAATCACAAATAGTGAAGGCAAAAGATGAAGCTATGAGCAGAAAAGATGTAACAGATAGGATTGATAAGCAACATGCATTATGAAAATCCCTTGTCAATTTAATACAGTAGTAGCACATGTTTATTATATTTGAATGATGTTATAGTTGTTTGAATTGAGCTATTGATGCAAAATATAACACCATTAGGCCTTGAAATTAGTCTGGTTTTATTAGTTGTTAAACTCATTTGTAAAATTGATAATCAGTAGCAATTCTATAATTGTCTTTGTAATTCTCTCTTTACTGTTGACTTCCTTTAATTGCTTCAGTTTGGTGCCTGCTAGTATATAATTCCTTTAATCCAATGAAATGCTTATTTAGCAATTGAGCTTTTAGTTAATAGTTCATTGTGGTTGAAAAAATTTGCATAAAGGATTTTGATTTTATGATAATTACTAGTGTATAAGAGAAGGAATTGCAATAGAAGTTTGGTTTAGTGAGGGTATAAGGGCGACTGTTGGATTTAATTTTTTTTTAATTTTTTTTAAAAATTTTCGACGGATTTGCGACGAAAATGTGTCGGTGTTTGCGACGACTTTGCCACGGATATTTGCGACGGGTTTCCGACGACTTTGCGACGAAAAAATCCATCGAAAATGATTTGCGACGACTTTTTGTCCGTCGGAAAGTTCGTCGATTTTTTTGTAGTGTACAACAACACGTGCTTCAATTTCACATATATAAGTGTAGTACAAATCAGAGGAAAAATGCAGACAACTTTTTCACAACATTTGTTTTATCCAAAGTATGTATCGTTATATAAAGATATTCAACATCTTCTCCATTTCTTGTTTCAATATGATACCCATTTGGACAGATATCCTTAAAACTTAATAAATTTTTTATGAGACTTGAGAGATTATAATATGGTACAATGTATAAAAAATTGGTTCTCTTGGTAATTAGCAATACATTAGCTCTTCCGGAGCCTTTAATTACATTGTGCAAACTTCTGGTTGCAAGTTAATAACAAGAGCAAATGCTACCAGATAACTTTTGGCTATAACTAGATAATGTACCCAATTTAATATAAAATGCACTTATAGAGTCTTAGTTACACTCTAAAAACTTGGAAGGTCTAATAATTAGCATGCATTAAAAACAAATGACAGATAAAACTCATTATATTGAAAAAAATGTTTTTTAGTCCTTCAAAATTATCAATATAAGATGTCATTGTTATTTCAAGATAATCTTGCTAAACGTATACAAAATAGTAAAACCATGTCGACTACTAAACTTTTGGTTTGAAACAACACTTTATTTTGTATAAGTGCATATCAAACTTCTTTGTTTACTTAGTATAATTTTAGCCGCACTCATATTTGTAACATCCCTAATTTTTAAAATGTAATTTATGGGGATTTTAAATAATTCTTGGACGAATGAGATAATAATTCGAGACTCGGGTATGGAATAGCCGAGGAAGCATCGTATAAGGGATAAATCATAGGATTAGAGTACGAGTTAGAGAAAACTTGGGAAAAAATAACAGTTTAGGATGAATTTATGAGCCAAGGGTATTTTGGTCTTTTCCAACAATTTTAAAACCCTCAGCCCATTAAATCATTTTTACCATCCTTAATGTTTAAGCATTCAGCTGGAACTATAGAGGAATAAAATTGGAGAAGCGGAAGTGAGAGAAAGGAGAATTTAAATGCGAATTGTACAGAAGGGCAAAATGGACATTTCCCTTCTTTTTAAAATACACATTAGCCTTAACCCATCTGAAGCTCCCTCATTTCCACTCAAACCAGAAAGCAAGGAATTCAGAATAGAAGAATAGAGAGAGAGAGAGAGAGAGAGAGAGAGAGAGAGAGAGAGAGAGAGAGAGAGAGAGAGAGGAGAAGGGGCGAAGGAGAAGAGGAAAGGGAGAGAAGGGAGCCACACAAATCCTTCTTGCATGTAAGTATTCTTGGTACCATTCAACTCCATTTTCAATCCTCTTTCTTTTGGTACCAATTTCTGAACCTAACATCCTCCAAATCACCACTTGCCATTGTTGAATTTTGAAGCTCAAGTTGAGTTTTCAACTTGGTGAAGCATTGCATGTGCCTTTGGAACCTTGGGAGTGACTCTTAGCAACTCCTTGAAGATACATTGTGGTGAGGACAATTTTGGAAGAAAACTCAGTAGCAAAGGAGCCCAAGTTTCAAAATAGGAGCTGTTGGTTTCGTTGAAAACGGTTTGGACGATTACGGGGATTGTTCGAGTGGTCACCGTTCCGTTATTTCGCGTGAGGACTTGAATTTCAGATGAACTCTTCAAACCGGTGAGTTTTACTCACGTTAGGGTTTCCTTCCATTGTTACAAATGAGTTGTATTTCTGGTTCCGAGACAAAAATCTGATTTCGAAAGATTATCGAGTCGAAAACCGTTTTTCGGAAAATAACGTTTTACGATTTTTATCGAATTTTATATGTGATTGCATGTACTGAAATTGTACTGGTATATGGCTGGAACGTTTGATTATTTTGTTGGAAATTCGATTGGGTTTCGATTGGAAGCGATCGGAGAAGCGAAATGGAACGAAACGAATAAATAACTAATCTGCTACAGGCAGCACGGGTCGTGCCACCTATAGCACGGGTCGTGCTAGACTTTCTGGTGGAATTTCAGTCTAGCACGGGTCGTGCAAGACCTTCTGCCACCGGTTGCCAAAATTTCGTTTCGCCGCTCCTTTCGATTCCAAACCTCTTCTAATCTTCTTCCCAACCAATTGTGATGATATTACCTTGATAAAATCATTGTTTTGAAGGTGTTCAAATTGATTTTTGAGAAAAGGTTTTGAAAGTATAAATATTCGAAAAACCGAAAAGTAGACCGCGTGTGAGTACATGTTTTGAATAACTAATCGGATTATGTGTACAACTTGGTATGGTATTATAACGCCGAATGTCTAGTATCGTATTCATCAAAACGGGTTATAGAACAACGATAGATATAGATCATATCGAATATATAAGTCGGCCCAATGCGGGTGTGATATATAAATTATATCAAGTTGGGTGACGATCCAACGAATAGCATTCTAGGTGGGGAAGTCATGAGCCCCTACCCTAGGCCCTGGAAAACGTTATGGAGTGGTTACTAACGGGGGTTTATCGTGATTGTGGTTGTTTCACAGACGATGTTACGCTAAGTTTAATACACGATTCGCCGGGAATGTGGTAGTTTCACAGTCGGTGTTTCGATTGGTAAGCTTTTAATGGTAAAGTAACTTACAAGGCTTAAAATGAATTAATAGCACATTAAATATCGTGATTGTGGTTGTTTCACAAACGATGTTATGCTAAGAATGTATATACGCAAATAGTTTATGAATTTAACTATGTTGCAACGGTTTTATAATGGAACCGAGTGATTGTAAGGGGGCACGGTAGAACTCACTGAGATATGTTATCTCACCCTATCATTATTGTGGTTTTTACAGAGAAATAGGGAAAAAGGAAGACAAGGCGACACGAGTAGGTGACGGGCTTATGGCGAAGCCGAAGACTTGTAATCTTGATGTTTCCGATTATTCTTCTTTTGTTGTTTCTGTGATGGTTATGTAACTCATATTTCATATGAGTTGTACGAACCCATTTCCGTTCATCTGTTTATGATATTGAACCATAGGCTCTGTGTTCCTGTTAAGTTGTGAACTAAGTGAACTTCATGGAAATGAAGATGGATGAATCTGAGATATTATGTTTTATTTCGGAAAAATTTAGTATGTTCAATATTTAAACAGGTATTGTGTCCTTTGATTTTGGCTAAGCTGTGCATTTCAATGTATCTACATGTTAGAAATATTGGGGTGTTACAATATTTATTTAAATAAAAATAATGTATTAAATTTTGACATTCAAATAACAAAATATAAAACTACTAAGTACGCGTATAACAAAGATTACCATGTATATACAAAAAAGTTGAGGACATACTATTTTTTCAACAAACAACTCTCTAAACCATACGTACTGGTTTAACAAATAAAAATTACCATTTAAACATAAATAATTCGAGACACACATTAACATCCCCTAATTACCTAAATTAATTTAATTAATTTGGCAAGAGGTTATCATGAAATGGTTAGTTGGCAAGCAGTGTTAAATTATGTGGGGCTTTAGATAGATGCACTACAACAAAACTGTAAATAAAGGACGCACCCTTTAGGGGCGCTTTTTAAAAAGCGTCCCTGAAGCTCAAATACGCAGGGCCTTTAGGGGCGCTTGTTACAAAGCGCCCCTAAAGGCCCTGCGTATTTTGAGCATCAGGGGCGCTTTTCAAAAAGCGCCTCTCATGCTCAACATACGCAGGGCCTTTAGGGGCGCTTTTTAACAAGCGCCCCTGATGCCTAAAACCGGATCCACCAACAGGGGCGCTTTTTACGAGCGCCCCCAATTCCCTGTTTTTAATTTACGCATGCACCTACAGGGGCGCTTTCCACGAGCGCCCCCAAGTTCTAAGCTAATTTTATTGAGTTAAGTCACCTAGAGCTCGTGGGGATCCTTAGAAGGAGAGTACCAGCTGAAGGGTAAATGGGTCTTTTCCCCAACCCACTTAAACCCCCCAGCTGAAACTCAAACAAACCCAAACACTTTATGATATTGGAGCTGAAAAACAGAAAAGAGGTAGAGAGAAGGAGGAGAGAATTCGAGAGAGAGAGTGGAGAAGAAAGAGAGGGATCCTACCTCAAGAGTCCTTGCATGTCCAATCTGAATCCATCACCCTCCACCATTTTCCCTCTTCTTCCCATTGACCCCATTTTCTAAGCAAACAACCACCTTAACTCCAAATCACCATTTTTGTCCATATGAAGCTCCAAGCTCCAAAAATGGAGTCTAATAGCTGAATACAGTTTGCATGTTCATTTTGGGAGCCACAAAGTGAGTAGCAACCCTCATAGGGTAGATTGGGAGTTGAAGTTCGAAGTGGTAGAGGCCAAGCTCTATCGGTTCAGTTTTTGGAGCGTTTGGAGTAGCGTGGAGTCGAGTCCGAAGCCGTTCGTGAGATTACTCCAACCGTGTCCTTCCGTTGATCCGTTGGTTACGTGATTGTCATCACGTTAGGTGAGTTCTATACTCGCTTAGGGATGTCTTTGATGTTGAGTCATTTCAAATTATGAAATGATATTGGTTAAATCCGCTTTGTGAAAACTTGACGAAAACCGTTTTATCAAAAAAATTACTATGTTTATAACTGATTGCTTGGTTGAGGATTGAATGAATGGATTGATTGTTTATCGTTTTCACTAGTCTGGTATAATATTTGTCATGTTAGGATATCGATCGGAACGAAATTGGAATCGAAACGGACTTGGAAAAATGTCACGAAACCGGAAAATTGGCTACTGGCAAGGACGCACGGATCGTGCGCCTCTGGGGCACGGATCGTGCGGAACCTTCTGTTACCCCAACTCAGCATTTTCAAAGTTTAAGACACGCACGGGTCGTGCGCCCTTGTGGCACGGACCGTGCGTCCTGTAAGTTTTTTTTAAAAAAAAAAACTGAAATTTAAATGATACGCACGGATCGTGCGCCTATGGGGCACGGATCGTGCGGATTCCTCTGTTACCCTAACTCAAAATCCTTTTAAATCCGTTCCGAACGATTCCGATTCCTTTCCGACTGATTCCCCAATGTTTCCCAAGGATGGAAACCTACTTAGGTCATGAAACGAATACTTTCACAAGCATAAATGTTAAAGAAAACAATACTTTAGTGAAACGCGAGTGTACACCCTCATTTCATAACAGTCAAGGTAAGAAATGTTAATTCACGGCAAAATGCCTTCCCTTGTGGAAGGATAGACGGTACATGACTGAAATCATAGACGGCCCATTGCGGGTACATGTATATATAATGTATAACAAATACAAGAGGATAAGGGTGACGACCCTTAGAGGATTAGCATACTAGGGGAGGGGAAGTCATGAGCCCCAAAACCTAGACTCAAGAGGTTTCACCCGCTAGAAATAGCGGGATGGGTTCACCAAAGCCAAGAAGTGCCTATAAAATAGGTAGGCTAAGGTGTTATGCTAAAATCATGGAACAAAATATTGTATGCTTCATGTGTCGCTTAGGAGGGCCATGAGCATAAAGGTTACAAGAACTCAATATATTTCCACGTGGTTGCTTTTTAGGGCCACGAGTTCAAAGTAAAGTATAATGAACCGCTAGAGTTAGTAAAGGGTCTCGATAGGACTCACTGAGATAATGTTTATCTCACCCTTCATATTTGTAGTTTTTACAGAGAAACAGGGGAAGGCAAAGGCGACAAAGCATGGTTAGCCGGTGCGACTCATGGAACTATGGGAAATTGGATTTCCTGTTTAGCCCTTTGTATTTTATTTAGTTATATCATCGATTGTATGACTTTCATTGTTTAAGTTGTAAAATCGTTTCCGCTACTTTATGTTTTGAGTATTGAACACCAGGATTATGTACAAGTCTTAAGTTTTGAAACTTAAGCATTTTCAGGAAGTTTATGAGGTTCAGAGAACCATTTGATATGTATTATCGAAAGTTTTAGTTGTGTTCAATATTTCAATAACAGGAAGTTACTCTGATGTATGCCATTTAGTGCATTTCGGTGATTCTACATGTTAGAATTTATTGGGGTGTTACACACACAATTTTCTTCAATAAACAAAATTAACCATACATACTAGTTTAACCTTGATTCAATTATTTGTTTGCGAATCTTAAAAAAGCTATTTTTAATAGGTATGATCGATCTCATTTCTTATGTGTCATAACATTATGGTAACATGAAATTACGATAAGATAATAAAAGGTTAGGGTGAAAAATAAGAACATATGAGTGTTTAGTTCTTAAGGATCTAGTCATACAATCAATTCTTCTTATCCTTCTTTTTAATGCAACTGTAACACCCCTGTATTTCTTTAACAAAGAAATACCTAAATATACAATTAGGTATAAATCAGAGTATAAAAATTCCTGTTTAGATATACATCTTTACAAGAAACAGCGGAAACTATAAAAATACAATTAATACAAGCTCGAGTCATACGACCGAATACAGAGACAACTACAGGAGAACATGGACAACTATCAAAGAATCAATCTTCAGTCTTCTCCTTGAACCCGACAACCAACTGTGCCGCCTGCTGTCCTTATAACCTGTTCTCTGTAAAAACAACAAATATGGATTGGGTGAGACAACTTGTCTCAGTGAGTCCTACCGTGCCCCCTCACTGACACTCGGTTCAATTTATTAAACCGTTACAACAAAAGCTGACATAACAATGTCTTATTCATTAATCGAAATGCCTCGCACTTCGTGAGTTTAGTTAACACGTACCGACTGCAATCCAGTGCTAATCCCGGTAACCGTGTGTTCAACTTATTAAACCGTTATCAAAAATAGATAATTAGCTATCACAAGCTATAATCGAAATGCCACGCACTTCGTGAATTTATTTAACACGTACCGACTGCAATCCAGTGCTAATCCCGGTAATCGTGTGTTCCATTTAGCATAAACCGACTGCAATCCAGTGCTAATCCCGGTAACCCGTGAGTTGACCACGCCAAAACACATTCAGGGCCTAGGTAAGGGGTCATGACTACCCTCCCTAGTATGCTACTTGTCGGGTCGTCACCCAACGCAATACGTATGACAATACACATCAAGTTCTCGAGAGTTAGATAATTTATATCTTCTTTTTCATTTTGATCACCAAAGGATCAGTCATATAAGCTCATTAGATAATTTATATCTTTTCGATCACCAAAGGATCAATCACATAATAATTGGATAAACAATATCCATATCGATCTATAACCCGTTTTGAGGAATTCGTAATTTAGACCTCCGGCATTATAATCATTTTCATTTGACATATATAAACATATATATTCAGTCAGTCCATCAGACGGTGTACCCACACGTATACTAGGGTTTCGGTTTTTCAATCAAATATGCTTTTGAAACTCTTTTTCAAAATCGTGAGTCGAATAAGTTCAAAATACGGTTGTCAATAAGGCAATATCCTTAAAGTGGGTTGGGAGAAGATTAGAAGTGATTCGGGATCGAAAGGAGCGACGAGATGAGAAATCGGAGTCCGGTAACAGCAGCTCACGCACGGTCCGTGCCCAGGGGCGCACGACCCTTGCGTGATTTACCAAAATCACACAGCCAACCCGAAGAGGACGCACGGTCCGTGCCCAGGGGCGCACGACCCGTGCGGCCTGTTCTGTTACTGAATTCTAGTTTCTCATTCCGCTTTCCATTTCTCGCCCAAATCGAATTCCGATCATTCTCCAACCTGAAAACGGATTTAATAAACAACATTCCAGGCCATATTCCAGTGAAAGCACTTAAAATCACAATTTCATAAATTGTTCAACAATTCAATAAAAACCGTAAAAACACGATATTGTTCAAAAACGGTTTTCGGTTCCAAAATCTTTCGAAAATTGATAATTGCCTTATGACTCAACCCGATATAATTTCAAGACACGAAAAATATCCCTATCCGTGAGTAGAACTCACCCGGTTGATGATCTCGCGAGAAATCACGCCGGAACACGGACGGCCGGATTGTAACCACTCGAACAATCCCCGTAGTCACGTACACGCTCCTAGTGCCTCCGCATCTGAACTCGATGGGTCCCACATGCACAACCAGTAACTAAGTCAATCATCCTCGCTACTGGACCCCACTTCAATATATCGAACTGATGGCGTTCGAGACTTCGGCGAATCGAACTCAAATTTGACGAACGGCATACTAGCTTCCATTTCCATTTCCCAGAATCAGGACCCAATTTTGCAATAAGCATAACTTGGTCAATCTGTGACCAAATATACTCAAATCAGTGCCCATTGTGAAGATAATTTCGTGTACTTTCATGTGGAAGAAGTTTCACGCGCATGCATCCAGTAGATTGAGAGATATCACCGAAACTATGTGACTGGTTCAGTACAGTGGCAGATTCTGAAACCGTAACTTGGGGACAAGATATCTCCTTCATTTCTCCATGAAATCATACGGTTCTTGTGCCCAAAATGAATAGCTTTGAGTCTAGTTTCCAGAGGAACAAGAATCACGATCATCGGAGTTTTATACAGTGAGATACAAAGAAAACAATGAAGGTGGTTCATACGGGTTTTCTCCTATGCTCCCCAAGAACACCATACATTGCAAGAAAACTGAGTTTTGCCAAGGTGGAGCTCAATATTCGAAAATGGAGGAAGAGGGGGAATGTGGAAACAGCTCACAAAACTCACATCAGTGGAAGGAGGAGAAGAAATGCTGAACAATGGTGTAGAAGATGGCCACATGCATCAACAATGGGAAATCATCCCTCTCCTCCATCTTCCCCCCTCTCTTCTTGGTTCCTTTCTCTTTTCTTATTTCTGGATGCTTCAGTCTGAAAATGGGAAACCAGATGAGTGTTATTATGTTTAAAAGGGGCTGAGGGTATTAATTGGGTGGAAAAGACCAAATTGCCCTTGGCCCATAAATTCTTGGTTTTGAGGCTAAAACCCCAATAATCTTATGGCTTTTCGCTCGGCATAGGTTTCTTGACTACCTCTCTCTCGAGTTGCGATTAATTATTTCAATCAATTGATAAATCTTCGAAGTGAGGCGTAAATGACGATTTTACCCTTCAGCTGAATTGTTCAATTAATATATGACTAAGCCACCATTAAGTGTAGAGTAGGATTTCTTTGGACTTTTCCTCGACTATTAATCCCCGAGACACTACCAATTATTCCCACAAATAATTACTCGGTCTTAGGCATCATAGTACGAGTCTTTAAAAATTAGGGATGTTACAGCAACAATTTTTATTTGAAATTATAAGCATAAGAAAGAAGAAAAGTTACATTTTTCCATAAGAAACTATACCATTATTCGGAATAACAAAGGTCACAATCACAAGTGATACAAATGACACTTAGATAGGATATTGATAATTTACCACATCAATGGTCATTACCACAACTTTTCTTGTACCGAAATTATAATGTGAAGAATTCACTTATGGGAATAAACTTTAATTCATTGAGTGGTTTGTGAGTATTCTTTTCAATCACCATATCACATAATCTTGATTCATAATATTTTTGGAAATATTCCTTAGTTTTCTAATTCATGCGAATATTTGAGACATAAATTATATGCTCTTCTCTTGATTTCCATTGCTTCAAAACATACTAAGATCAAATATATCTTATAGATTGCAATCATTGTGTAAAAGTCAAGTTCTTCAGAAACTGGATCACAAATTTTCATATACATTGATCAAAGAAAAATACTCTTTCTAATCAATTGTTCTTCAAGAACTATACCACGAAATCCAGACATTGACGGAAAAATCATACTTTGAGCAATTTTACAGGGATGCTTGAATATTTTATTTCTTTGAGTTCTTCAAGAACTATCACAAATCTTCACAATGATAAAGAAAACTATTCTTTGTGCAATTCTACAAAGATACTGGATTACCAATTCGTTAGTTCTTCAGGATTTGTACGACAATCCTTCAGGGATGCTTGGATATTAAAAATTTTAAGTTCTTCAAGAACTAGCATAAACAATAATACATAGAAACAATTATTTGTGCAATACTTCAGGGATGCTTGGATAATGAATTTCATGTTAATAATACATAGAAACAATTATTTGTGCAATCCTTCAGGGATGCTTAGATAATGAGTTTCATGTTCTTTAGGAACTATATAAAAAATTTTCATCAACAGTGATAAATAAATAGAAAATGAGATAAAAACATAAACAAGATCAAAAATAATTGATAGTGAGAAGAAGTAGAAGAATAGAAGAAGATGAAGAAGTAGAAGATAAAAAGAAGGATGAGAAAACTTATTCTTGCAATAGATCATCAAGATGATTATGCCATCGATCATATGGTAGAGCTTCGTGTTGATAACCTGTTATGAAACAAGATATAAAGAACAAGAAGAAAGATTGTTGCACCCCGAAAAATCTGGTTTGGACTTCTCATTGTACAACGTGGAAAAAGTATGAAGCCGCCATCAATATTTTTATTTAAAGACTAAAACATTGAAAAAAAATGTCTTTTCAAGGCGGATGGTCTTTTGAAAACTAGAGATGTAGGTTCGGGGGTCGATTAGGTGCGGGGAAGGTATTAGTGTAACACCCCGGTATTTTTATCGAGTAAAAATACCCAAGTGTTCCATCATAAAATAATCAGAGATATTTTTCCTTTTTTAGATATTGAACATAAATAAAAATAGCTCATAACCTAGAGTCCAATATCCAAATAACAAGAAATAGCGGAAACGATTTTACAACATTTACTGGTATAAGTTATACAATCGGAAATACAAAAATCTCGAGGGAAAGACATTAACAATGAAAACTAAGTCTTCACCGTCTTCGTAAGCACACCACCTAGCTGTGCTTCTTCACCTTTACTTTTTCCCTTGCTTCTCTGTAAAACCACAAAATATAAACAGTGAGATACAATCTCAGTGAGTTCTACCGAGACCCCTAACCACACTCTCGGTTCAATTATGAATCATTTGTAAAAATCAACCCGACACCGTCTGCGCGAACGCTAAACCCGGTGAATCGCATTGTAGTTTAATTTATAAATCAAGTCTCTATAACTTAGCACGACACCGACTGCGCGAACGCTACTCCCGGTGAATCGTACCGCATAACCGTTAACACGATACCGGCTGCGCGAACGCTACTCCCGGTAGGCCGTGTCACCTAACCTTTAATACGACACCGGCTGCGCGAACGCTATTCCCGATGAATCGTATCGTTTAACCTTTAACGCGACACCGACTGCGCGAACGCTACTCCCGGTGGATTTGAATTACAAACATAACCTTTTAATATTTAGCACGTCACCAACTACCGCAAGCTTAGGTAAACCCCGCATAGCCAATAGGTGTACAATGTCTAAAGGCAAAAGTAACAACATAGGGGCCTAGGTCAAGGGCTCGTGACTTCCCTCACCTAGTATGCTATTTCATAGAGGTCGTCACCTCGACTAGATATAATATATATATATCAAGAATCATAGACCGGTTTAGATGAATACTTAATAAACATCCCGCGTCAATTACATAGTTCAGTAAATAGAACGTACCATAGACCGGTTTAGACGATTTAACAATCATCCCGCGTCATTTATACAATATCACATAGGACTCATAGTCCGCTTTCTTTTTGATAAAAACATTAAGTCCACATTCGCTCTCGCATACTAACTCGACACTTTTCAACATAATTTTCAATATCAAAAACAGTTCATTTTGCCTTAAAAATAGAATATTCAGTTAGGCCTCTGAATAAGCTTTCCAACGCATCTTAGAACACCTCAATCGGGTTCCCGGATCAAAAGTTATCGCGAAACGAAAAACAGTGTTTGGTTGCTGAAATTCTGCCAACTAGCGCGCGAGTGGCGCGTGGCGCGCAAACGGCGCGCAAACGGCGCGCGAACAGACAGCAGGTTCTGCCAACTGGCGCGCGAGTGGCGCGTGGCGCGCAAACGGCGCGCAAACAGACAGCAGGGGGTCTGTCAAGGGCAGATTTTGGCGGTTTCGCGCGAAAACCGCGATTCCGCTCAATTCCGATTTTCGTTCCGATTGAAAACAGATTTGACAACCATAAAAACAGTCCCAATCAAAGTCACACAATCAATCCATCCAATCAAAAACTCAATCAAAACGGATTTTACCAAAACACGACATATTCCGAAATAGCGGTTTTTGACCCAAGATTTCTCGAACGATTCTCGTTTCGACCGAAAACAGTTTTCACACACATATAATCAAACCCAATCAACATCAAACAATCAATCAAAATCATGATCAAATCGAATTTATCAAAACGCGGCGTATTTTCCAAATATCGGTTTTTAACCCAAAATCTCTCAAATTCAATTACCGAACAATATTCCAGTCCAGCGAAAGCGATAAAACAGTTAATTAATTAATTCGAAACGTAAAATCCTAAACGTGAGGAGAACTCACCCTTGACGCGTGTACCACGATCGAGCCGAATTCACCGAGTAGCCACACGAACATTCCTCGCTCCGGCGACACCCAATCCGCTTTCAAAGCTTTCCACTCGATCGCAAAACCTCTATTTGACCGAAATACCGAATTCCCCGAAATGCTTCATGAGCACTATTCATCATCTTCTTCAACCTCAAGTCACTATTCACAAAAACCCCAATTTGCTCCCTAACCCCTTGATTCTTCACAAACTCCAAATCGGACTTCAATATTTGCGCTATCCACCTTGAGCTCGCTCCCAAACACCATCCAAAGCTTTCCTTTGAGCTTGAACAACAAAACCTCCACTTTACTCCACATTTCGAAAATGGTGGATTTGAGGAGAGTGAGTTGATGATGAAGATTTTGGTACCAAGACGAAGAGGAAGGAACGCCGAACATTTTTCGTGTTGGAAGGAAGTCGTTTTGATGAGCCGAAGTCCTCCCTTTTTCCTCTTCTTCCTCCTCACCCTTTCTTTCTCTTTTCTTTCTTTTCTCTCATTCTCTCTGTTTCTCCTCTCTGTCACTCTCTCGCATCCTTTCTTTCTCTTTTCAACACACAACACACACTTATATTTATTTATTTATATATACGCGGTAACGTGGTCCAATTACCATATTGATCGAAATCTCCTATTTCGATTCTGAAACTTCCTTGATCCGTATTATCCGGTTAACGATCCGACAACCAATAATTAATTTTAGCACTCAATAAATTTACCAGTCAAGTACTAAATTAATTTAATTGGGTTAACATCTAAATAATTCTATTAATTATTTTGCGGATGTTACAATTAGCACCCCGCACCTCCTTTCTACCGAAAAGGAACCTTTAACTTGATGTCTGGTTTTGACGGAGATGATTTGAAACGATCGTTCTACTTCTTTTTTTTTATTTGAGAAAGCGTTTTTTGAAAACGGGGGAAAGAAGAATCTTTTTGGTATTTTTTGAAAGTGTGCTTGACGTGGCGAACCCGCTCCTACGTATCCTCAAATGCAATGAGGAAATCAAAGCTACGTAGTTCTAGGTTCTTTTTGAAAATAATTGTTTGAAAACTTATTGTGAAAATTATTTTTATTTGTTATGCTTGACGGGATGTGACCCGCTCCTACGTATCTCTCGGTGCGATGGAGAATTCAAAGCTTACGTAGTTCTCCTCTGTCGAGAAACTTTGGTGGGTTGGTGTTTTTTATTGCAGGGGTTCTCGGGCTTGAACTGTACAGCTCACTCTCCCTAAAACCTAGACATCCCCGCCTGTACAGACGACGTGCCCCCTACTTATTGAAAATGATTTGAATTATTTGAGGAAAAGATTTGTTGTGAGGTTGGTTGCTTTTATTTGAGCAAGTATCTTAGGCTCGCACGAACTGTACCGCTCGCTAACCCTAAGACGCTAACCAACTCGGATGTACATCCGACTTGATTCCTTACTCATTTTTGAAATAGGGTTCAAGTTGTTAATTACTTGCTTTAATTCTCATAAGTATCCCAAGATGTTTGAGTTGTACAACTCCGATCTTAGGACACTAGTCAACACCGGCCGTACGTCCGACTTGACTCCTTATGAGCTTTCAAAAGGGTTTGTTATTGATCTTAGAAAGAATTTGATTGTCTTATGAAAACAATTTGAGAAAAGTTGAGCTTTGGAAAAAGCTTTGGAATAGAATTGATTTGAAGAAAGGGGAAGAGAGTTTGAGGGTGATATTGATCACAAAGAGTTTGTTGGGATGGCGTGGCATCCAAAAGAAAAAGAAGTAGAGAATTCAATCAATTTCCAAGTCAAGAACCAAAGTGCAAATTTTAACAAATTGCAAGCAAAGCAATCATCAATGCAAGCATAGGCATACACATTACCAATTATAACATTTGCGCACAAGGATGACAATTAGTCTCCAACATTTAATGGCATGCATATGTAAGATCAACATTAACCACATAACTTGCAAGAAAGAGTACACAAAGTGGTGATGCAAAAATTCAAATCAATCTAGGTATCAACACATGATAAAGCACGAGGTTGAATCCCTTTTGGTAATCCTTGACACTTGGAACAATGCACAAGTGCATAAGTGTCTAGTCCTTTTACCGAATCATCAACACTAAAACAAATTATAGACATAGAATGAATATCACATTTGCAAGACTACAAATGACCAAATGAAAGCACTTACAAGTTATTTTTATGACCAAGATTAATTAACAAAAAAAGAAACTTAAAACTTGCATTTTTGTTCATTAAGAATTGCAAAAAGAAGTTGAATCATTTTAGGTAATCCTCATCACTTAGAGTAAAGTGCACAAGGCACAAGTGAGAGTCCTCTTGCCAATCATCAACATGGTGCGTGATTTATAAACAAGTTCATGAGAACAACAAGTTTCAAGCAAACAACCATCGAGAACACAACCTAATTTCAAGCAAATACAAGATTACACAACCAAACCCATCACAAATCTTTAAACCCTAATTTATTTGAAAAATGTGAAATGAACATAGACTCTAAACTTCATTTTATTCCTGAAAACAACGAAATAATGCAAGGGAACAACATATATTAATCTTTTTGACAAAGATTCACATGATTAAGCAAAGGAATGCACAAAAATCACATGAACCCTAATTTTTCCCTAATATGCGAAATGCAATAAGCTTCAAATCATCATTTTATTTCACAAAATGCAACAAACAAGATCAAAACAACACAAATCACAATTTATTCAAGGGTGAGAAGCATCTTAAACACCCAAGCCTCCCTAAGTGCTTGTCAAAGTGTTTAAGACACTTCTCACCAACAACAATCAACAAATCAATAGTATAACAACATGACTATGATGGGACACAACATGAGAAACATGATTTTTTACATTTTTGTGCAAAAGGGTTGAAGATGATGCTAGGTTTTAAGATGCTTACCTCAAATCCAAGCTACGAAATGAATGATATGAAGAAACAAGAACACAAATCGACTAGATCTTCAATGAACTCCAAGGAAGGACCCACGAGAATCTTGGTCACAAGCCCCTTTGATGATGCAAACTTGAACTTGAATAGGAAAGGGAGAAGATATATGAAATGGGGATGGAAATGATGTGAGATAGTGATGTTTTGGTGGAAGAAAAAATGAAAAATGGATGGAGGAGAAGGGAATAGATGCTTCGGCCAAGGGAGGGAAGAGGGAGGAGTTGATTGTGTGCTAGGGTTTGAGAGTGAGAAATGAGGCCAAGGATTTTTTTTTGTGAAAGGTGGAAATGTGAAGGTATTTATAGAGTGTGTTTAGGGTTAAGGGCATTTAGGTCTTTATGCATTAGCAAGTGCTCTAGGATTTGATTTTAATTTTGAATCAAAGGCTAGGATTGAAGTTCACATGGATTGGGGATATTGAGAAAGCACAAAATGAGAGAGTAGTAGAGAGGAGAGGGTGTGACGTGTGTGTAGGGGAGAAATGGGAGGGAATTTGCAAGTTGTCAATTGTACAGTTGTACTATCACATGACCATTCCATTATCTCTTCATTTTTTGATTATTCATTTTAGGATAATTGTACACAAATACACCCAATTTAGGCCACATACTAGGAATCTTAGGAATATGCCATTTTATGAGATCACCATGACCAAAAATATCATAAAAATCTCATCTTGAAACTTTTGTAGAATATTCCTTTTTGAATTTTTGGTGTACAATGCATGCATGCATGCACATACATACACATGACCAAAAACGTTTTTGTCTCAAATAAATTTCTCTAAACTTGCACAATGATTTTTTTGATGAGAAATTATCCTATTTTGTCAGATGACCAAAATACCCTTTTGCCCTAAAAACCTTGTTTTTGCCCAAAAATGCATTTCCACTCCAAAAGGGAATTTAAGAGCTCTAGAACGCATGCACAATATTCTTCACACTCTTCAAAATGATGCCACATCTTAATTTATTCATTTTTTGCGGAAAATTAGGGTTTTAAACCTAGGCGGACAAAATTAGGGTATGACAGCTGCCCCTCTTTATTTGGATTTTAACAAGAAATATGAATTGGCCGAAGCATATTTCGAGGGAAAATAGAAATAAAGGATTCAGAAATTATACCAATTTTGTCTACTGAGAGAAACCCAAATTTTCCTTTTTCCTTTTCTTCTTTTTTTTGAATAAATGGGTGTCAGCACTCAATAAGCTAACAAAGCGGTAAATGAATTGTCGACCCTCAATAAGCCAACAAAACAGGAAATCAATTGGTGCCAGCCCTCAATAAGCCAGTGAAAGCAGTAAATGAAAGCAATAAAGAAAGCGATAAAATGTGCCGGCCCTCAGCCGACACAGAAGGCTGCCTAAAGCCTTTTAACGAACCGCGCACGATCCGAGTTTGCACATGGGCCTGGGGAGCCTATGGGCTCAATGGGGTGGTCTTCAGAGTGACCGAGGGTGGGTACTATATCAAGTCTAGATCTAAATATTTCCCTAGGACTGCGCCATGTCTTAGGCCGACACGACTATCCTTTTCGACTGGACCTATTGAGGTCGAAAGACTTACCCGCAGCTCGAATTCTGAGGAGGATGTAACATCCCCAAAATAATTAAGATAATTATTTTGAAGTTAAACCCAATCAATTTATTATTATGGTGCTTAATTAATAATTTTATTAATTGGGTACCAAATTAATTATTGGTTGGTGTATATTTGTAAATTTAAGAAATTGGTTTTTGGGTTCTAAAATCAAATAAGAAATTTTGTGAGGTTTGTTTATGAATTAGAAATTAAGTGAGGCTATATGAGTCTTTTCCCACAATAGATCTTTTGTTTAAGTTAATAAATGAAAAGAAAAATAAAAATAAAGGAAAAAGAGAGAGTGGTATTCGAGAGAGTGAGGGAAAGAAAGAAAGAAAAGAAAATGAAGAAGAAAGAGAGAAGAAGGGGTGTAGGGAAGAAGAGAAGAGGGAAGAAAACTCTCATGATGAACTTCATTTTTCTTGCATAAAAATAATCCTCTCCTCATCCTCTTCCATATGATACCAAGATCATCAACAACAACCCACTCTCACATATTCTACCATTTTCGAAATTTGTGAGGAAATTGAGGGAAATCTTGTGTTTCTTCTTCCCTCAAGTGTTTTGGAGGTTTAGGAAGCCCAATTAGGAGATTGGTTGTTATATTGGAGTGAGGAATTCAAGCTTGGAAGAATTAGGGTTGGTGAGGTCAAAATTGGGTTTTTATGGTTGAAGAGCAATTGGAGCTTGAAGATGATGAATAGTGACTATTGGAAGTCAAGTAGGAATTTTTGGGTTTTGAAAGGAGCTTGATGTCCTAGGAGCAAATTGTTGGTGCCTAGGTGATTCGATAGTCAAAGTTCAGGTTTCTCGCGTGTTACGTCTTCGAGTCGGCCGACACGTGACGTGAGTTCTTCGAGTTTTGTGAGGTTTTGTTTATGTTTTGATGATATGAATTATTGAATGGATTTCCAATTTTGAGGTTTGATTGATTAAATGTGATGAATTTTGAGGTTTGATTGATTAAATGAAGATATTGATGAAATTGAATGGTAAGTTTGATTGTATATGACTATTGGGAAGTTAAAGTTATGTTTGATGAAAGGAATGTTTGAAGTTTGATGATTGATTGTTATGGTTTGATGTTGAATGTGATTGAATGAAGATGTTTTTGAAGTGTTTTTTTTTTACTGTTGTTAAGTTAGGAATTGAGCGGAACGCGTATCAGAATTGATCGGAAGAGCAAAATACGCGAAATCGGGACAAACCTAAATTTTGCAGAGGACGCACGACATATGCGTATAGGAGCACGACCCGTGCGCCTCCCTCTGTCCCAAATTTTAAAGATGTCTCAGGCTGTTCCGTTTGATTCTGAACCTTCCCTAATCCCTTCCTTAACCCTTCCCAATGATCATTGACCAAAGATAAGTTGATTTTCAAGTTGTTTCCTGTTGTTTTATGAATTTGTTATGTTAGGGTTTTAAATAAAAAACCGAAGTAATACATAACGAGCTATTTATGTTTCACCGTATACAACGAGTAATTCATGATATGTTTTGAATGCAAAACGAGTAAGGGTTGTATCGAGAGTGAAAACATATAAGTATAAAGAATGGACATGGTGTCCAAGTTAATGATAAGAATGCGACCTTGTGTCAAGTAACAGACCTAGTGTCTGTGTTAAGGATAAAAGATCACGACTTCGTGTTGAGTAACGGACTTAATGTCCGGGTTGAGGATAATAAAGCGACTTCGTGTCGAGAAACTGACTTAATGTCCAAGAGGTTAATAAACGATATTGAGTGGGATGACGATCCCGAGTTGAGGAGCATACCTAGCCGAGGGGAGTCACGAATCCAAAGCTAGGGCCCTAGCATTATTCGTATAACTATACGGATTGGGGTTTCCGTTGATATTGGGCATTCTAGAGTGTCTAGCATTATATCTCGAATTGTGCTAAGCCAAAGAAAAGATTAAAAGACAGGTATGAACAATAAGGTTCATAAGTTGAGGATAATTCAGGTATGAACAATAAGGTTCATAAATTGAGGTTGTTCCACAGATAAGACAGGTATGAGCGAGAACGGCTCATAAGAAAAGAAAAAGGAAAATACCGAGAGAGGATATGTGAGGGGTGCGAAAGAACTCACTGAGATTTGTAAATCTCACAGATATTATTGTGGTGTTTACAGATGTGCGCGGAAAGCAAAGCAGATTGAGGGGAAGCGGCATATGCAGTAGCTGCTTAGTTAGAGGGAAGATCACGTGGTGATTTTCATGATGTATATTGCTTTTTCCTTCATATGTATTGTTTAAGTTAAATCCTTGAATTGTATCATGGTTATGGATTAGGTGTTTTGTTATAGCCGTGTTTTGTAATTCGGACCGCAGTTATGTATATGTTATCGGATACGTACTTTCAAGTACTTATTTTGGTGTTAGTTTTGAAAAAATTTTAATAGGTCCGTTATTATGAGCAGGTTATACTAAGAAGTTTATGTTTAAATTAATACCTTTCTGATCACTGTGAGGTGAAATTTAAGGTGTTACATTTTGGTATCAGAGTAGTTCGACCTTGTCGGACTTAGAGACCTAACGGTCAAAAGATTAGATAGATTGAGTTAGCTAGGGACTTCGATAATTGACTGTCAGAACCTTTTAGTATTTTGTGTGAGACGTTGAGTTTGGATCCGCTCGATATTTCATGCAACGTACTAAGAATGATGACAATTAGTTGCCTCGGCCCCGAAAATGTCCGAAACTATAAACCCTGGGATTCCTGGACTTCTTGTTTCATCAGTGTATGCAGCGGAAGTAGCAGGCATCCGAGTTGGTTCGAGGAAGTTTGGGCGACCGATCAGTCAGAGGAGCCGTTTGACCATTGAGTCATCTTGCAAGTTGTAAAGGGTCACCCAGAGAGTTATAAGTTGAGGAGCCTTCGGGTGGAAGAAATGTTAGTGTCCTAGATTCATTCAGGACTAGTTGACAACATAGAACACAGATGATGCCTAGTAGTCAACCCTACCGTGTAGCATAAACTGATTCTAAGTTATGGTACAGCCAAGTAAGATCCTTCGGGATAGTCAAGGTTCTCGGATAGATTTTCTTTCCTAAGAAACATCCTTTTTCCAAAGTTAGGAAACCGAGATAGTAAACCATCAATGCTTGCCACTTTGACAAGTAGTACCAATCAGTATTCGTTAGACCAGTTAGTTTATAAAAACTGAGTTGGGTTCATATCATGAAGGGAATGGTAGTTCATGTGAGGAAAGTAACCATGTCACGACCCTCCGGTTAGGAGTATGTCAGTTTTCAGCTGTGAGAAATTTTCGCTAGTCTTCCAACTTGTTTTATCCGTAGCTTATGATTCGGAAATCCGATTTAGGTATTCCGGGAAGCGTTGGAAAGCTAACGAAAGTGTCTACACATACCTATGGATTTGGTGTAGGTTTTATCCTAGTTCCAAAAAAGTATTTCTACTCTACCCAAGCCTTAGTATCTAAGTGCTAGTAGAATGGAAACCCTAGTTGGGGATAAGACCATGTAGAGAATCCCCAATGAGTAAGGCTAAGAATGTAAGACCCAAATTAGGAGAGATTCCTTTTGGCATCGTAAGGAGGCTGTTTCTTGGAAATGGCCAGTAGTAAGAATACTTTCCCTTAAGAAAATATTGAGGCACAGTGAAAGTCCTAAATGATTAGGCACATAGTTGAAACTTGAAAGTTGAAGAAAGGAAAAGTTTAGTTTATTTAAGTGCCCAAGTTGTAACGCCCCGGTATATTTAACTTGTAAAAATACCAAAGCGTACCAAAGTATAAACATCAGAGATAATAATTTCCTGCTTAGACACTGAATACCATTATAAAATTTTTGCTGAAATATAACATAACCATCTTATTTACAGATAAGACCATACGGTACTCAGACCATATACTGTCAGCACTATGGTAGTCAGAGTCATACAAGAAAGCGGAAAAGATAAACAAAACACTAATGCCATAGTGTTGTAATACATAGGCAACAGAAGGAAATTAAATTTAAACATAAACTAAGTCATCATTCTTCTCCCGGGGCCACCTACTCGTGCCTCTGAATTTTCTTCTGTCCCTGTTTATCTGTAAAACAACAACATTTAAACAGTGAGATACAATCTCAGTGAGTTCTACCGGAACCCCTACTAACACTCTCGGTCCGTTTAAAACATTTTTAAGGTTTGACACGACACCGACCGCAATCCACTTGCTAATCCCGGTGTACCATACAATAAGGCTTCGACCTATTAAGACACCGGCTGCAATCCACTTGCGTCTCCCGATGAACTAACATCCTAGGCCTTTCTACGTACCACCGGCCGCAAACCTTGCATCTTCCGGCGAACGCAGTACGATAACTTTTTAACACACCACCGGCCGCAAACCTTGCATCTTCCGGCGAACCCCTGACCAATAATAGTTTAACTATTGGCATCGGAGCCTAGGGTGGGGGATCATGACTGCCCCTCCTAGTATGTCAACATGGGTCGTCACCCAAACTCGATATAATATATATATCTACAATCGTATGAACTCAGATAACCAGTAGAGCACTTAACCCACGCTTTTATAAAACCAAGTTCACACTCGCACTCTAGTTCACCCCTTTTCGACACAATTTACAACTTCGAAAACAGTTTATTTTGCCTTAAAACTAGAATATTCAGTTAGGCCTCTGAATAAGCTTTCCAACGCATTTTAGAACACCTCAATCGGGTTCCGGAATCAAAAGATATCGCGAAAACAAAATCAGTGAAAAACAGTTGAAAATCTGCAAAACGTCGCGACGCGAACTGCTACCGTCGCGACGCGAGAAACGACAGAAACATTTTGCGTGACAAAACTGCACTTGGTCGCGACGCGATGCCCTGCGGGTCGCGACGCGATGGAGACCTGTCTGGTGCAGATTTTGCGATTTTCGCAAAATCCGCTATTCCGCTCAATTCCGATTTCAGTTCCGATCGAAAACAGATCCAACAACCAGTATAATGAATCCAGTACAAATCACACAATCAATCAATCTAATCCAAAACGTAATTTAAACGGAGTTCTATCCAAAACGCTATTTTTCGAATAACGGTTTTTGACTCAAAATTTGTCGGAACCAATCAACGCACAAATTATACCAAAACGGAATAAACCTAAACGTGAGTAAAACTCACCCTTGAAGCGAGAGTCGTTGTCGAGCCGAAATCACCGAGACACGAAAAATCCCCAATCGAACCCTAGAATCTCCAATCCGCTCCAAACTTCGAATTTAGCTTCAATCCGCTTACAACCGTTGTTGGGCTTGCTGCTAGACATGATTCAACCATGAAGATCAACTCAAACTTGGTTCACTATTCATCATCCCTCTCAAATTCGAAATCAAGAGAAGAGGGAGGAAATAAGGGTATGAGCTTACCTATGGAAGGAGAAACAAGGATGATGATGAGGATGGAATTTTGGGATGATGGGTGATGATCTTCTTCTCCTTCCTTTCTCTTCTCCTTTCTTCTTCTTCTTTCTTCTGTTTCCAGCGCTTCTTTCCTTCTTTTCTTTCTTTCTTTTACTTAACACACACATATACACATAATTAATTAATAATTAAGTGGTAGCGTGGTCCAATTACCATGTTGGTCTCGATTCCTTATTACAAATCCAAAACGTCCTTGATCCGTATTATTCGGTTAACGATCCTGTGACGGTCAATGAATAATTTTAGCACTCAATAATTTTACCAATTAAGCACCAAATTAATTCAATTGGGTTAACATCCAATTAATTCAATTAATTATTTTGAGGATGTTACACAAGTGATGTTGATCGTCCACGGGTAAGTCAAGTTTTCAGGTTTGTTTGACTACGAAAGTTGTGATAATTTCGTCTGTAGTATGTATGGAATTCGAAAAGATGGAGGACCTATGGAATGTGCAAAGTAGTCGTAATTCATTTTTCGAATCAACACAGGATGCACTACTGGTGCGCCTGTTTGATTCCGTAAAGGAATTTTTCAATTTTATCATTTCTTTGATGCTACAAATATCCCAATACCATACGTAATCCAAACGTAAATGACTACACCTAGACTAGTCGGCAATCCATCATGATAAGGATAAGTTTATACGGATTCTAGTGAACCCTATGTTTAGGGAAACCGTTATGTCGCACCAATGAAATCCTTAGAGTATGGAGGTTCTTGTACCTTAGCGTATGGGTAGTTGAGGCCCTAAGAGGGCTAGTAGTCCGAAAGGACGAGTGATACAGTTTCAGACAAGTTTTATCAAGGAGGATAGCCAGGTTTGTAGAATTTTATCTGGCTAGAAGTTTTTCCCCAAAGGTCTTGGCACGAGTATTATGATTACAAATTTTGTAGTCATTGAGTTCAAAGTTCAGTTGATGAGTTATGGAGACTCACTCCCACTGGTAATTTGGGATAGTCGGTAAGAGTGACTTTGATAGGTAATGGCAAAAAGTATATTTTTATAAAGTCCTATCATTATGTGAGCCTATGAGACATTATAGTCGACTCCGATAGGCAGAGGAAAAGTACTATTTTTAAAATCTTATCAATATATGAGTCTATGAGACATTATAGTCGACTCCGATAGGTAGAGGAAAAATTATTTTTATGACATCCTATCATTATGGGGATTATAAAGACAATATAGTCAATCCCGATAGGTTGTGAAAAGATTATTTTATGAAAATCCTATCAATACAAGACTCATTGAGAACAAAGGTAGTTCCCGAGTTTGACCCAAAGAACTAGAAGTATCTCCAATAGGATTGGAAGGTTATGTTCCAAAATTTTCTTCCGTTGCGAAGAAAATTTTGTTAGTGCATTCACTAATAAGGAAAAGTAGAGGTTGTTAAGCATTGAGTGGGCATTAGCCCTAAGTCATGGAGCATCCATGAGTTCCACTTTGGTGGCAAGGTTTTAGAGTTAACCTCTCATTTGTGAGGGTTAACAGTTAAAGTGCATTATGTGAGTTCTGTTTGACAAGTCAAACGTGAATTCAGTTATGAAAGAAAGGTGTCTGTTGACAAGGTTTTATGCGATGATCATTCATCAAGAGGTAAAATGTTTGCACTGATTGAAATAAAGTAAATGCGATTGTTAAGTAATGACATGAAACGTATGCTTTTCTCAAATTGCATATTGATTGAGGATAAGTTGATTGTGACTGAAATTTCCAAAGTAAAGATTGGCGTGCGACACTGTAATCTTAAAAATCATTTTGTGAAAATCCGCATGCTAATGTTACTTTTGGAAATCCATGTGACTGTGATGATTTATGTGATTGAAAGTTCAGGTTCAATATTTGTGTTATTGAATTCTGATTGACTGTGATTGTTTACCTGTGTTAGGACAAGCGAGATGAAAGGGTAGTACAAGCGTTATGACAAGAGAAAGAGATTGTTGTGACGAGTTATAGTTTAAGGTATAGCTTAGGATAAGTGTGGTAACAAACGGAATGGACAAGTTTTAAGTAAAAGTTGATTTTGGAAACTGAGCAAAGAGCCGGACCGTGTGCAGAAAGACACGGACCGTGCGAGATTTTCTGTTTCATATTTTCAAAATAAGATCAAAATGTTCCGTTCCGATACCATTACCTGTCTAATCTTGTCCTTAACCTAAGTTGAGATGATTTCATATTGAAATCGGTTGATTGAATTCATGTTTAGTATCCCGAGAGTGTACGACGGTTTATGGGTACATGTAGGGATAGAGGTTGTGTAGTGAGAACCAACTAGGATATGAGATACCTTCGTGTGAGGTAGAAGCGTTCTTAAGTTCAGTTAGCCAGAGATATATTGGTTGGTCACACTACGAAGAGGAAAATTTATTTAGGAAACAACTCTAAAGAGATTTTGATTGTTTTTCAAAAAGTATTTGGTGCCATCACGGCCCATTTTTATGTTTAAGGAAAGGTTTTCAGTAAAAGTGCATTATATGAAGATATGAAGATGCCGTTGTTTGTTTGTTTTATTTGAAGCCCAAGGAAGAAGTTGAGTTCTCCCATTGTTGACATTTCAGACTCACTCTGCATAATACTTGAAAACTCTTTGCAAAGCAATTCATTAGTAGCACCGAAAATAATATCATCCACATAAATTTGCACAAGTAAGAAGTCATCTTTTGATCTTTTTATAAAAAGTGTAGTATCAACTTTCCCTCATTGAAAATCATGATTGAGTAGGAATTTGCTCAATCATTCGTACCAAGCTCTAGTAGCTTGCTTCAGACCATATAGCGCCTTTTTAAGTTTAAAAACATGATCTGGTTTTTCAAAATTTTCAAAGCCAGGTGGTTGTTCAACATACACTTCTTCTTGAATAAAACCATTTAAGAAAGCGCTCTTAACATCCATTTGATACAGTTTAAAATCCAGAATTGATTCAAAAGCAAGTAACATGCGAATAGCTTCTAATCTAGCTACAGGAGCATATGTTTCATCATAGTCTATTCCCTCTTCTTGATTATAACCTTTAGCAACTAGTCTAGCTTTGTTCCTAATTATTATACCTGACTCATCTAGCTTGTTTTTAAACACCCATTTTGTGCGTATTATCTGATGTTTATCAGGTCTGGGAACTAGATCCCACACTTTGTTTCTTTCAAACTGATTTAACTCTTCTTGCATAGCAATAGTCCAATGTTCATCAATTATAGCTTCATCTATATTTCTAAGTTCAATTTGAGATACGAAAGCCATATGATTACATGCATTTCTAAGAGAGTTACGATTAGTTACCCCTTTTGTTACATCACCTATGACATTTTCAAGCGAGTGGTCCCTTGGGATTCTCCATTCCTTAAGTAGTTCACTGCTTGATCCTTCTTCTGTCTTCTCTTGAGGGGTGGTTTTTGTTTCTTCCTCTTGATCTTTCTTCTTTTCACCTATCTGTAAATCTTCAGGTTCATCTGCAATATCATCAATAACCTCTCCCAGCCTTTTGGGGTTAGTTTCATCAAATGTAACATGTACAGATTCCTCAATTACCTTATTTCTTTTATTGAAAATTCTAAAGGCCTTGCTAGATAAAGAGTAACCAAGAAAAATTCTTTCATCAGCCTTAGCATCGAATTTTCCTAGGTTATCCTTTCCATTATTCAATACAAAACATTTGCAACCAAAAGTGTGTAACACTACAACATTTTGACCCTACAGCAACGCTTGAAAACCGTTGTGTAAACCCAAAAAACCGTTGCATTTATTTTCGGTAACGGTTTTAAAACCGTTGTTTCTGTGGGCGTTGCCTAAACTATAGGCAACGGTTTTTTGTGACCAAAGGCAACGTAACCCTAAAACCGTTGCCATTGACAGCTTAAACACAACGGTTTTTATTTTCACACAAAGGCAACGGGATAAAACTGTTGCTAGTTATTGCAACATTTAAAAACCGTTGCCAAATATGGCAACACTAAAAAACCGTTGCGTTAGTTGTGACCGTTGTCTATAATCAGCACACACAACGGTTCAAAACCGTTGCCATAGATGATAAAAAATTAAAAAAAATAATAATAGATTCATGCACTATATATACATACGTACATCCACTAATTTTCTCCTTTATCAAATTAAACCATCATCTGTGAGTAATTGAGGATACCAGAAAATAGGCACTTTTCCAATTTCATTACAACTGATACAGTCAGTATAGGGAAGAATGAACATCGATTTTCAAAAGCTTGTTAACAAAATAACATAATGTCAGAAATGAATTTATTCAAACTGAAGTACCTTATGTGAGTGCACAAGAAATCGCCACTCTTCCAGTTTCAATACAATTAATGAAACTGTTTTACACAAAGGCTGTTTTCTTGCAAATAAAACAATGAGTATGAATGAAAGAATAACCATAGACTCCCATGAAAGAATAACCAGTTTTAGGGAAAGGAGTGATATCCTGAAAAACCTGCAACCTGCTTCTCCTTGTTAGCTGCTTCTCCTCAGACAATGAACCTCTTTCCTTTGTTAGTTATGGATTGAAACACAATGAACGCCTTACTGTTGGATTCCTTGACAAACCGCCGACACTCCCATAGACTAAGTTTGAGTTTTCATTTTCATGATTAAACACTTGACTATCATAATTTGTGTAACATCCCTGATTTTTTTGCTAAAGACTCGGATTATGATGCCTAGGACCGATTAGTTATTTGTGGGAATAGTTAGTCGTGTCTCGATGAATTATTATTCGAGTTGTGGCTTATGTCATGGTTAAGAAAAATATTTAAGCTGAAGGGCATTATTGTACTTTCACACCCAACCACTTAGTAGCTGACCCCCCCTTTAATATTCAGCCACACTCCCAAGTACTTAGCCATTCCACCCAAATTTCAGAAATAGAAAAGCTGGAAATAGAAGGGGGGAGAGAAGAGGAAGAACGCGAAGGGAAGAGAAGAGAAAGGAGGAAGGATCACCAAAGATCTTGGTTGCATGTAAGTGTTTTAACCTCCTCTCCACTCCATTTTCGTTTTCCTTTCCAATGGTACCACTTTCAAAGCCTGATTCTCCCTCTTTCCCTCATCTCCATTGATGCCCATGAAGCTCCAAGTGATGAAAATGGTGGAGCTATGTGTTGATGACTTGCATGTTCAGTTTTGCTGTTAAGAGGAGGAGGCCTCAAGCTTGCATTTCGATTTGGGAAGGTTGTGAAAGATTTGGATTGCTGTTCTGAAGTTTCGGTTGGTGCTCTTCGGTGCCGTTCGTGAAGTCTCTCATTCCGGCCATCGCACGTTCATCGGAACTCCTAGAACAATCGTCAACGGGTGAGTTCTACTCACGATAGGGTATTTTGATATTTTGAACATGTTTTCGACATGGAATCCCTTGGTCATATTTTCTGTTTACGAAAGACTTAGAACTGAAAAGCGTTTTTGAGTCGAAACGGTGTTTTACGGTTTAAATGAGATTTTGATTTAAATCGTTGAAATGAAATGCATTGTGTACTACTGGAAATATATTCTGGGAATTTTCTGAGTTTCAGGTGATTGAAATTAGAAATCGAATCGGACGAGAATGGAGAGCGAAAATGAGAAAAGTGCGAAATTCTGGTAACAGACACAGGTCGCACGGACCGTGCGCCCCTGGGCACGGGTCGTGCGCCTGCTTCGGGTTGGAAGGATTGGAAACAGAACGGGACGCACGGGTCGTGCGCCCCTGGGCACGGATCGTGCGCTTCCCTCTGGTAGATGGGTCTTGAGTAGTGCACCACGCACGGGTCGTGTGCCCCTGGGCACGGGTCGTGCGTGGGGTTCTGTTACCGGCTTCCGTTTTCTCGTTTTGTTGCTCCGTTTGATCCCGAACCTTTTCTAATTTCTTTCTCAACCATTCAAAAAGGGATTGCCTCACTGAAAACCTTATTTTGAACTTGTTCAACTCATGGTTTTGAAAAGGAGCTTTGAAAACCTATTTGATCGAAAAACCGAAACCCTAGTATACGTGTGGGTACACCGTCTGATGGATAGAATGTATATATATATTTATATATATGTCAACTGTATATGATTATAATGCCGGATGTTTATAGATTCATCAAAACGGGTTATAAGTCAATAATACGTTACAATATGATTATAATGCCGGATGTTTATGAATTCATCAAAACGGGTTATAGATCAATAAGATATAAATTATCTAAAAAGATTATGTGATTGATCCTTTGGTGATCAAAATGAAAAAGAAGATATAAATTATCTAACTCTCGAGAACTTGATGCGTATTGTCATACGTATTGCGTTGGGTGACGACCCGACAAGTAGCATACTAGGGAGGGTAGTCATGACCCCTTACCTAGGCCCTGAATGTGTTTTGGCGTGGTCAACTCACGGGTTACCGGGATTAGCACTGGATTGCAGTCGGTTTATGCTAAATGGAAAACACGATTACCGGGATTAGCACTGGATTGCAGTCGGTACGTGTTAAATAAATTCACGAAGTGCGTGGCATTTCGATTAATAATTATAAGACATGATTATGTCAGCTTGGTTATAACGGTTTAATGAATTGAACCGAGTGTCAGTGAGGGGGCACGGTAGGACTCACTGAGATAATGTTATCTCACCCTATCCATATTTGTTGTTTTTCAGAGAAGCAGGGAAAAAGGAAGACTATAGTGCACGAGTAGTTGATATACTCTTGGAGGTGCTGAAGACTTAGTCATTTTCTCCTTGTTCTTTTGTTGTCCTATTGGTTGTATAAACTTGTATTGATTATGAGTTATATGAACCGTTTATGTTTCTGTTCGGTATTTGGACTTGGATATTGTAATCCACTCGGTATGGAACCGATAAACTTCTATTTTATGAAGTGATGTTATTTCCGATTATGTTTTATTTCGGAAAAAGTTTGTATGTCCAAAACTTAAACAGGAACTGTGTCCTCTGAATTTCCGCAATCTGTGCATCTTTCGGTCTCTCTACATGTTAGAAATACCGGGGTGTTACATTTGGTATCAGAGCGGTTCGACCTAGTCGGACTTAGATGTTAAGAGTCTTTTACGTCTTCTAAGTCTGATTTTTCTTAGTATGCTATTAGACATTGAGCCTGATCAACTTAATACTTTGTGCATACTTCGCAGAATCATGGCTGGGAGAGGTAGAAGAAACCCACCTGTTGATCCTCATCAAGAATGGATGCAGAATGTCATCGAGACTCAGCAAAAGATGATGAATGACATGATGCTAATGCAACAGCAACAGATGGCTCAGATGGCTCAAATGCAGCAGATGCATCAAATGCCTCAACCACAACCAGCTGAGCCAGTTAATGTACCAACACCTGAGGATCCCAACAGGATGTATTTCCGGTTTCTGAAGATGAAACCCCCAACCTTCAAAGGGGGATCCGAGGCAATGAAAGCCCATTTCTGGGTAGATGCCATGGAACGGATCTTTGATACTTTGCAATGCAATGAAGGAGAAAAGGTAATCTGTGCTGCTAACGCTCTGGACGAGGATGCTCACACTTGGTGGGTTAACGCTCGTAGAATGCTTCAAAATCAAGGAACTCCTCTTGAGTGGAATAATTTCAAGGAGTTGTTTTTGGGTCATTATTTTCCCGACTCCCAAAGACTTGATAAACAGATGGAATTTCTGAGTTTGAAACAGGGGGAGATGACAGTTGGGGAATATGCCGCCAAATTTGAGAGGTTATCACAATTCTATGAATTGGGGACCACTGCTCCTGATGATAAGTGGAAGAGGGTGATGTTCAGACAAGGTCTTAGAGGCGATGTGAATCAAGGCCTCAGTTCTTATTCCATGACCACTTATCCTGCTTTGGTTCAACAAGCTCATTCAGCCGAGAGCGATCTTAAAAGAATGTATGCTGAGAGGAAAGATTTTTGGAAGGATAAGAAAAAGGGAAACGGGTCAACTTCTTCAAACCCGAGGTATAAAGGGAATTTAGACAAAGGGAAACAGATTCAGTCGGATAACTCTTCTGGGTATCGGAATTGCAGAGTGTGTAAAAAGAGTCATCGTGGAAAATGTCAATTGGAGTCAAAATCAAACCAGTGTTATCATTGCAATGAAGAGGGGCACTATGCTAACAACTGCCCAGCGAGAAAGGCTTTCTTAGAGTCCCCTGATGCTCCTAGACAGGCTCGAGTCAACACTTTGGATGCCAAGACCATCAAACCAGCTGATAATCTTATAAGGGGTACAGGTTCTATCTTTCATCAAACTGTTAATATTCTGTATGACTCTGGTGCTACTCATTGTTTTATCTCTGAAGCATGTGCTGAACGGCTAGGATTAATAGTATCTCCTATATCCGAGCCAATATCTATCCTTACTGCTGCAAAGGGTCGTGTGCGAACCCAATCATTATGCCTTAACTGTCTGCTCACCATAGGGGGCAGGGACTTTGTTGTTGATTTTATCTGCCTGCCTATGAGAGGAATGGAGATCGTGTTGGGAATGAATTGGATGACTTCCAATCACATTACGATTGACTGTTTCAATCGTGCAATTAATTTTCCTTCTGAAGTAGCTGAACGTTCACTACCGGCAGAAGAAGGTGTTATTTCGTTCGCTTCAGCCAGCCAGTCTCTATTCCAAGGTGCGGAAGCTTTTGTTGTTATTTTGTCTGCATCAACTGAAGCTGATTTGGAATTATCATCTATTCAAGTTGTTAATGAATTCTTAGATGTGTTCCCCGAGGAAGTTTCCTCTTTACCTCCAGAACGAGAGGTAGAATTCTCTATAGATTTGGCGCCTGGCACAGGGCCAATATCCATAGCACCTTATAGGATGTCTCCTCTCGAACTGAAAGAATTGAAGTCCCAACTTGAGGAATTAATTTCCAAGAAGTTTATTCGACCGAGTGCTTCTCCATGGGGTGCTCCGGTATTGCTAGTCAAGAAGAAGGACGGAAGCATGAGGTTATGCATAGACTACCGTCAGCTGAATAAAATCACTATCAAGAACAAGTATCCATTGCCAAGGATAGATGATCTACTTGACCAACTTCGAGGTGCTAAAGTTTTCTCCAAAATTGATCTAAGGTCAGGGTACCATCAAATCAGGGTAAGAGCCTTAGACATTCCGAAGACTGCTTTTCGTACGAGGTACGGACACTACGAGTTTGTGGTGATGCCCTTCGGATTGACTAACGCTCCAGCCGTATTCATGGACTATATGAATAGAGTATTTCATTCCTACCTAGATCAGTTTGTGGTCGTCTTTATTGATGATATCCTGGTTTACTCAAGGTCAATCGAGGAACATGCTCAGCATCTCCGCTTTGTCCTAGGAGTGCTCCGAGAGAAGAAGCTTTATGCTAAACCGTCGAAATGTGACTTTTGGATGTCTGAAGTGAAATTCTTGGGTCATGTAATTTCCCAAGAAGGGGTTGCAGTGGATCCTAGCAAGGTGGAAGCTGTGTTGAATTGGGAGCGGCCAACGTCAGTGACTGAGATCAGAAGCTTTCTGGGTTTAGCTGGTTACTATAGAAGATTCATTGAAGGTTTTTCGCAAATGGTACTTCCGCTTACTCGATTGACTCGCAAGGGTCAACCGTTTACGTGGGATGCCGATTGTGAAGAGTGCTTCCTTGGATTGAAGGAAAAGTTAACTTCTGCTCCGATCCTAATTCTTCCGGATCCGTCATTGGGATTTCAGATTTACAGTGATGCATCTGGGAAGGGTTTAGGATGCGTTCTCATGCAGAATCAACATGTTGTGGCCTATGCATCGAGACAATTGAAGACGCATGAACGGAATTACCCAACTCATGACTTAGAGTTGGCGGCTATTGTGTTTGCACTGAAAATTTGGAGACATTACCTTTACGGTTCTCGTTTCGAAGTTTTTAGTGATCACAAGAGCTTGAAATATCTATTTGACCAAAAGGAGTTGAATAACAGACAGAGAAGGTGGACCGAATTTTTGAAGGACTATGACTTCGAATTGAAGTATCACCCTGGGAAAGCCAATGTGGTAGCAGATGCTCTGAGCAGGAAGTCTATCCACACGGCAAGGTTAATGGTTCACGAGATGGCCTTGTTGGAGTCGTTCAGAGACTTGAAACTCAAGGTGGTAAGAAAGAGGGATCGCGTAGTGCTGCGGCATATACAGATAGCCAGTGTGCTAAGGGAACAAATCCGTGTAGCTCAAGAAGCTGATATGAAGTTGCAGTCTCAGAGGGGATCGCCAGATTTCACTGAGGATAGTGATGGCGTGATTTGCTCTAATGGGAGGATTTGTGTTCCCGATGATGATGATATCAAAAGGCAAGTATTGGAAGAAGCTCATAGGAGTCAGTACTCCGTACATCCGGGATCCACCAAGATGTACCGAGACTTGAAGTTGATGTATTGGTGGCCTGGGATGAAGATCGAGATTGCAGAATTTGTTTCTCGGTGCTTAACTTGTCAGAAGGTTAAGGCGGAACACCGAAGACCGGGCGGTCAGTTACAACCGCTAGATGTACCAGTTTGGAAGTGGGAAGATATCTCAATGGACTTCGTCATGGGTTTGCCGAGGTCACAGGCAGGCAATGATTCTATTTGGGTAGTAGTGGACCGATTGACTAAATCCGCTCACTTTATCCCCGTTCGCTCGACTTATAAGGTTTCCAAGTTAGCAGATGAATATGTGAGGAACATTATCAGACTGCATGGAGTCCCAACAAGTATTGTGTCAGACCGAGATCCCAAGTTTACTTCCAGGTTCTGGAGAGCATTGAATGAAGCTTTGGGAACAAGGGTGCTGGTTAGCACTGCTTATCATCCTCAGACTGATGGTCAGACGGAGAGGACTATCCAGACTCTTGAGGACATGCTTCGGGCTTGTGTGCTCGACAGTGGGAGAAAATGGGAGGACCATCTTCCGTTAGTAGAATTCTCCTACAACAACAGTTACCACTCTAGCATTGGAATGGCACCGTTTGAAGCACTTTATGGTAGGAAGTGTAGAACTCCATTGTGTTGGTGGGAGATTGGGGAAGACAAGTTTTTGGGACCCGATATGGTTCGCGAGACTACAGAGAAGGTCAAGTTAATTCGAGAAAGGATGAAGGTTGCTCAGAGTCGGCAAAAGAGCTACGCTGACAACCGAAGGAGACCGTTGGAGTTTGAGGTTGGTGATCATGTGTTCTTGAAAGTTTCGCCAACCATAGGCACTGGGAGAGCCTTGCGAGCGAAGAAGCTCAGTCCTCGATATGTTGGACCTTTCCAAATCATCGAGCGGATTGGGCCAGTTGCCTATCGCCTCGCATTGTCTCCGGCCCTATCAAATCTCCACGATGTGTTCCACGTATCTCAGTTGAGAAAGTATGTTCCTGATCTACATCAGCCGTTGAGTGTTGATACCATTGACCTGCAACCGGATTTGTCATTCCAACCTCATCCTAGCTACATCTTGGAGCGTGGCGAGAAGACGCTACGGTCAAGGACTATTCCTATTGTCAAAGTAGTCTGGGATGGATTCTCAATCGAGGAGGCTACCTGGGAACTGGAAGAAGACATGCGCAATCAATATCCATATCTCTTTCAGTAAGGTATGTTTCGTCAATTTTGAGGACAAAATTTTTAAAAGTTGGGGAGATTGTAACATCCCTGATTTTTTTGCTAAAGACTCGGATTATGATGCCTAGGACCGATTAGTTATTTGTGGGAATAGTTAGTCGTGTCTCGATGAATTATTATTCGAGTTGTGGCTTATGTCATGGTTAAGAAAAATATTTAAGCTGAAGGGCATTATTGTACTTTCACACCCAACCACTTAGTAGCTGACCCCCCCTTTAATATTCAGCCACACTCCCAAGTACTTAGCCATTCCACCCAAATTTCAGAAATAGAAAAGCTGGAAATAGAAGGGGGGAGAGAAGAGGAAGAACGCGAAGGGAAGAGAAGAGAAAGGAGGAAGGATCACCAAAGATCTTGGTTGCATGTAAGTGTTTTAACCTCCTCTCCACTCCATTTTCGTTTTCCTTTCCAATGGTACCACTTTCAAAGCCTGATTCTCCCTCTTTCCCTCATCTCCATTGATGCCCATGAAGCTCCAAGTGATGAAAATGGTGGAGCTATGTGTTGATGACTTGCATGTTCAGTTTTGCTGTTAAGAGGAGGAGGCCTCAAGCTTGCATTTCGATTTGGGAAGGTTGTGAAAGATTTGGATTGCTGTTCTGAAGTTTCGGTTGGTGCTCTTCGGTGCCGTTCGTGAAGTCTCTCATTCCGGCCATCGCACGTTCATCGGAACTCCTAGAACAATCGTCAACGGGTGAGTTCTACTCACGATAGGGTATTTTGATATTTTGAACATGTTTTCGACATGGAATCCCTTGGTCATATTTTCTGTTTACGAAAGACTTAGAACTGAAAAGCGTTTTTGAGTCGAAACGGTGTTTTACGGTTTAAATGAGATTTTGATTTAAATCGTTGAAATGAAATGCATTGTGTACTACTGGAAATATATTCTGGGAATTTTCTGAGTTTCAGGTGATTGAAATTAGAAATCGAATCGGACGAGAATGGAGAGCGAAAATGAGAAAAGTGCGAAATTCTGGTAACAGACACAGGTCGCACGGACCGTGCGCCCCTGGGCACGGGTCGTGCGCCTGCTTCGGGTTGGAAGGATTGGAAACAGAACGGGACGCACGGGTCGTGCGCCCCTGGGCACGGATCGTGCGCTTCCCTCTGGTAGATGGGTCTTGAGTAGTGCACCACGCACGGGTCGTGTGCCCCTGGGCACGGGTCGTGCGTGGGGTTCTGTTACCGGCTTCCGTTTTCTCGTTTTGTTGCTCCGTTTGATCCCGAACCTTTTCTAATTTCTTTCTCAACCATTCAAAAAGGGATTGCCTCACTGAAAACCTTATTTTGAACTTGTTCAACTCATGGTTTTGAAAAGGAGCTTTGAAAACCTATTTGATCGAAAAACCGAAACCCTAGTATACGTGTGGGTACACCGTCTGATGGATAGAATGTATATATATATTTATATATATGTCAACTGTATATGATTATAATGCCGGATGTTTATAGATTCATCAAAACGGGTTATAAGTCAATAATACGTTACAATATGATTATAATGCCGGATGTTTATGAATTCATCAAAACGGGTTATAGATCAATAAGATATAAATTATCTAAAAAGATTATGTGATTGATCCTTTGGTGATCAAAATGAAAAAGAAGATATAAATTATCTAACTCTCGAGAACTTGATGCGTATTGTCATACGTATTGCGTTGGGTGACGACCCGACAAGTAGCATACTAGGGAGGGTAGTCATGACCCCTTACCTAGGCCCTGAATGTGTTTTGGCGTGGTCAACTCACGGGTTACCGGGATTAGCACTGGATTGCAGTCGGTTTATGCTAAATGGAAAACACGATTACCGGGATTAGCACTGGATTGCAGTCGGTACGTGTTAAATAAATTCACGAAGTGCGTGGCATTTCGATTAATAATTATAAGACATGATTATGTCAGCTTGGTTATAACGGTTTAATGAATTGAACCGAGTGTCAGTGAGGGGGCACGGTAGGACTCACTGAGATAATGTTATCTCACCCTATCCATATTTGTTGTTTTTCAGAGAAGCAGGGAAAAAGGAAGACTATAGTGCACGAGTAGTTGATATACTCTTGGAGGTGCTGAAGACTTAGTCATTTTCTCCTTGTTCTTTTGTTGTCCTATTGGTTGTATAAACTTGTATTGATTATGAGTTATATGAACCGTTTATGTTTCTGTTCGGTATTTGGACTTGGATATTGTAATCCACTCGGTATGGAACCGATAAACTTCTATTTTATGAAGTGATGTTATTTCCGATTATGTTTTATTTCGGAAAAAGTTTGTATGTCCAAAACTTAAACAGGAACTGTGTCCTCTGAATTTCCGCAATCTGTGCATCTTTCGGTCTCTCTACATGTTAGAAATACCGGGGTGTTACAATTTGTATATTCATTGAAGAATTCCTCTTCTTCTACTATGTCTGCCCAACTCTTCTTCTGGAGTAGTTTTATATTTCCTGATGCAAATGCATGAGGATTAATTAATAAATCAAAGGGCTCTTGCTTGATGAAATGGATATTAAAAAAATTGGTAAAGCAGTATATCATACAAAGATTTCACTACCTTGATTTTGGTCTGTGACAGAAGAAGTGGCAAGTGTATTGGCACCATCCACAACCATTTCATGTTTTGTAGCAAATTTGTCATTCTCTGTGAACTCAATAGCTGTTTCTGTGTTCAAAGTGAGTGAACTGAAACCCCTTACGATTGTATCTTCATGCTTTACTGTTGCCGCAGTGTCTTCCAATGTCCTTGCCCTCCGCATTGCATTTCTAGGTGAAGACAGACCATATTGTATCGAGTTTGACCGCATATTCCCATTAGAACTCTGAAATGAAGGTTTAGGGTCAGAATGGATATTTCTCCTAATTGCATCAAACATATTGCCAAATGGCACTGCTTGTTCCTATCAACCTCAAAAGACAGTGCTTTTCTGGAGAAACAAATTAGGAATAATTACTTTCTCTTTAAAGAAAAAAAATAAAATAAGAAATGCATTTTCATTCCATCTAAAGCTCACCTATAATGTTCTTCAGCCGTTTTGTAGTTACCTTTTTGCAAGTAAGCCCAGGCCAAGTTCCCCAATATCCTACATTGATAGAGAGATGTTCAGCATCAAGCAAGGGTATAAGGCCCATAAATTGTATATAAAGTGACACTAAGTAAAGCATAGATGAAATGTACACCTTGATATCTCTTGATCAGCAATTATTTGAATTTTCTTCCCTTGAGATCTCGCTTGTTTTGTCGTCCTTCCAACAAATGTCACTCCATCTTCAATTTGCTTCAATTTGTGAAGCATGTCAATCTCCTCATCAGCCCTTCCTAACAACATACAAAAGCTGTTAAACACATGGATCTATAATCCTTCCTCAGTCAATGCAGTTTGCTAGAAAAGAAGCAATAAACAAAAGAAATCCTTAGTCCTTACCTTGTACAGTTCAACCAAGATGTTGTCCAAAGACTCCTGAGAATTCACATGTACATTGAAAATGCTTACACTACAACAAATATAGTAAAAAAAGTTGAAAGAATTGTGCAATTGAAGACCAATTAATACATTTTCACACTAAGTTCAAAGAAATATCTTGACTCCAAGTTGCCACACTCTCAAAATCAATTTTGAGGCTGGCAGTTGTTGCGAGCGCCGGGCGGCCATGGTTATCGCCTAACGAGGGTTAATGGAGGTAAGGGAGGGTTAACAGGAGGTTAGTTGCTGGATCTGATATAAATTATATAATGTACTTCCAACCTTATAAGAAGGCCACGGTAGGAACAGTATATAGGTACTGTTTATAAGTTTTGTCCTCTAGTAAACGCATTCATATATATCTTTGAATATTAGTAACATTCAGATAATGATCATCATATTTGAAGTTCAAAGTTGTCCTAAGGGGAACTGTTTCTAATTTTCATAAAAAATACATCAAGACCAAGCCTAAATTCCAAATATCAATGATTGTCTATATGACTTGATGAAACGCTATTTGACATCTTCCAAATAAACACTTTCCAAAGTAAGATCCATTAGTTAGTCTTTAGTTTTTCACTAATCCTTTAACAACCATATCTATATATGAGTCCTACAATATCATTTTCTATTTCATTTTTGTATTATCCCATTTAAATTTTAAAGAACCCTCAATGTCCAACATTGGCCATTCACATGTTACCGCATATCAACTTCACAATCTCATATCCTAAGTTCCTAACAGACAGACTTCAACATCAAAGCATGATAAGACATGGAAAAGGAAAAAAAAAATTACCCTAGAACCATGTATGGTAGCTATGTTACCAACCTAGAAAGAAGACTTAAAATGTAGATTTTTAGAGTGTGAAATTAAAATGCATGATATACACAAATGCTCAAGGCTACAGCATAAGCATTTTGTCAAGAAATGAGCCATTTCCGAAGGCCAAATCACCTGTCTAGCTGTTGGGGCCCTACCCCAAGAAATTCGGATCACTTGTTGACCTATCATCTTTCTCTGCATCTTCTGAATGGCTTCTTCAGCAGATGCTCTACAGACATCAGATATGGGAAAGGTTAAGTGAGCCAGCACATAATAGAAATAAGGGAAAAATATAAAGATCATGAAAGAGCTCAAGATGCATGGCAAAATAAGGTCACTTGAAACTCAATTCCTTTGAAAGGCAGTATTGACACTATATTTTAGTTTCAAAATATTTCACATAAATACTTCAATGCTTAGAGATTAGGAATGAAAGAAGACCTAGTCCCAAAATCACATCCTTTGCCAGCTTGAACTTTGACAGAGATAATACCTCCAAATTGAAGAAAGTTTTGCTTCAGCTCCTCCTCTGAGACATTAAGATCCAAATTACCAACGACAATCTGCATTGCAAAAGTATGTAAGAGTACCATAGGAAATGAATATCTCAAAAACATTAGGTCTAGATGACTTACAGTAGTATTATTTACGTCATATTCTGGTGGAACTGTATTCACTGGAGCAGTGTACGCCGACACTAGATAAATTGCTGCCAAGCAAGGAGACCAATGGATAACGTAATAATGTATCTCAACATATTTTTATATATGGTGAGTCATAATTACTTGTATTAAAAAATTTTAAAAAGTTATATGGACAACAATGTAAGACAAAGTGACTTGTAAGGGATACTACTCATTATACTATTGAAGATAAAGAGTATGAAAATTGCTTACTCTATCTAGAAATCAATCACTGCAACAAAACTCCCCGCAGCTGCTACAATCCCAGCACCAGCCACAATCCCAGTGAGACAAATCATTACTTGAAAACAGAAACAACATATATATACACCCAAATAAAAAATAAACAAAGAAAATCAGCTCACCATAAATCAGCTTCTCAATCAACAACTTTGCACAGGAATAGAACCATCTCTGCTTTTGAATTGAACCAAAAATACAAGGGGACTCATCTTCTTTAACAATATAATGCACATTCTCCTGCTTCAATACCTTACACAAAAAGACAAGGTTTTAACAATTAGGAGAAAATGTAATTAAATTATTATTGAATACAACCAAATCAAATACAAATATGTATGGATATGTATCTAACAATAGTCTATTATCCTTCACAACAAGACCAACTCTGATTTATTGAATTTTTTTCTACCTCAATCAGTTCTCGTGCAATCTGAGGTGAAATATCAACAGCTTTCTGGTAGCACTCGTAGCAGCGGCAGAATTCCCATCCGATTAGCAAACAAACAAAACAGATTAGCAACCAGAATAGTTTACCAGCAAGCAGAATAGTTTACCAGCAAGAGAAGTTTACCAGCAAGCAGAATAGTTAAAAAACATAATGGCATGGCACAAACAGAAGTTTATCAATCCCACATACATTTGGAGTTAATATCTTGCTAAGGGGCCATATAATATGACTATTATTTTGTTCTAGCAGCTTATAAACTCGGTCTGGCTTGTCCTCATGAGTTGGTATTCACTATTTCAAGGCTTTTTGAACATTCATTGCCTTCATTAGTTTCACGTTTGACATAACAGATTTATTGCAAACAGAATATTGCAAACATAGAAGCTATGTGACATAGAAGCTATGTGACATAACAGATTTATTGCAAACAGAATATTGCAAACATAGAAGCTATGTGACATAACAGATTTATTGCAAACATCGACTAACTATTTGCATTTGAAGTTAGTTAAAGTTTGATAACAGAATATTGTATGAAGCTATATAATACAAAGCAACAGATTGACCATGAAAATATTTTCAAACAATCAGAATATTTTAAAGGTAGACCCACTCATCATACTTTCAAACAATCAGAATATTTTCAAACAGAATATTCTATGTTCAGACCCAATCAGAATATTTTCAAACAATCAGAATATTGTGTGAAATATGAATCATTATAATTACCTTTTGATTGCAATAAGAGGTAGACCCACTCATCATACTACTACTCTATGTTCCGATGCCCAGGCAGATAGTTTCCTTCGTAGTCTCAAGAATCTAAAATCAAGTAGCTGTTAGAACAAAAATAAAGTTAGCTTCACTTATACAAATGTAGCAAAGATTAATGAATCCAGTAAATTATAGTTAATTACCTTAGGGAGCAATCATATGGTGTCCATCGGAGAATCCATTGTTCTAAAACCATCATAAGTTAATTATAGTTAATTATAAAAATTTTAACATAGTTAAAATATTACAATGTAAACAATCATAAACAATTAAAAACTTACTTTATTAACGAAATGATCTAGTTTTTCCGTTGTCAAAAAAAGAATTAAAAACTTACTTGTTAATCATCTCTTTGATTCTTTTGGCACGAATTTAGACCCTAAATCCCTCCAATATTGTTTCCTTCTTCAAGTTCTGAACTTCCTCTAATTATCTACAAAAAAACTAACTCAGATTCTAACACCATGTAAGACATTCATGATCTCCAAGCCATGTTGTTTATCCTACCACAACCACAGCTGCAATCAAACAAAATTAGCCATAAATGATATTGCAATAAAACAGAATTATTCAGGTTATTTGGACAAAATGGGATTGTTAGATAATATATATTGTTTTTTCATCAGAGAGGGAAGTAATGTTCTTTTAGAGGCCTCTCCAATGTAGGCTCTCCAATAAAACAGAATTATTCAGGTTATTTGGACCAAGCTGTTATAGATGCTGGTCCTTTACTTCAAACTATGCTTCTTGCAGGTCCACTTCCTAATTGGAAAAACCCTCCTCCTCCTTTGCAACTGTAACACCCCGGTATTTTTATCGAGTAAAAATACCCAAGTGTACCATCATAAAATAATCAGAGATATATTTCCTGTTTTAGATATTGAACATAAATAAAAACAACTCATAACTTAGAGTCCAATATCCAAATACCAAGAAATAGCGGAAACGATTTTACAACTTTTACTGATACAAGTTATACAATCGAAAATACAGAAATCTCTAGGGAAAGACAATAACAATGAAAACTAAGTCTTCACCGTCTTCATTATGCACACCATCTAGCTGTGCTTCTTCACCTTTTCTTTTCCCCCTGCTTCTCTGTAAAACCACAAAATATAAACAGTGAGATACAATCTCAGTGAGTTCTACCGAGACCCCTACTAACACTCGCGGTCCAGTTTTAAAACGTTTTTAAGGTTTGACACAACACCGACTACAATCCACTTGCTAATCCCGGTGTACCATACAATAAGGCTTCGATCTAATAGGACACCGACTGCAAACCACTTGCTAATCCCGATGAACTAACATCCTAGGCCTTTCTACGTACCACCGACTGCAAACCACTTGCTAATCCCGATGAACGCAGCACAAACTTTTGACACAACACCGACTGCAAACCACTTGCTAATCCCGGCGAACCCCATACCAATAATAGATTAACTATTGGCATCAGAGCCTAGGGTGGGGGATCATGACTTCCCCTCCTAGTATGTCAACATGGGTCGTCACCCAAACTCGATATAATATATATATCTACAACACTATGAACTCACGGTCCATCAAATCAGACAATCAATGAAACCCTTTGATTCCAAGTTTTATAAAAATCCAAGTTCACACTCGTACTCTATTTGACCACTTTTCGACACAGTTTTTCAGTATCTAAAACAGTTCATTTTGCCTTAAAAATAGAATATTCAGTTAGGCCTCTGAATAAGCTTTCCAACGCATCTTAGAACACCTCAATCGGGTTCCCGGATCAAAAGTTATCGCGAAACGAAAAACAGTGTTTGGTTGCTGAAATTCTGCCAATCTGCGCTGGAGTCGCGCCTGGAGCGCAAGTTCCGCGCGAACTGGCAGAATGTTCTGTCATTCTGCGCTGAAGTCGCGCCTGGAGCGCAAGTTCCGCGCGAACTGGCAGAAAGGGGGTCTGTTAAGGCAGATTTTGGCGATTTCGCGCGAAAACCGCGATTCCGTTCAATTCCGATTTTTGTTCCGATCGAAAACATTTTTGACAACTATAAAAACAGTTTCAATCAAAGTCACACAATCAATCAAAAACTCATTTTAAACGAATTGTATCAAAACGCGACATATTTTCCAATTATCGGTTTTCAACCCAAAATCTCTCAAACTCGATTATCAAATAATATTCCAGTCCAGCGAAAGCGGTAAAACAGTTAATTAATTAATTCGAAACATAAAAATCCTAAGCGTGAGTAAAACTCACCTTTGACGCGTGATCCACGATCGAGCCGAAATCACCGAGTAACCACACGAACATTCCCCGCTCCGGCGACACCCAATCCGCTTCCAAAGCTTCCCACTCGATCACGAAACCGCTTTTGACCGAAATACCGATTTCCCCGAAATTCTCCACGGACACTATTCATCATCTTCCTCCCCTAACCTCCATGACACTATTCACCAAAACCCCAAATCACCCAACTCGCTTCCAATCTTTCAATCGAACCTCAATCAACGATCCATCATCCTTGGGTTCGCTCCTAACCGAACCTAAACCTTCAAAACCAACCCAAAATCGGATTTCCCACAAAAGCTCCAAAAAAACGAAAATGGCCAAGTGAGAGAGAGTGAGCTGATCGTCATGAAATTGGTACCAAAACGAAGAGGAAGTAGCGCTGAACATTTTTCGTGTTGGACGGAAGTCGTTTCGGTGAATTCTCCTTCCTCCCTCTTCTCTTCTCCCTCACGCCATCTCTCTCTTTTCTTGTCCTTTCCTTCTCTGTTTCTCTTCTCTCGCTGTTTCCTTTCTTTCTTTCTTCAATTCATCCCTTTCCTTTCTTTTAATAACACACACACACTTATATTTATTTAATTAATTAATTAATTCTTTCTCTCTTCACTCACACAAACCCACGTAGACATATAGATATTTATTTAATATATTTGTTGTAACGCGGTCAAATTACCATATTGATCGAAATCTCCTATTTCGATTCCAAAACTTCCTTGGTCCGTATTATCCGGTTAACGATCCGATGACCACCAATAAATAATTTTAGCACTCAATAAATTTACCAGTCGAGTACTAAATTAATTTAATTGGGTTAATATCCAAATAATTCTATTAATTATTTTGCGGATATTACATTCTCCCCAACTTAAAAGAATTTTGTCCTCAAAATTTCGTCAAGTCTTACGATTGACTAACCGAGAACAGACATTCTCAGAAAGGTCCAAATTTTGCAGGAAAACATTCCTGAATTAACGAAATGAGTGCAGAAAGTCTTCCCAAGTTGGCACATCAATCTCTAAGCATGATCCACTATTACCTTGATACGAACTCTCTGGTTACAAATCAACACGAGAAACTCATCATTCGCCTACATAGGCTCGGCACCGCGTTTGAAAACACTTCCGAACTTCATTCCAATTATCCTCGTTTACTCCCCAACTTTGATTAATCTAAATCAAAGGGTTTAATACAAGACACTTGATAGATGTACAAGTTGAAAACGAGATCCACAAACTGGTACTCCTCGGCAAAGGTAAAAACAACCACAATTTCTTCGAAGGGAATAAACACTTTCTCAACAAACCTTCTAAGATCCATAACAGTTCTCGTACACACCGACAATGTGACGGAAAAGTCACTTGTGAAACTTCTTGACTCGCCCCCAAGATTTCGAGATAACACTTTTCGAAAGAATATGGAATGAGGGTTACCAGAAACGTTTATCTTAAACGTAGAAATAAACCGCGGGGACATCAAATAAACTTGAAAACAATGAAAATCACCTCTGTTGTTCTCAAAACAACTTTCAAACAGAACTCAGAGTTCTTTTTCCTCTATTGCAACTTCATCACGAGGTTTTTATCAACGACACACTGGATTCCTTTCCAAATTAGTCCATAGCGTTGAGAACTTCTCCTCAACCTAAATAATCCTCCTAGGATTTTCTTCCTCAATCATATTTTATTAACCTCCTGATTCGTTCCCAAAATTAACCCTAGCATGCGGGTTTTCACAAAAATTATTTTTCAAAACTATCACGCCGCACACCAAGCTTCACTTCGGAAATTTCAGCTACTTGCAAGCAGATCCATCAATTAATCCTTTGATGGTTATTCGCAACGTGAAAACAGTCAGCAGTTACCTCACTTACATATTCGTATTCACGTTCGTTTTGTCAAACGGAATCTCGTAAGACAATCTCGTTGTCAACCTTCACCAGGGAGAGGTTAACAAACTACTACCTCGCCACCAAAGTGGAAACTTATGGATGTACTCCAACTTAGATCTAAAAGACTCTAACAATCCCATTTCTTGCAGCATCAACTCTGCTATGTGGATGGATTTCCTACTTAGTGCTTCAGCTACAACATTAGCCTTTCCCGGATGATACTTCAATTCGAAGTCATAATCCTTCAGAAATTCCACCCACCTTCTCTGCCTGTTATTCAATTCTTTCTGATCAAACAGATACTTTAAACTTTTGTGATCACTAAAGACTTCGAAACGAGACCCATAAAGGTAACGTCTCCAAATCTTCAGTGCATACACAATAGATGCCAATTACAAATCATGAGTCGGATATCTCTTCTCATGAGACTTTAATTGTCTGGACACCCAAGCTACCACTTGTTGATTCTGCATGAGAACCCATCTCAAACCATTCCCAGAAGGGTCGCTGTAACTTTGGAATCCCAAAAACGGATCTGGAAGAATCAGGGTTGGAGCAGAAGTCAAAATCTTCAACTCTTGAAAACGTTCTTCACAATCGGCATCCCACGTAAACGGATGACCCTTACGAGTTAGCCGAGTAAGTGGAAAACTAACCGTGAGAACCCTTGGACAAATCTCTTATAGTAACCGGCTAGACCCAGAAACTTTCGATCTCTGCGACTGACGTTGGTCACTCCCATTCAACACCGCTTCCTTCTTACTGGGATCTACAGAAACTCCCGACTTGGGAAATCATCTGTCCCAAAGACTTTACTCTGGCACCCAAAAATCACACTCCTGAGGTTTCGCGTACAAATTCTTTTCTCGGAGTGCACTCAGAACAATGAGGAGATGTTGGACATGCTCCTCAATGGTTTTCGAGCACATCAAGATATCATTGATGAAAACGACTTCAAACTGATCCTAATACGTATGAAAAACTCGGTTCATGTAATCCATGAATACCGCTGGAGCATTAGTCAAACCGAAGGGCATCACTACGAACTCGTAATGTCCATACCTAGTACGGGAAGCTGTCTTCGGAATATCTAAGGCTCTAACTTTTATTTGATGATATCCCGACCTCAGATCAATTTCTGAAAACACTGCAGCACCTCAAATTGCTCAAGCAAATCGTCTATCCTTGGTAAGGGATATTTATTCCTGATCGTCACTTTGTTGAGTTGTCGATAATCAATGCACGATCTCATGCTACCATTTTTCCTTTCGATTAACCACACCAGAGCACTCCTTAGAGAAGCACTCGGTCGACAGAATTTCTTTAACATCGACTCTTCAAGTTGAGACTCTATTTCCTTTAATTCTCAAGAAACCTTCAATAAGAAACAATAGATATTGATCTCGTGCCAGGAATCAATTCTACAGTAAACTCTACTTCTCGCTCTGGAGAGGAAGAAGAAACTTCATCGTGAAAAACATCCAGAGAACATCCAAAAAGTCATTCACAACTTGTGCAGATGATAAATCTAATACTAGTTCCAGTGGATGCAGATAACATACTAACATGTGCTTCCGCACCTTGGAATGAGGATTGACCGTCTAAGGTGAACTGGGTAACCGCTTCAGAATTTGTCTTAGACAATTCAACTGATTCTGAAGAGAAACTGGTAGTTGATTAACACAATCGATTACAACATGATTTGCAGTCATCCAATTCATGCCCAAAATGGTGTCCACACTTCTCACAGGCAAACAAATAATCCTTCCACGAAATTTCTGTCTCCTATAACACGTAGGCAATTCCGACACAAAGATTGGGTCTGGACACGACCCATAGCCGCAGTTAAGATAGTTATCGGTTCGGATAGCGATGATAAGGCTAATCCCAACTGATTCACGCGCGATCGGGATATACAGCAATAGGTTGCACCCGAATCATATAATATACTGACAGAGTTATTGAAAACTGATCCCATACCCCTCAGTAGATTGTCTGCAGTTGTAACTGTCTGAGCATTCAAAGTGTTGACTCGTCCTTGTCTTGGAGCTGCTTGTGACTCCTTGGCACTTTCCCTTACGGGGCACTCTTTACCATAGTGACCCTCTGCATTTATATAATAGCACCGATTAGGTCTTCTCTTGCAATCACCGCTGTGAGGCTTTCCACAGTTAGAACCTCTTCTGACCTTTGAAGAATCAGAGAACTACATCTGCTTTTCCTTTGATGAAATTATCTTAGGACTTTGCAGTCGGAGTTGATATTTCAACTACCTTCTTTCCTTTCCCATATTTCCTATGAGATCATCCTCGGCGACATAGGTTGATTGCACTAAGGCAACATAATTGGTAGCAGTATAAGAACTGAGACCATAACTCTTAAAAGCACTTATGCCCGTCTTATACTTCTGCATTCTCCGTTTGTCATCCGAAGCTTACTTCACCACTTGGTAAAACCGAGACAACTTCTCAAACTTAGCGGTGTATTCTTCCACCGTCATGTCACCTTTCCTGAGGATGCACTGGTTGAAGATTCCGGTTTTGGTCGAGGACTGCGTCTTGGTCATCCAGTCATAATTCCGCTTATGATGCACTAAGTATTAAGTTGATCAGGCTCAATGTCTCTTAGCATCACAAGTGTAATTACAAAAAGGACTAACAAGGAATCGACTCAACCCTAAACTAAGTCCGACTAGGTCGAACTGCTCTGATACCAACTGTAACACCCCGGTATTTTTATCGAGTAAAAATACCCAAGTGTACCATCATAAAATAATCAGAGATATATTTCCTGTTTTAGATATTGAACATAAATAAAAACAACTCATAACTTAGAGTCCAATATCCAAATACCAAGAAATAGCGGAAACGATTTTACAACTTTTACTGATACAAGTTATACAATCGAAAATACAGAAATCTCTAGGGAAAGACAATAACAATGAAAACTAAGTCTTCACCGTCTTCATTATGCACACCATCTAGCTGTGCTTCTTCACCTTTTCTTTTCCCCCTGCTTCTCTGTAAAACCACAAAATATAAACAGTGAGATACAATCTCAGTGAGTTCTACCGAGACCCCTACTAACACTCGCGGTCCAGTTTTAAAACGTTTTTAAGGTTTGACACAACACCGACTGCAATCCACTTGCTAATCCCGGTGTACCATACAATAAGGCTTCGATCTAATAGGACACCGACTGCAAACCACTTGCTAATCCCGATGAACTAACATCCTAGGCCTTTCTACGTACCACCGACTGCAAACCACTTGCTAATCCCGATGAACGCAGCACAAACTTTTGACACAACACCGACTGCAAACCACTTGCTAATCCCGGCGAACCCCATACCAATAATAGATTAACTATTGGCATCAGAGCCTAGGGTGGGGGATCATGACTTCCCCTCCTAGTATGTCAACATGGGTCGTCACCCAAACTCGATATAATATATATATCTACAACACTATGAACTCACGGTCCATCAAATCAGACAATCAATGAAACCCTTTGATTCCAAGTTTTATAAAAATCCAAGTTCACACTCGTACTCTATTTGACCACTTTTCGACACAGTTTTTCAGTATCTAAAACAGTTCATTTTGCCTTAAAAATAGAATATTCAGTTAGGCCTCTGAATAAGCTTTCCAACGCATCTTAGAACACCTCAATCGGGTTCCCGGATCAAAAGTTATCGCGAAACGAAAAACAGTGTTTGGTTGCTGAAATTCTGCCAATCTGCGCTGGAGTCGCGCCTGGAGCGCAAGTTCCGCGCGAACTGGCAGAATGTTCTGTCATTCTGCGCTGAAGTCGCGCCTGGAGCGCAAGTTCCGCGCGAACTGGCAGAAAGGGGGTCTGTTAAGGCAGATTTTGGCGATTTCGCGCGAAAACCGCGATTCCGTTCAATTCCGATTTTTGTTCCGATCGAAAACATTTTTGACAACTATAAAAACAGTTTCAATCAAAGTCACACAATCAATCAAAAACTCATTTTAAACGAATTGTATCAAAACGCGACATATTTTCCAATTATCGGTTTTCAACCCAAAATCTCTCAAACTCGATTATCAAATAATATTCCAGTCCAGCGAAAGCGGTAAAACAGTTAATTAATTAATTCGAAACATAAAAATCCTAAGCGTGAGTAAAACTCACCTTTGACGCGTGATCCACGATCGAGCCGAAATCACCGAGTAACCACACGAACATTCCCCGCTCCGGCGACACCCAATCCGCTTCCAAAGCTTCCCACTCGATCACGAAACCGCTTTTGACCGAAATACCGATTTCCCCGAAATTCTCCACGGACACTATTCATCATCTTCCTCCCCTAACCTCCATGACACTATTCACCAAAACCCCAAATCACCCAACTCGCTTCCAATCTTTCAATCGAACCTCAATCAACGATCCATCATCCTTGGGTTCGCTCCTAACCGAACCTAAACCTTCAAAACCAACCCAAAATCGGATTTCCCACAAAAGCTCCAAAAAAAACGAAAATGGCCAAGTGAGAGAGAGTGAGCTGATCGTCATGAAATTGGTACCAAAACGAAGAGGAAGTAGCGCTGAACATTTTTCGTGTTGGACGGAAGTCGTTTCGGTGAATTTTCCTTCCTCCCTCTTCTCTTCTCCCTCACGCCATCTCTCTCTTTTCTTCTCCTTTCCTTCTCTGTTTCTCTTCTCTCGCTGTTTCCTTTCTTTCTTTCTTCAATTCATCCCTTTCCTTTCTTTTAATAACACACACACACTTATATTTATTTAGTTAATTAATTAATTCTTTCTCTCTTCACTCACACAAACCCACGTAGACATATAGATATTTATTTAATATATTTGTTGTAACGCGGTCAAATTACCATATTGATCGAAATATCCTATTTCGATTCCAAAACTTCCTTGGTCCGTATTATCCGGTTAACGATCCGATGACCACCAATAAATAATTTTAGCACTCAATAAATTTACCAGTCGAGTACTAAATTAATTTAATTGGGTTAATATCCAAATAATTCTATTAATTATTTTGCGGATATTACAGCAACAAAACCTTAAAGTTCCACCTATGACTATCACACAGTATAATACCAATAATACCCCTAGCAATAGTGGCATTGAGCCAAATGTTGTCTCAACTTGTTCAGCTTCTATGCTTAACTTTGCTGCTTATCCTTCTACTTCATGGAACAATTCATGTCAGTTTAATAATTCTAGTTCTTCTAGTGTTAAGATTCAAGTTCCGCCGAGGAAGCGTCAAAGGCTTGATGAATATTTCTTCCTTTTCTTCCCTTGTGTAAATGGAGCGACAGCAATTTGTGTAAATTGAGTTAGCCTTTTTGGTTATGGTTGAAAAATGTTTGGTTTTTTGTGATGAAAATCACAAACTGTTGACTACCCATAATTATTATCATAAACTTCATATTAACACTTTCATAATTTTGAAACTCAATAGAAATATCATGCACTTTAATATTCTATCCACAACAGAGCAACTTTTATAACTCAACAAATTCACAGATGTAACCATTCTGCAGGTAAATAACTAAATTGAACCGACATGGTGATGGGTTTATTTCGGAATCGATGATTTATGTTAGGAATCACAGATACTAAAATTAAATTTGCAACAGTAAAACAAAACCCTAAATCGAAGATAAAGAAGATAGATGTAAATAAAACCCTAAATTGAAGAAGAAGATAGATGTAAACAAAACCCAAAAAAACAAAACCCTAAATTAAAAAAGATTAAATAACAAAATCGAACCCGAGGGAGGAAAACCAAGAGAGAGTGAGAAACGAACCTGAAATCATTGCGAGAGAGAGAGAGAAACGAGCTTGAGGGAGACGAGGGTTGAGAGCTGAGGGAGACGAGGGCAGAGAACTGAGCGACGAGGGAGACGAGGGCGGAGAACTGAAGAACTGAGGAACCTGAAACGTTTTGTGTTTGCTTTCTGTTTTTGCGTTCTGAGTGATGTTTGCGTGAGTGATGTTTGCGAGTGATGTTTGCGTGAGTGATGTTTGCGGTTTTTTTTGTTTAGAGTTTATTTGGGTTAACCCAAAACTTTTGGGAACAGAAAACGCGCTGCTGTTTAGCGCCTAGTATTTTGGTTTTTCAATAATTGTCCCTATGGCAACGTTTATCGACCGTTGCCTAAAGCTTAAACAAGAAACCGTTGCCGTAGATCTTATGGGAACGGTTTTCAGCCGTTGCCAGTATAAAAAATAAAAAAAAAATGAATAAGCAACGGGTTCAAAAAAACGTTGCCATTGTTAGCTAAGGCAACGGTTTTTTTGACGTTGCAATTTTTCGCGTTGCCGTAGGATCCAAATGTTGTAGTGTAAGTGTGAAATATTTGGTTTTCTCCCCTTGTAAAGTTCATAGGGGGTTTTCTTTAAAATAGGCCTAATCAAAACTCTATTCATAACATAACAAGCAGTACTTACAGCATCCACCCAAAAGTATTTTGGGATGTCGTGATCATTTAGCATTGTTCTGGCAAGTTCCTCCAATGATCGATTTTGCCTTTCAACAACTCCATTTTGTTGAGGAGTTCTAGGTGCTGAGAAGTTGTGATTTATACCAAGTTTTTCACATAGGTTTTCAAAGTTTTCATTTTCAAATTCTCCACCATGATCGGATCGAATTGAGATGATCTTCAATTCTTTCTCATTTTGAATGCTGCGAGCAAGCTTTTTGAATGCTCCAAAAGCTTTGCTCTTATTTGCCAAAAAAAGAGTCCAGGTCTACCTTCAATAATCATCTACTATAACTAGAGCATAGTAATTAACACCATAACTTTTTGTCCTTGAGGGACCAAATAGATCCATGTGTAACAGCTGCAAAGGTTTGTTAGTAGACACAATATTCTTTGATTTAAAGGAAACTTTTACCTGTTTACCCTTTTGGCATGCATCACACAATTTATCTTTTTCAAGCTTGATATCTGGCAGACCACTAACTAGATATTTAGACACTAGCTTGTTAAGATGATCCATATGAATATGAGCTGTTCTACGATGCCATAACCAAGAATTTTCTTGCTTACTAATGAGACCGAGCATTATGAGATGAAACACTATGAAGACTCATCATGTATATGTTTTCTACTCTATTTCCTATCATTCTAACTTGTTTACTTTGTTTATCCTCAATGATGCATGAACCTGAGTCAAATATTACCCTATTTCCTTTATCACAAAGTTGGCTAATGCTTAATAAATTATGTTTAAGGCCTTCAACATAAAGCACATTATCAATAGCATTAGATAAATCTTTACCAACTTTACCTTCACCGAGAATTCTTCCTCTGTTATTGTCACCATAAGTCACATGACCGCTTGATCTGGGGGTAAGAGTTAAGAACTTTGTTATATCTCCAGTCATGTGCTTTGACCAGCCGCTGTCAAGGTACCAATCTGACTCCCGTACCTTGAAGCATACCTTGTTTTCATTTTCGCTTTCATGATCAGCCATTAATGCAACTTGAGCTTCTTCAATATCTGATTCATCTGATGAATCCATGCAGTTGTCTTCCCATGCGATGTAAGCTTTTCTACCTTTGTTATTTCAAAATGCTTTCTTTTCAAATTTGGAGTCCTTTTTCTGTCGTTTAGGACATTCCATTTTCATATGCCCGGGTTTCCCGCATTCATAACAAGTAGGAGGACCGGATGAGCTTTCTTTGGAGAACCTTTTTGAGTTGAAGTTCTTTCTTGGATAGTTGTTGTCTTTCATGAACCTTTTGAACTTCCGAACCATAAGAGCCATATTCATTTCACTTTCATCAATCTCATTATCTGAGTCGTCGCTATCATCAAGCTGACTAGAACTAGATGCTTTCAGAACTAAGCTTTTCTTTTTCTTATCTGTATCTTCATGCTCAACCAGACGGGTGAGTTCTAGTTCATGCTCTTGAAGTTTACCAAACAGAGTAGCCAAAGTCATAGTAGCCAAATTTCTCGATTCAGCTATAGCAGTAACTTTGGGTTGCCATTTTCTATTCAGGCATCTCAACTTTGTTGATTAGATCCTCAGCAGGGAATGACGTTCCCAACAAGCTTAACTGATTCACTATGTGAGTGAACCTTTTCTGCATTTCCGGTATTGTTTCACCTGTATTCATTCTAAACAATTCGTACTCTCTGGTAAGAGTATTTGTTCTTGCCCTTTTCACTTCACTTGTACCCTCATGAGTAACTTGGAGATTATCCCACATTTCTTGGGCAGATTTACAGTTTGAAACTCGAAAAAATTCATCAGCTCTCAAAGTAGAAGTAATAATATTTTTGCCACGTAAATTATGTTGCACTTTTCTTTTCTCATCATCAGACCATTCATTTCTACTTTTTATTGTAAGAATACCATCTACTATGTGTGTGGGGACGAAAGGTCCATTTTCCACAGCATCCCAAACATCTAAGTCTACCCCTTCAATAAAGATTCTCATTCTTTCTTTCCAATATGCATAGTCTTTCCCGTTGAATCTCGGAGGACGGGTAATAGATGCACCCTCTTGCGTAAACCAACCTGAAGCCATTTCTCTTGAAGCTGCTTGGCCCTTTATACAAGAGTCTAGCTCTGATACCACTTGTTGCCAATTGGCTTCAGTCTCAAGAGGGGGGGTGAATTGAGATTTAAAAACTTTTGAAAACGTTTTCCCCTTTTCAATGACTTAGATCAATTTTTGCGCAGGTTAAGCGGAAGCGCAGGAATTTAGAAGATAAAGCAATAAAGCGGTAAAACAGTAAAGCAGGAAAGCAGTAAAGCACGCAGAGATTTATCCTGGTTCGGTCACCTCCTAGTGACCTACGTCCAGTCCTCACACCCTTGTAAGATTTTCCACTAACCAAACAACAAGGCTTACAGGTGCCTCGTAAAACCTTTACAGACTCAGGCACTCTTCTCCTAGGATACCCCACCTATGAAGAGCCCTCAAATCTAACAACACAACAACAAGAGATACCCCACCCTTGTTACAAACAACTGCCCTAGAAAGATACCCCACTTCCTAGTACATGCAGCTACCCTAGAGAGATACCCCACTCCCTAGTACAAATCACAACAATTAAACAATAACAAACGTAAAGACGGAAATACCTCTAATGTAGGAAGATAATACAACTTGAAGAATGCAACCCCAACTAACTCTTAGCGAAAGATTAGCTCTAATGGACCAGCAGTGCGTGAAGAGCCGAAATAAAAGTGTGAAGAGTTTTTCTCAAAATGTGCTCTGATTCGTAAAAATGGGTTGTTGAGAAATGGTGTAACACCCAAAATGATTTAATTAATTAATTGATTAAATTATTTAGGTGTTGCAATATTGTTATTATTATTAGTGTAATTATTTTAAATATTGATATATTAATTTATTTATAATTGAAGGGGGTGGTAGTAATAATTTCGGAATGGTAAATTTGGCCCAAGAAGAAGCCCAAGCCCGTTAGCTGAGACATTAGGCGCTTGGGTTAGGGGTTTTGCGCCTCCAGCTTGTGAGAAAGAAAGAAAAACGTAAAAGAAAGAAAAGAAAGAAGAAGAAAGTCGCGAGTGAGAAGGGAGAGAGGAGAAGGGCGAATCGCACAAGGGGGAGAGGAAAAGAAGAGCTGTTGCTGTGGTTTTGTTGGTGACTCCGTAGGAAGTACCTCGTCTTCGGTGTAATCAAGGTAAGGGTGGGTCTTACCTTATAATAGGGATTATAATGGGGCGTATGTGGGTTGTAGGAATTATATTGATCGCATTTTGTTTTCATTGTTGTTTTGATGTATGATTGAAACTCGTGTTTGATGATTGATAATGTGTGAGCTATGAGATGTATGTAAGAATTGTAGTGCACGCCAAATGTTTGATGAAACTCGTGTTTTGATGATGTTTGATGATAATTGAAGTTGTTGTTGATGATTGAGCATATGAAATTTGGCAAAAATTGAGTTTGAAGGACCCTAGGCGCCATAGGCACCATTCTTGTTGCCATCGTTGTTGTCATTGTTGTTGCCATTGGTGTTGCCATTGTCGTTGCCATTGTTGTTGCCATTGTCTCACATTTTTGCTGCTGTCTGGGCATTTCTGCCAATTTGGGCCTCACTTGCGCTTAAGTTGCGCGCCACGTGCGAATGTCACTGGGCATTTCTGCCAAATTGCGCCTCACTTGCGCCTAAGTTGCGCGCCACGCGCGAATGTCACTAGGAATTTCTGCCAATTTGCGCCTCACTTGCGCCTAAGTCGCGCGCCACGCGCGAATCTGCTGTTCCTTGTCATTTTCAGCACGTGTCTCGGTTTTGTCCCAAATTTGTTTGTGACATATCTTTTGACTCGGGTGTCCGTTTTAAGTGTTTCAAAATGCGTTTCGAAGCTCGTTCAGTCCGCTATAGGTGTATGCTACTGTAATGTGAAAAATAATTAATTTGGCTGAATGTTTCTGGACACTTGTATTTTGCTAGTGGTGTGGTAAAGTGACAGTGGGTCTACGGACCAAAAATGTTGGTGATGATTTTAGGCTGCGGTCTTGACGTTGTAATTTATAATGATGACGTGTGTGACTTGGGATTGTGAAAAATTATGCTTATTGGTGGTTCATGGAGTCACATGCATACATTAGGCTGCGGTCTTGACGATGCATTTTTAGGCTGCGGTCTTGACGTTATTTTTCGGCTGCGGTCGCGACGTGCCCAATTGGCTAATGAGAAGTGATAATGGTACCACATGCATTCTGCACTGCATACACACATGCTCATCATTGATAATTACTTTGTTTGGTGTACGATATGACTGTGTGACAATTATATATTGCGGATGTTGATGTTTATTTATCAGTTGGAAATGTTGCTGTGTATGTATAAAATATAAATGTGCTGCTGTGATTGGTGTAGTCCTTATACTCTAGCATACCGCTTATTATAAGCCTTATTTTGCGGTTTAGACTCACCCCTTCGTTGTTTATTACTACAGGTAACCATGAGTGAAAGCTGTTATTCTTCATTCCTGCGTCGGTCTAGTGCTCTGATACGTAACACTCAGGGGATGGGCGCTAGTTTTCCTTTGTTTATTTATTTGAGAAGTTAAACATTTTTATTTGAGATTTTTATGTTGAGACAGGATTTTGTGTGCTGAGTTTTATTTTTATTCCGCTGCGAGACGATGTGATTTCTGTCATGTGGACTGAATAATATGTTTTTGGGAATCCCATTCCATTGTTAAGTGTTACGTATTTTCTTTGATTTATAAAAGGAATTTTATTATGTTGTTGATGTTTGTTCGAAGAAATGTAGCATCCCGTTTGGATTAGTTAAAAAATAAATTTTTGAACTCTGATAATTTTTATTTAAATACCGGGTAGAAAATGGGGTGTTACATTAGTGGTATCAGAGCAGTTCGGTCTGTCCGGCCAAGTCGTCCTGTCATAGTGTCTTATGACAATTAAGAATTGTTAGATTAGTTCTAAATTTCTGTTTGTGCCGCAGTGATAGTTTGAAATGGCTGGGAGAAACGATGCTGCTCTTGCTGCTGCTCTGCAGGCTATGACTCAGGCTGTTAGGAACCAGCAAAATGGTGCTGAAAATGCTGGAACTCGCAGTTTAGCCACGTTCCAGAGGGAGAATCCGCCCGTTTTTAAGGGCAAGTATAATCCAGATGGTGCTCTAGCATGGCTGAAAGAAATTGAAAGGATATTTCGTGTCATGGATTGCAATGATGCGCAGAAAGTCAGGTATGGCACCCATACGCTGGCAGAAGAAGCTGATGATTGGTGGATGGAGGTTAGGCAGAGGCTAGAGACTGCTAATGAGGAGATAACTTGGGCTGTTTTCCGTAGAGAGTTCTTACGGAAGTATTTTCCAGAGGATGTGAGGGGAAAGAAAGAAATAGAGTTCCTTGAGCTAAAGCAAGGAAACATGTCAGTGACAGAGTATGCTGCCAAGTTCACTGAATTGGCTAAGTTTTATCCCCATTATGCTGATGCTGATTCTGAATTCTCAAAATGTATTAAGTTTGAGAATGGACTGAGGGCTGATATAAAGAAAGCTATAGGGTACCAGAAGATTCGGGTATTCGCTGATTTAATCGACAGTTGTAGGATATTCGAAGAGGATAGTAATGCTCACTCCAAGGTCATGAGAGATCAGAGGGGTAAATTTCAGAACCGGGGTAAGCCATATGAGGTTCCTGCTGGTAAGGGTAAGCAAAGGTATGCTGATAGTAAGAAGCCAAGTGGGGGAGATGCTCCCGTTAATATTGTATGTTATTAGTGTGGAAAGCCTGGTCACAAGAGTTTCGATTGCAAGGTGGGGACAAGAGTGTGTTTCGTTGTGGCAAAGAGGGGCATATGGCGTCTGACTGTGAACGCAATGATGTGACTTGTTACAACTGTGGTGAGGTAGGTCATATTAGTACCAAGTGTACTAAGCCGAAGAAAGAGAAGTTCAGTGGAAAGGTGTTTGCTCTCGCAGGATCAGAGGATACTAATGAGATTAGAGGTACATGTTTTATTAATGGTATTCCTTTGATTGCTATTGTTGATACCGGTGCTACACATTCGTTTATTGCTGCTTTATGTGTTAAGAAACTGGACCTTGTTTTGTCTTCTATGATGAGGGAGATGGTTATTGACACTCCAGCTAAGGGTTCAGTAACTACCTCTCTTGTGTGTGTTAAGTGCCCTCTGTCAATCTTCGGCAGAGATTTCCTTGTTGACCTTATTTGTTTGCCGTTGGGAGGGTTGGATGTCATCCTTGGTATGGACAGGTTAGTAGTTAACCATGTGCATATTAATTGTTTTCGTAAATCTGTGAGTTTCCTTCCTCCCGAAGAAGAAGAATCCGTTTTGTTGCCTGCTGGTCAATTGCATAAGGTAATAAAAGAAGGAGTTCATCTGTTTGCTTTGATGGCGTCATTGTCTGCTGAGAATCAGGCTATCATTGAAGGGTTACAAGTAGTGTGTGAGTTTCCTGAAGTATTCCCTGATGAAATCCCGAGTGTTCCGCCAGAGAGGGAGATTGAGTTTGCCATTGATCTTATACCTGGTACTAGGCCTGTGTCTATGGCACCGTACCGGATGTCAGCCTCAGAGTTGTCTGAATTGTAGAAGAAACTAGAAGATCTACTTGAGAAGAAATTTGTTAGGCCAAGTGTGTCGCCATGGGGAGCTCCGGTGTTATTGGTGAAAAAGAAGGATGGGAGTATGAGACTTTGTGTCGATTATAGGCAATTGAACAAGGTGACAATAAAGAACAAGTATCCGCTCCCGAGAATTGATGATTTGATGGACCAATTAGTGGGTGCTAAAGTGTTTAGCAAGATCGATTTGAGGTTGGGTTATCACCAGATCAAGGTAAAGGATGAAGACATTCAGAAGACAGCTTTCAGAACGAGATATGGGCACTATGAGTATTCTGTGATGCCGTTTGGTGTTACCAACGCGCCGGGAGTATTTATGGAGTACATGAATCGTACCTTCCATAGTTACTTGGATCGGTTTGTAGTTGTGTTTATTGACGACATTCTGGTGTATTCTAAGACGGAAGAGGAGCACGCAGAACATTTGAGGTTAGTACTAGAAGTGTTGAAAGAAAAGAAGTTGTATGAGAAGTTGTCTAAGTGTGAGTTCTGGCTGAATGAAGTAGGTTTCCTTGGTCATATTATCTCTGGTAATGGTATAGCTGTGGATCCAGCCAAGGTTGATGCTGTGTTGCAATGGGAAAGCCCGAAGTCAGTTACTGAGATCAGAAGCTTCTTGGGATTAGCTGGTTATTACAGGAGGTTTATTGAAGGTTTCTCGAAGTTAGCCCTTCCGTTGACTCAATTGACGTGTAAGGGAAAAGCATTTGTGTGGGATGCTCGCTGTGAGGAGAGCTTCAATGAGTTGAAGAAGAAGTTGACAACATCGCCCGTTTTGACTTTGCCTGTTCCGGATCAACCGTTTGTAGTGTATTGTGATGCTTCCAAGATGGGTTTGCGAGGTGTGCTGATGCAAGAAGGTAAGGTAGTAGCTTATGCGTCTAGACAGTTGAGGACCCATGAGAAGAACTACCCTACTCATGATTTGGAGCTAGCTGCAATTGTGTTTGTGCTGAAGATTTGGAGGCACTATTTGTATGGTACTAGATTTGAAGTGTTTAGTGACCATAAGAGTTTGAAATACTTGTTTGACCAGAAGGAGTTAAATATGAGACAGAGACGTTGGTTAGAATTGCTGAAGGACTATGATTTCGGCTTGAACTATCACCCCGGCAAAGCTAATGTCGTGGCGGATGCTTTAAGTCGGAAGACCTTGTATATGTCGGCTATGATGGTTAAAGAGTTAGAGTTGATTGAGCAGTTCCGGGATATGAGTCTAGTCTGCGAAGTGACACCGCAGAGTGTCAGATTGGGAATGTTGAAGATTGGCAATGAATTTTTGGTTAGTATTCGAGAAGCCCAAAAGTCAGATGTAAAGTTGGTGGACTTGTTAGTTGCGAATGATCAAGCTGTGAATGGAGATTTCAAGTTAGATTCCCAAGGTGTATTGAGATTCAGGGATAGGATCTGTATTCCTGATGATGCTAAGATGAAGAGAGTGATTCTTGAGGAGAGCCATAGGAGCAAGTTGAGTATTCATCCAGGGGCAACAAAAATGTACCAAGATTTGAAGAAGTTGTTCTGGTGGCCTGGTATGAAGAAGGATGTGGCACAGTTTGTGTATGCCTGTTTGACTTGTCAAAAGTCAAAGATTGAGCATCAGAAGCCTGCGGGGTTGATGCAACCATTAGAAGTTCCGGAATGGAAATGGGATAGCATTTCCATGGATTTTGTGACTGGCTTGCCAAATACCGTGAGGGGTTTTGATGCTATATGGGTAATTGTGGATAGATTGACGAAGTCTGCGCACTTCTTGCCAATTAATATCACTTATCCAGTTCCAAAGTTGGCAGAGATCTACATCAAGACAATTGTGAAGTTGCATGGCGTTCCGCTTAGTATTGTATCTGATAGAGATCCAAGATTCACTTCTGAATTTTGGAAAAGTTTGCAAGAAGCTTTGGGTTCTAAGTTGAGGTTGAGCTCCGCCTATCATCCGCAGACAGATGGTCAGACCGAGAGAACTATTCAGTCGTTAGAGGACTTGTTGAGGGCATGTGTTCTTGAGCAAGGAGGTTCGTGGGATTCTCATCTTCCATTGATTGAGTTCACCTATAATAATAGTCATCATTCTAGTATTGGGATGGCACCGTTTGAGGCGTTGTATGGTCGGAGATGTAGGACTCCGTTATGTTGGTATGAATCTGGAGAGAGTGCAGTGTTAGGGCCTGAGATTGTGCGAGAAACCACTGAGAAGGTAAAATTAATTCGTGAGAAGATGAAAGCGTCGCAGATTCGACAAAAGAGCTATCATGATAAGAGAAGGAAGGATTTGGAGTTTCAGGCCGGTGATCATGTGTTTCTGAGAGTCACTCCGGTGACTGGTGTTGGGCGTGCCTTGAAATCAAAGAAGTTAACTCCCCGTTTCATTGGTCCGTATCAGATTACGGATAGGGTTGGAAGTTAACTCCCCGTTTCTTTCGAACTTGCATGACGTGTTTCACGTGTCACAACTTCGAAAGTATGTTCCAGATCCGTCTCATGTGATTCAGATGGATGAAGTGGAGGTGCGGGATAATCTCACTGTGGAGACTATGCCTGTGCGAATTGAAGATAGAGAAGTGAAGATTCTGAGAGGGAAGGAGATTTCTTTGGTGAAAGTGGTTTGGTTAGGAGCTGCTGGTGAGAGTATGACTTGGGAGCTGGAGAGTAAGATGCGGGAGTCTTACCCAGAGTTGTTTGAATCAGGTAAGAATTTCGAGGACGAAATTTCCTAAGTGGGGGAGAGTTGTAACACCCAAAATGATTTAATTAATTAATTGATTAAATTATTTAGGTGTTGCAATATTGTTATTATTATTAGTGTAATTATTTTAAATATTGATATATTAATTTATTTATAATTGAAGGGGGTGGTAGTAATAATTTCGGAATGGTAAATTTGGCCCAAGAAGAAGCCCAAGCCCGTTAGCTGAGACATTAGGCGCTGGGGTTAGGGGTTTTGCGCCTCCAGCTTGTGAGAAAGAAAGAAAAACGTAAAAGAAAGAAAAGAAAGAAGAAGAAAGTCGCGAGTGAGAAGGGAGAGAGGAGAAGGGCGAATCGCACAAGGGGGAGAGGAAAAGAAGAGCTGTTGCTGTGGTTTTGTTGGTGACTCCGTAGGAAGGACCTCGTCTTCGGTGTAATCAAGGTAAGGGTGGGTCTTACCTTATAATAGGGATTATAATGGGGTGTATGTGGGTTGTAGGAATTATATTGATCGCATTTTGTTTTCATTGTTGTTTTGATGTATGATTGAAACTCGTGTTTGATGATTGATAATGTGTGAGCTATGAGATGTATGTAAGAATTGTAGTGCACGCCAAATGTTTGATGAAACTCGTGTTTTGATGATGTTTGATGATAATTGAAGTTGTTGTTGATGATTGAGCATATGAAATTTGGCAAAAATTGAGTTTGAAGGACCCTAGGCGCCATAGGCACCATTGTTGTTGTCATCGTTGTTACCATTGTTGTTGCCATTGGTGTTGCCATTGTCGTTGCCATTGTTGTTGCCATTGTTGTTGCCATTGTCTCACATTGTTGCTGCTGTCTGGACATTTCTGCCAATTTGCGCCTCACTTGCGCTTAAGTTGCGCGCCACGCGCGAATGTCACTGGGCATTTCTGCGAATTTGCACCTCACTTGCGCCTAAGTTGCGCACCACGCGCGAATGTCACTGGGCATTTCTGCCAATTTGCGCCTCACTTGCGCCTAAGTCGCGCGCCACGCGCGAATCTGCTGTTCCTTGCCATTTTCAGCACGTGTCTCGGTTTTGTCCCAAATTTGTTTTTGACATATCTTTGACTCGGGTGTCCGTTTTAAGTGTTTCAAAATGCGTTTCGAAGCTCGTTCAGTCCTCTATAGGTTTATGCTACTGTAATGTGAAAAATAATTAATTTGGCTGAACGTTTCTGGACACTTGTATTTTGCTAGTGGTGTGGTAAAGTGACGGTGGGTCTACGGACCAAAAAGGTTGGTGATGATTTTAGGCTGCGGTCTTGACGTTGTAATTTATAATGATGACGTGTGTGACTTGGGATTGTGAAAAATTATGCTTATTGGTGGTTCATGGAGTCACATGCATACATTAGGCTGCGGTTTTGACGATGCATTTTTAGGCTGCGGTCTTGACGTTATTTTTCGGCTGCGGTCGCGACGTGCCCAATTGGCTAATGAGAAGTGATAATGGTACCACATGCATTCTGCACTGCATACACACATGCTCATCATTGATAATTACTTTGTTTGGTGTACGATATGACTGTGTGACAATTATATATTGCGGATGTTGATGTTTATTTATCAGTTGGAAATGTTGCTGTGTATGTATAAAATATAAATGTGCTACTGTGATTGGTGTAGTCCTTATACTCTAGCATACCGCTTATTATAAGCCTTATTATGCGGTTTAGACTCACCCCTTCGTTGTTTATTACTACAGGTAACCATGAGTGAAAGCTGTTATTCTTCATTCCTGCGTCGGTCTAGTGCTCTGATACGTAACATTCAGGGGATGGGCGCTAGTTTTCCTTTGTTTATTTATTTGAGAAGTTAAACATTTTTATTTGAGATTTTTATGTTGAGACTGGATTTTGTGTGCTGAGTTTTATTTTTATTCCGCTGCGAGACGATGTGATTTCTGTCATGTGGACTGAATAATATGTTTTTGGGAATCCCATTCCATTGTTAAGTGTTACGTATTTTCTTTGATTTATAAAAGGAATTTTATTATGTTGTTGATGTTTGTTCGAAGAAATGTAGCATCCCGTTTGGATTAGTTAAAAAATAAATTTTTGAACTCTGATAATTTTTATTTAAATACCGGGTAGAAAATGGGGTGTTACAAATGGAGGCTATGAGGCCTCTTTTTATAGGCTATGAGAAAATCAAGTTTACGTTGAAAATAATGTAGGAATCGATTCTTTGTTGAAAACATTGGATCTAGGAATCGATTCTTCTTTTAATTGAAAATCGATTTTGACTTGCTTTGAAAAGAGCTGGCAATCGATTCTTGAGATCCAGGAGGGCCAGGAATCGATTCTATACTCAATGAAATCTTGTATAAATTGATTCTTGGCTTGCCTGAGACTTGTGGGAATCGATTTCTAGTTTAGTACAAAAAGGTGTGAATCGATTCTTCCTTAAAAATTGTTTAGCTTAGGAATCGATTCTCTAATGAAATCACATGAAGTGAAAATCGATTCTATGCTTTATGATTGGCCTGAAAATCGATTTTGATGTATGTATATGCAAGGTGCAAATCGATTTTTATGTTTCAAAAATGCTTTTTAAGTTTTACGTAAGTATGCATGCATTTTAAAAAAAAACTTTGTGTGAGTGTGTGAGACTTCAAGAGACGAGCTGACCTTTGAAAGAGTTTACACTTTTTCCTATGACACACCCAAACCCTAAGGACTACCTTTATTTTTAAGGACTACCCTTAAACTTGAATCTTCAATTCTTGAGCTTGATTGTCTTAGATTGTGACTTTGATGTTTTGTCACTTTCATTAACTTTGGCCATCAACTTTTGCTTTGTCTTTTTCATCATCAAAACTTATCCTGCAATATTAGTTTACCTGCAACACAGGTATCCACATTGCTCCACAGATAAGACAGGTATGAGTGAGAACGGCTCATAAAAAAAGAAAAAGGAAAACACCGAGAGAGGATATGTGAGGGGTGCGAAAGAACTCACTGAGATTTGTAAATCTCACAGATATTATTGTTGTAACACCCCGATAAATTCTAACATATAGAATCACCGAAATGCACTAAATGGCATACATCAGAGTAACTTCCTGTTATTGAAATATTGAACACAACTAAAACTTTCGATAATACAAATCAAGTGGTTCTCTGAACCTCATAACTTCCTGAATATGCTTAAGTTTCAAAACTTAAGACTTGTACAAAATCCTGGTGTTCAATACTCAAAACATAAAGTAGCGGAAACGATTTTACAACTTAACCAATGAAAGTTATACAATCGATAACATAGAGACAATAATGGGACAAAGGTCTAAAACATGAAACTCGGTCTTCAATGACTCCAAGAGTCGCACCGGCTAATCGAGCTTCGTCGCCTTTGCTTTCCCCTGTAAAAACCACAATTATGAAGGGTGAGATAAACATTATCTCAGTGAGTCCTATCGAGACCCCTTACTAACTCTAACGGTTCATTATGCTTTGCTTTTAACTCGTGGCCCTAAAAAGCAACCACGTGGAAATATATTAAGTTCCTGTATCATTATGCTCATGGCCCTCCTAAGCGACACATGAAGCATACAATCTTTTGTTCCATGTTTTTAGCATAACACCTCAGTCTACCTATTTTATAGGCATCTCTTGACCTTTTGGTGAACCCATCCCGCTATTTCTAGCGGGGGAAACATTCTTGAGTCTAGGTTTTGGGGCTCATGACTTCCCCTCCCCTAGTATGCTAACCTCTAAGGGTCGTCACCCTTTTTCCTCTTGTATTTATTATACATTATCAGTCTGTGTACCCGCAATGGGCTGTTAGTCATTTCAGTCAAGTACCATGTACCATATCAGTCAAATACAGTGTATCATATCAGTCAAGTACCGTGTATCATATCAGTCAAGTACCGTGTATCATATCAGTCAAGTACCGTGTATCACATCAGTCAAGTACCGTGTATTATTATTTCTTGACATATGTTCTCTCGCGTTCTCTAAGTACGGTCTTCCATTTTGTTCATAATACACAAGTTTTCTGTTAAACATATTCAATCTCATGACATCGGTATCTTTACGTTGTTGGGGGACCTTGGGGAATGGATTATAAGGGAATTGGAATCATTTGGAACGGATAAAAAGGTACTTTGAATTTGAAGATCAGAAGGTCTCACACGACCCGTGCGACTAGGCGCACGATCCGGGCGTTGTTGAATAAAATTTCCAGAAGGATACACACGACCCGTGCGACTAGGCGCACGATCCGTGTGTGTTTAAAAACTCAGTTCGTGTAACATCAGATGGGGGCGCATGACCCGTGCACAGAGGCACACGATCCGTGCGTTTCCATCTGTTTTCCAGAAAACAGACTTTTCATGAGTGATTCCATTCCGTTCCGATTCCAATTTCGTTCCGATCGATATCCCAACATAACAGTTATTATTCCAGACCAGCGAAAGCGATTAAACAGTCAAATAATATATATATATATATATATATATATATCATAAATCAACAATCGACTCAATTCGAGCAATTATGCGATTTACGGTTTTTCGATAAAAACATTTACGTTCAATTTTCGCAAAGCGGTTTTCCATAGTATCATTTCAGGAAATAACATGCCTCGAAAACAAAACGTCCCTAAGCGAGTATAGAACTCACCGATTTGACGACCTCGCGAGAAATCATGTCCTCACGAACCGTAACCTCTCGAACAATCCCCGTAATCACGTACTCGCACCGAACTCGTCCGATTCTCGAAACTGAACTTCGGAACAGCGACCAATCACAAATCTAGCTCCTGAACTTCCTCCTTGACTACGGAATTGGCGTCTCTCGAACTCTGGCGATTCGATCCGAAATTTGAGGAACCAACACTACCAATTTCGCATCCGTTTTCCAGAATCAGTGAGCCGTTTTGTAACACGCATATGTTGGTCAAATCGTGGCCAAAACCCTTCAAACCAGTGCCCATTCTGGAGATAATTTTGTCTACTTTCTGATGGTCAAAGGATCATACGCATGCATCCAGTAACTTGGGAGATACACCCGAAACAATGTGACTGGTCCAGGACAGTGCTCGAGTCTGAATCCGAAACTTGGGGACATGGGATATCCTTCGTTTCTCCATGAAATCATACGGTTCTTGTGCCCAAAATGAAGATCTTCGAGTCTAGTTTCCAGAGGGACAAGAATCACGATTATCGGAGCAGTGTACAGTGAGATACGACGCAATCACTGAAGGGTCCCCAAACTGTTTTTACCCAGAATTTGTGTTGCACTTGCAACTTCAACCCCAACTTCGAAGTTCATCTCCATCAACTACCCAAAATGAATCCCAAGCTCCTCTAGCTTCAGAACCTTCCTCAAATGTGCTTCAATCCATTAGGTTGTTGTCCTAGCACCTGAATATTGTTCTAGGCTCATCATGCAACTCACAACTCTTCCAAAACATCATTTTTCTTTAATTTGAGCATGGTGGTTTGAAAATGGTGTTTTGATGATGGCTGAGGAATGTGGGATGATAGTGGTACCAGAAGAAAGAGGTTGATGAGCGGAATCTCATGAGCCAAAAATGGTGAACATGCATCAAGGATTAATGGAGATCCTTCTTCTTCTTTCCCCTCCTCACTCTCGAGTTCTCTCCCTCTCCTCAACCCTCTCTTTTCTATTTTCTTTCTAACTTCAGAAACTGAATGTGTGGTGTTTTATGTAAGTGACCAGCTGAAAGGGATAAATGGGCTGGGTGATATAAAGGGGAAAAGACCATAATGCCCCTATGTCCAAGTTTTGCTTAAACTTCCTTAATTTCTTCTTAAGTCAATTTTAATCCAACAATACTTATACAATAGTCACATATTGCATATAGGGATGTTCCGTGGAGGATGGTTTAGCCGAAACTCATAAATATGTGAAAAAGACGAAAATACCCCTGCGCTCCTATTTGCTTAAAATCCCACTTAACTCATCTGATCATAATTAATCAATAATGCTAATTAATCATCTCGACCTCTTGCTAATTTAAATAATTTAAATTAGCGAAATTGGGGATGTTACAATCACCCCAACTTTTAAAAATTTTGTCCTCAAAATTGACAAAACGTACCTCAACCGAAAAGATAGGGATATTCCACCTGCATATTCTCCTCTACTTCCCATGTCGCTTCGTCAGATGATGCGCCGTCCCAAAACACCTTGACAATAGGAATTGATCTTGTCCGGAGCGTTTTCTCGCCACGTTCAATGATCCTGATGGAAGTAGGATGATAAGATAAATCCGGTCTGATGTCAGTCGCTTCATAACTTAATGACTGATTCGGGTCATGAATATACTTCCTTAATGGCGATATATGAAACACATCGTGTAATCTGGACAATTCTGGAGGTAATGCAAGGCGATACGCTACCGGCCCAACTCGCTCGATAATCTGGAAGGGTCCGACATACCGAGGACTGAGCTTCTTTGCTCGCAATGCAATACCGGTCCCGATGGTTGGAGAAAGTCTCAAAAAGACATGGTCTCCTTCTTTGAATTCTAACGGTCTTCTTCTCTTATCCGCATAACTCTTCTGTCGACTCTGCGCGGCTTTCATCCTTTCTTTTATAGGACGGATCTTCTCCGTAGTCTCACGGACCAAATCCGGTCCCAACAATCTCTGCTCACCTACATCCCACCAACACAATGGTGTTCTGCTCTTCCTTCCATACAATGCTTCATATGGAGCCATTCCGATACTGGAATGATAACTGTTGTTGTATGAAAACTCCACCAATGGAAGATGATCCTCCCATCTTCCTCCACTATCGAGTACACAAGCCCTCAACATATCCTCCAATGTCTGGATTGTTCTCTCAGTCTGCCCGTCTGTCTGTGGATGGTAAGCGGTGCTAACACATACTGTCGTTCCCAACGCCATATTCCATGCTTTCCAAAATCGAGATGTGAACTTGGGATCTCGATCACAAATGATACTTGTAGGGATTCCATGCAACTTCACAATATTCTTGAGGTACTCATCTGCTAACTTAGCGACCTTGTGATTCGAACGTACTGGAATAAAATGAGCGGACTTGGTCAGGCGATCCACCCCTACCCAAATAGAATCATTTCCGGCTTGAGACCGTGGCAATCCCATGACAAAATCCATAGATATGCTTTCCCATTTCCATTCAGGTACATTCAACGGTTGTAACTGGCCACCTGGCTTCTGGTGCTCTATCTTAACCTTTTGACAAGTCAAGCATCGAGACACAAACTCTGCAATATCCACTTTCATACCCGGCCACCAGTACAATTGCTTCAAATCTCGATACATCTTGGTAGACCCAGGATGTATTGAGAACTGACTCTTATGAGCCTCCTCTAAAACCTGCCTCTTCACATCCTCATTATTCGGCACACAGATTCTGCCATCAAAACAAATTACACCATCACCGTCTTCGGTGTAACTCGGCAGCCTCTTCTGCGCTTGCAGCTCTACATCACTTTCTTGGGCTGAGCGAATTAGATTTCTCAAAGGATTCGAAATCCGAATGTGACTCAACACCAACCTATTCCTTCTTGACTTAACTCTCAAGTTAAGGTCTCTAAACGATTCCAACAAAGACATCTCGTGCATCACCAACTCTGTAGTGTGGATAGACTTTCTACTTAAAGCATCGGCCACAACATTAGCCCTACCAGGATGGTACTTCAATTCAAAATCATAATCTTTCAGAAATTCTACCCAATCTCCCCTGTCTGTTGTTCATCTCCTTTTGGTCAAACAAATACTTAAGGCTCTTGTGGTCACTAAAGACTTCGAAACGAGACCCGTACAGGTAATGTCTCCAAATCTTTAGGGCAAACACAATCGCCGCTAATTCTAAATCATGAGTTGGGTAATTCTCTTCATGCGGCTTCAACTGTCTGGAGGCATAGGCAACTACTTGTTGATTCTGCATCAGGACACATCCTAAACCCTTTCCAGAGGCGTCGCAATAGATTTGGAACCCTACAGACGGATCTGGAAGAATCAGGATGGGTGCAGAAGTCAAACGATCCTTCAATTCCGTGAAACGATTATCACAGTCCGAGTCCCAAACAAACGGCTGACCCTTGCGAGTTAACCGCGTGAGTGGAAGAACCAGCAGGGAAAATCCTTGAATGAATCTTCGATAATACCCAGCTAATCCCAAGAAACTTCTTACCTCAGTAACCGTGGATGGTTGTTCCCAGTCTACCACAGCTTCAATCTTGCTGGGATCCACTGCAACACCAGCCCTAGATATCACATGGCCCAGAAACTTAACTTCGGGCATCCAAAAATCACATTTGGATGGCTTAGCATACAACTTTTTCTCTCGGAGTACGTTCAGAACAATTCGGAGATGTTGCACATGCTCCTCAATCGTCTTAGAGTACACCGAGATATCATCAATGAACACCACCAGAAACTGATCCAGCAAATCATCAATACACAATCTCATACTTCCGTCCTCCTTCTTGCCAAGCAACACTGGAGCACCCCATGGTGAGGCACTCGGCTGGATAAACCGTTTGGAAATTAGCTCTTCCAATTGGACTTTCAATTCCTTCAACTCTAACGGCGACATTCTATACGGGGCTATAGAAATTGGTCCAGTCCCTGGAGCCAACCCTATAGAAAACTCCACCTCACGATCCGGAGGAAACGAAGGAACTTCATCAGGAAACACATCAAGAAATTCATTAGCAACTTGCACAGAAGATAAATCTAGACCTGTCTCAGTGGATGCAGACAACGTCATGACATAAGCTTCTGCGCCTTGAAACAAACAGCCACTGGCTGAAGTGAATAAGATGACAACTTCAGAATTGGTCGGCTGTAGCTCCACTGACTCGGAGGCAAAACCGATAGTCCGATGAAACAATCAACATTCACATGGTTTGCAGTCGTTCATCTCATACCTAGGACAATATCCACATTCTCGGTGGAGTGTCTGTAGCCTTGACTTTCTGAGCCTCTGCAGTGTAGACCCTCTCTCGAGCTGAAGTAGGCTGATCTGACTCTTTCTTTTCCTCTTTTTGGGCACTCTGGATTGAGTGACCCTTTTTCTTAAAATATTACCACTGAGTCGCACTAGGACGACATCCACCTCTTGGGCTTCCTACCAGCAAAACACTTGGAGAATCTTGAAGAATCATACAACTGCACTTTCCTTCCTTTGATCGGCTGCCTTTTAACTTTGCATTCGGAGTTGATGGCTTAACTACCTTCTCCTTTCCAGTATTCCCTAAGATGAAACGGGTTTTAAGGAAATTCGGTCTTGGTCGAGGACTACGTCTTGGTCATCCTTCCATAATTCCGCTCATGATACACCAAGTATTGAGTTGATCAGGCTCAATGTCTCTTAGCATCACAAGTGTAATCACAACAAAGACTAACAAGGAATCGACTCAACCCTAAACTAAACTAAGCCCGACTAGGTCGAACTGCTCTGATACCATAATGTAACACCCCGATAAATTCTAACATATAGAATCACCGAAATGCACTAAATGGCATACATCAGAGTAACTTCCTGTTATTGAAATATTGAACACAACTAAAACATTCGATAATACAAATCAAGTGGTTCTCTGAACCTCATAACTTCCTGAATATGCTTAAGTTTCAAAACTTAAGACTTGTACAAAATCCTGGTGTTCAGTACTCAAAACATAAAGTAGCGGAAACGATTTTACAACTTAACCAATGAAAGTTATACAATCGATAACATAGAGACAATAATGGGACAAAGGTCTAAAACATGAAACTCGGTCTTCAATGACTCCAAGAGTCGCATCGGCTAATCGAGCTTCGTCGCCTTTGCTTTCCCCTGTTTCTCTGTAAAAACCACAATTATGAAGGGTGAGATAAACATTATCTCAGTGAGTCCTATCGAGACCCCTTACTAACTCTAACGGTTCATTATGCTTTGCTTTTAACTCGTGGCCCTAAAAAGCAACCACGTGGAAATATATTAAGTTCCTGTATCATTATGCTCATGGCCCTCCTAAGCGACACATGAAGCCTACAATCTTTTGTTCCATGTTTTTAGCATAACACCTCAGTCTACCTATTTTATAGGCATCTCTTGACCTTTTGGTGAACCCATCCCGCTATTTCTAGCGGGGGAAACATTCTTGAGTCTAGGTTTTGGGGCTCATGACTTCCCCTCCCCTAGTATGCTAACCTCTAAGGGTCGTCACCCTTTTTCCTCTTGTATTTATTATACATTATCAGTCTGTGTACCCGCAATGGGCTGTTAGTCATTTCAGTCAAGTACCATGTACCATATCAGTCAAATACAGTGTATCATATCAGTCAAGTACCGTGTATCATATCAGTCAAGTACCGTGTATCATATCAGTCAAGTACCGTGTATCACATCAGTCAAGTACCGTGTATTATTATTTCTTGACATATGTTCTCTCGCGTTCTCTAAGTACGGTCTTCCATTTTGTTCATAATACACAAGTTTTCTGTTAAACATATTCAATCTCATGACATCGGTATCTTTACGTTGTTGGGGGACCTTGGGGAATGGATTAGAAGGGAATTGGAATCATTTGGAACGGATAAAAAGGTACTTTGAATTTGAAGCACTAGTGGAAAAAATGGATTTTACATCGGCAATTCATATCGGTTCAAAACTAACAGATGTGGAAAAAAAGGCGGTGGCATTTTTGAAATTTTGATTACATTTTTCACATCGGTTGAGTGTTTAACCGATATTGAAAGACTAATTTAGAATATTAATATCGGTTCCCATTTCAACTGTTGTGGAAAACCCCTAATTTATATCGGCTCCCATTGCGACCGATACGAAAACCCCAAATTTTAATTAGATCTCACGACTCGCTCTCACTCTCAACGAAAACCCCCTCACTCTCCTCTCAACGAAAACCATCTCACTCTCACTCTCAACGAAAACCCCAACCCATCCCATCGCTGCGAGAAGACCCCAAGCCTCCGCCGTCGCTGTTGTTGCGCCATCGCTGTTGTTGCGCCGTCGCCGTTGCCGCTCCGTTGCCGTTGCCGTTGCCGTTGCCGTTGCTGCGCCGTCTCAGCGCACGTTCCGTCTTCTCCTTCCCAGTTTCTTCAGTTTTGTTCTTCTTCTTCTTCGACTAGAAGACTACCTACCATTTTCGTTTCTTCAGGTAACGATTTTCGTTTCTTATTCTTCGATTTCAGTTGATTTTTTCCGTTTCTTCACGTTTTCATTTTTTCCTTTGTGCCCAAAACGACGTTTCCTGAAGGCTGAAGGTTTTCATTTTCGTTTCTGACAGCAAAGGTTTTCATTTTCAGGTAATTTTTTTGTTTGATTTCATTGATTTCATTGTTAATTTCAGCAAAGGTAATTTTTTTGTTTGATTTCATTTTCAGCCATTATCGAAAGTAGGAAGGAATGATGTGAAATTATAAAAACTAAAAAGAAACATCCATTATCGTTACTGCTTGTTGATTTCAGACTTCTTTACTTTTTTTTGTTTGTTGATTTCATTGACTGTACATTGTTCGTTGTAAACTTTTCGATGCCCATGCTGGTAAATGATCTTCACCTTTGGACTTGGTAATCAAGACTTGTTTAAATGATAGTTCTGCTTACTTTGGATTGTTTGCTTTTGTTCTAAGCTGGGAATTGGCTTCAGCATTGAAAGAATTCAAACCAAAGTTTGATTCAGCTGGTGTCAAACTAATTGCAATTGGTGTTGGTGCTCCAATTAAAGGCCGTATTCTTGACAGGTAGGAATCCATGGACACAAATTTTCTATGAAGGTTTTTAGATGAAGTGTCATGTTTGAGAGAAATAATTTTAGTTGTTAGTCTGAACTCTGAAGTATATTTTGTTTTAGTGGTTTGTAATTCAACTTTAAATCCACTTCATTGAAGACTGAACATTTGTGTTTCAAATTAGCTGAGGATAGCAGTATGGATCCTGATCGCAAGGTAACGTATGGGTAGCATGTTGAATATTTACTCATTATAACTCATCTTCTTGTAAATGTGTGAGCTAACCAATTCTGCCTGTTTTCGTTCATTCAAGGGGATGCTTAGTTCTGATTGTTGCATTGTTTAGGTAACTCAACCTCTCTTACTCTCATTAGTACTCATTATTTGACTAATAATTTATTAAAAACTAGTTAGTACTATAACTTTTTAATCAGTACGAAAGAGTAGTATACTTAAAAAGAAAACAGTGTTTAATTGATTTTTTTATGATTTGGTATGTTAGATTCAAGATTTGTTGGTTGTCTACCTTCTGTGTTGGCCACTGCAACAATGCTGCATGTTATAGACCAGATTGACAAGAGTGATGATGGTGTGGAATACAAAAATCAGCTTCTTGCTGTTCTAAAAACCAGCAAGGTTAGTGAATGTTTTAATTAATTTAACATTAATTAGTTCATGTCATAGTACAAGATGGGACCATGTAATGTACTGTATGACTAGAGAACATGTTAGATTAAAGTTAAACTGATTTTGGTCTGGTTTCAAACCAAAGCTTACAATAAAAAAAAGCTCAGGTTCAGGTATATAAAGTGTCATTTCATTTCCTTTTTATTTAATTTATAGTCAGATAATAGGTTTAAGATATCTATTTCTATCTATCTATATTAGAGCTACCATTCTGTTTTGAATGTTTTGGGTGCAGGAAGAGTTAGAATTCAGTTTAAAATTAAATGGCTTCATCTTTGGAGGACCTTCTTGCAAAGGAAGGATTTAAAGCAAGCAAAGGAATGACAAAGTCTAGGTCTTCCTTCCACCATGGTGCTTGAAGTGAACCACTTCACTCATTGGAAGACAGACTCTGTGTATCAAGTGAAAGAATTAAAACACAGCGAGCAAAGTCTAATAAGACAGCTTCAAGATATCAGATTATTAGTAATAATAAAAGTGATCCTCACACTCTTGTTGCAAACCGGAAGTCAAGGGATAACAATGTTTTTATAGGAGACAAGGAAAATCCAATCAAGGATTCAAATATGGTAATTAGACACTTGAGTGGAAATAGAAAGAATATAAAAGCTCAGGAGAACTCACTCAATAGATCTGATTGCAACAGAAAAAGCTTTGAAGATAGCAGGAATAAAAATAGTAATCATCATGGTATTGAATTGCAAGATTCTTCTTCTTCTTCTAGTCTTGCTCTGGATGAAGTTTCTGTGCAAGCACTAGTTTCCATTCTGAATGGATATGTAAAACGTTTTCTAAAGGATGAGGATTTTAGGTCTGCTTTGAGACACAATTGTTTCTCTTCCTTGAATTTTGTTCATCTTGAGGAAGAAAACAATAGTGAGACCAAAGTGATTACAAGTCTTGAGCAAGCAATTGAGACCAAAGAACAAGCTGCTAGTGCTAGTGCTGCTGCTGAGGAACCAATTATATCTTCAACATATCTGAAGAGAAGCACTATGCAGCTTAGCATTATTACTGGTTTGAGTTTAAATGATCTCTTGCAAGTATTTTGTGAATCTCCTTTTCAGGCAAGGACAGTATTGTTGCCTCATCTGTGGGAACATCTATTTTCTCCACAGCTTTGTCATTTGAAGGCATGGTACAAAAAGGAAGCTCAAATTCAAACACAAAAGCTAAAACTTGTTCAGAAAGTGTATAATGAACATTTGGATTCAGGAACTCATTTGTTTGTTGTAGGTTATCTGATAATTTTTATAACTTTTTTCTAAAGCTTCTGTTGTAGGCACTATTTGTTAGATCTAGCTGTTGAGATTTTTTTTTTAAAAAAAAAGTTAGTTTTAACATCGGTTCCCATCAGGACCTGATGCGAAAAGTACTTTTCGCATCAGGTGGTTCTGAAAATCCGATGCCAAAAAGGTGTTAAAATCTAATTAAAAGGGACTTTTGGCATCGGGTGGTAATACAACTGATGCGAAAAATACTTTTCGCATCAGGTCTGTACCTGATGCAAAAGGTGCGTACTTTTAACATCGCCTGAATCTATAACGGATACGGAACCGATGCGAAAAGTCATTTTTAACCGATGCGAAAAGCCTAAATTGTAGTAGTGAAGATCAGAAGGTCTCACACGACCCGTGCGACTAGGCGCACGATCCGGGCGTTGTTGAATAAAATTTCCAGAAGGATACACACGACCCGTGCGACTAGGCGCACGATCCGTGTGTGTTTAAAAACTCAGTTCGTGTAACATCAGATGGGGGCGCACGACCCGTGCACAGAGGCACACGATCCGTGCGTCTCCATCTGTTTTCCAGAAAACAGACTTTTCATGAGTGATTCCATTCCGTTCCGATTCCAATTTCGTTCCGATCGATATCCCAACATAACAGTTATTATTCCAGACCAGCGAAAGTGATTAAACAGTCAAATAATATATATATATATATATATATATATATCATAAATCAACAATCCACTCAATTCGAGCAATTATGCGATTTACGGTTTTTCGAGAAAAACATTTTCGTTCAATTTTCGCAAAGCGGTTTTCCATAGTATCATTTCAGGAAATAACACGACTCGACAACAAAACGTCCCTAAGCGAGTATAGAACTCACCGATTTGACGACCTCGCGAGAAATCACGTCCTCACGAACCGTAACCTCTCGAACAATCCCCGTAATCACGTACTCGCACCGAACTCGTCCGATTCTCGAAACTGAACTTCGGAACAGCGACCAATCACAAATCTAGCTACTGAACTTCCTCCTTGACTACGGAATTGGCGTCTCTCGAACTTTGGCGATTCGATCTGAAATTTGAGGAACCAACACTTCCAATTTTGCATCCGTTTTCCAGAATCAGTGAGCCGTTTTGTAACACGCATATCTTGGTCAAATCGTGGCTAAAACCCTTCAAACCAGTGCCCATTCTGGAGATAATTTTGTCTACTTTCTGATGGTCAAAGGATCATACGCATGCATCCAGTAAGTTGCGAGATACACCCGAAACAATGTGACTGGTTCAGGACAGTGCTCGAGTATGAATCCGAAACTTGGGGACATGGTATCTCCTTCGTTTCTCCATGAAATCATACGGTTATTGTGCCCAAAATGAAGATCTTCGAGTCTAGTTTCCAGAGGGACAAGAATCACGATCATCGGAGCAGTGTACAGTGAGATACGACGCAATCACTGAAGGGTCCCCAAACTGTTTTTACCCAGAATTTGTGTTGCACTTGCAACTTCAACCCCAACTTCGAAGTTCATCTCCATCAACTACCCAAAATGAATCCCAAGCTCCTCTAGCTTCAGAACCTTCCTCAAATGTGCTTCAATCCATTAGGTTGTTGTCCTACCACCTGAATATTGTTCTAGGCTCATCATGCAACTCACAACTCTTCCAAAACATCATTTTTCTTTAATTTGAGCATGGTGGTTTGAAAATGGTGTTTTGATGATGGCTGAGGAATGTGGGATGATAGTGGTACCAGAAGATAGAGGTTGATGAGCTGAATCTCATGAGCCAAAAATGGTGAACATGCATCAAGGATTAATGGAGATCCTTCTTCTTCTTTCCCCTCCTCACTCTCGAGTTCTCTCCCTCTCCTCAACCCTCTCTTTTCTATTTTCTTTCTAACTTCAGAAACTGAATGTGTGGTGTTTTATGTAAGTGACCAGCTGAAAGGGATAAATGGGCTGGGTGATATAAAGGGGAAAAGACCATAATGCCCCTATGTCCAAGTTTTGCTTAAACTTCCTTAATTTCTTCTTAAGTCAATTTTAATCCAACAATACTTATACAATAGTCACATATTGCATATAGGGATGTTCCGTGGAGGATGGTTTAGCCGAAACTCATAAATATGTGAAAAAGACGAAAATACCCCTGCGCTCCTATTTGCTTAAAATCCCACTTAACTCATCTGATCATAATTAATCAATAATGCTAATTAATCATCTCGACCTCTTGCTAATTTAAATAATTTAAATTAGCGAAATTGGGGATGTTACAATTGTGGTGTTTACAGATATGCAGGGAAACAAAGCAGATTGAGGAGAAGCGGCATACGCAGTAGCTGCTTAGTTAGAGGGAAGATCACGTGGTGATTTTACTAATGTATATTGCTTTTCCCTTCATATGTATTGTTTAAGTTAAATCCTTGAATTCTATCAAGTTTATGTATCACGTGTTATGTTATAGTCGTGTCTTGTAATTCGGACCGCAGTTATGTAAATGTAATCGGATATGTACTTTCAAGTACTTATTTCGGTCTTAGTTTTGAAAGAGTTTTAATTGGTCCGTTATTATGAGCAGGTTATACTTTGATGTTTATGTTTAAATTTATACCTTTTTGATCACTGTGAGGTGAAATTTAAGGTGTTACTGAGGAGCGGCACATGCAGTAGCTGCTTAGTTAGAGGGAAGATCACTTGGTGATTGTAGCGACTGAAAAATCCGAAGGAAGGGGATTCTTCGTCATCTTGCAATGAAGCCGCCATCAATATTTATTAAATAGGAAAAATATTGAAAAAACCATTATTTTTGGGTTCGGGGGATCGATTATGCGTGGGGAAGGTATTAGCACCCCACAGCATCCTTTCAAAAGAAAGGTTACCATTTAATTTAATGTGTAGAAAGAAGGTTAATTTGAAGAAAATACTCTAATTTACCCTTTTTATTATTTGTAAAATTGAGAGAGGAAGACTTAATAAAAATTTTAGTTTTTTGTGCTTGACAGGAGTGGGCCCCTGCTCCTACGTATCTCCAGGTGCGATGGAGAAATCAAAGCACTGTAGTTCTTGGGTAGAAAATGTTTGTGTGTTTGGTGTTTTTTTATTTATTTTGAAATTGGGAGAGGTATTCGTGGCGACCAAACAAGTAAAACTTAGGGTGGTCGTCACTCATAGCTCGTTTGAAAACTAAAGTTGTTATTAACGGTCAAACAAGCTAAGCTCAGAGTGACCATTAGTAACAAACCATTTCTATGTTTAGGAAAGCATTTATTTATTTAGGAAAAAACTGGGTTTGTGAAAGAAAATATTTAATTATGGAGAAGAATTTTTTTTTAGGGAAAATGGGGTGTGATTAGCAAAAAAGGGTTGTATTTTAAAATAGTGGGTGCAGAAAACAAGCCGAATTCGTTTTCTGTGAACTGGGCTGCATTTTAAAACGGTCTTGCGCAGGGGGTGCAAGCTGTAAAAAAGGGAGTGCGTTTAGAAACAGAGGTCGTATAAGTAAAAGGAGAGGTACATTTAGCCGCAGCCCAGCCCAGCATTAGGCTTGTTAACCCACGAAATGTGGACTTTCCTAGGGGTCACAGTGGCGAAACAGAGGGGGTGTACGCAGCAACCTGATTAAAATTCTTCTTTTTTTTAAACAAAAAACAATTAAAAGGGAGAGGGGTATAAAAGCTAGAATAAGGGTTTCAAACCCTAATTTTTCTCAGCGCCGCTTTGCTCTTCTCCTCTCAATCTTGACTTCATTTTCCCCATTATCTCATCTCCTCCTCACTGAACCGATCCAACTCCTCCCCTCACAACCAACAGCAAACCTAAACTCAATCCTTCCTCCCCCCACTGCCGCAACTCCAAAAAAAACAGGGAGAGAGGATGGCTTTCGCGACAGAGAGAGAGAGAGAGAGAGAGAGAGAGAGAGAGAGAGAGGGAGTGTGTAACGCCCAAATATTTAATTAAATTATTTAATTAAATATTTAGGTATTCAATTATTTATTTATTTATTTATTGTAGTTGGTGTAATTATATTAGCATTTGATTAAGAGGTGTGTAAATGAATATTAGGGGATGGTGTTAGTGATCGGGCTTAAGCTGCAGGAAAGCCCGTGATCCAAGAGCCCACTAGCTAGGCGCATAGGTGAAGCACCTAGGCTAGGGTTTTGGCTCATTTCGCATTTTGAGAGGAAAAAAGAAAGGAAGTTGCGAATAGAGGAGAGAAAGAGAGAAGAGGGTTTCGCGCATCCAAGGGAGAAGAAAAGGAGAGGAATTCGCGAATTCAAGGAGAAGAAGGAAGCTGTGTTGCTGAGGTTACTGTTGGTGACGTGATCAAGAGAATTGGTGCTCTCCTACTATAAGGTAAGGGTGGGGTTCTTCCTTATAATAGGGTTTTATGATGGGGTTATGTGGGGATAGGTCCTATGATGCCTAGTATTCGATTTTGATGTTGATTTGATGATGGTGATGTCATGATGTTGTTAATTGAAATATTGGTTGGTTAGTGATTGTTGTAACTCTAGGAGAAATTGGTGTCCATCGTTGTTATCTTGATTTGCATGCTAAGTGTTTGAAGAAATGTTGTTTGGTGTTGTGAGTGACAAATTATGATAATTGGCATTGGGGTTTAAGGATTGGTAAACTAGATTGGTGACTAAATCGAATTGGTGATTTAATATGGTGAAATTCTAAAATTTTGGGTCCCTAGGGCGCCATGGGCGCCAAATGTTGTTGCTGTCCCTGTTGCAGAAAATGGCGCTCTGTGCCTGGGCGCCATGTTTGGTCGTGTTGCGTTCGGTGTTTGTGTTGCAGGAAACGGCGCCCTGTGCCTGGGCGCCGTGCCTGTCCATGTTGCCTGGTGCTCTGTTGCTGTTTCTGGCGCCCTGTGCATGGGCGCCGTGTCTGGGTGTGTCTCGCGTGCCAAGGTGCTGTGTGCGTGTGTGGCTGATTTTGGCGCCCTGGGTGTGGGCGCCGTGTGCCAAGATGTTGCGTTGCTGTTTTTGACGCCCTGGGTGTGGGCGCCGTGTGTCTGGGTGTGTGTGTGTGTTGCTGTGTGTGGGTGTGTGTGTCTCAGTGTCTTGGCGCAGGGGCGCCATGGCGCCTTGTGTCTGGGCGCCACATCCTGTGTGTTGCGTTTTTCTGGGTGTTGCTGTGTTTGGCGCCCTGCTGCTGGGCGCCGTGTCTAGTGCGTGTGTGGGCGTGTTCCAGTTGTGTTCCCTGCTGTCTGGGCGCCAAATCCTGTGCCATGTTGCGTTTCTGTTGTGTTCCCTGCTGTATGGGCGCCATATCCTGTGTCATGTTGCGTTTTTGTGTTGCCTGGGCGCCAAGGGCGCCAGTTTCTGTTGCTGGCCAATTCCAGCGTGTTGCCTGCTAGGCGCCCTGTGCCTGGGCGCCATTTTCAAGATGTCTCTCAATTTTTCCCCGGTTTTGTTTTTGACATATCTTTTGACTCGGGAGTCCGATTGAGACGATTCGAAATGTTTTGGAAAGCTTATTCAGAGGCCTAGCTGAATATTCTAATTTCAGGCATAGTGATCTATTTTTATGGAAATGGTTGGCTGTTGAATGTTACTGTTTTGGAACAAAAATGTCGTCGTCCCAAATATTTTGGAAAATTGTCGTTGTCTCCGGTGTTGGGAAAAATCGTCGCGTCTCAAATGTTTTGGAAGATTGTTGTCACCTCGGTGTCTTGGTGTTGTTTTGAGCTAGGTGTGAAGGCTCAAGTATTGGTGTTGTTGGAGCTAGGTGTGAAGGCTCCAAATCTTGGTGTTTTCCGTTGTTTCGGGTAGTTTGGTGTTTCGGTGTCGTTGGGCTAGGTGTGAAAGCCCAGTTTTGGTGATAATTGGTGATTGATTGTGGTGTGTCACATTGTGACTAATTTTTCGTGATTGTCTGTGTGCATTCATGGTGTCGCATACAACATACTCATTTATTTTGGTGAAGGCCTTTGGTCTTGGAGCTGGGTGTGAAAGCTCAATTTTTATAAAACTAGTGAGCCGGGTGTGAAAGCTCAATTTTTGGTGAATTTGTGAGTCGGGTGTCAAAGCTCTCAATTTTGGTGATGCCTCTATTTACAGGCAAAAACTTTTGGTGATTTGTTACCATATGCATATGCCCGTTAGTGTGGGTTGCATTCATGCATTGTCATGGCATTTGGTGATGGATTGCGGTGTTTACTATTTGACGTGTGTTTATGATTAGATGTGTGTATTGGAGTGGTAGACATAGTTGTCATATTCTAGCATATTTCATATCATTTACTGCTATTATATTGAAGATATCTCACCCCTTCTGTTTGAATGTTACCCCTATGCGGTAACGTGCAGGTGATTGCGAGTGAAGGCCTAGTTACCTTCGCTATTTTGAGTCGGTGTCTTGCTTTGATATGTAACACTCAAGGGGGAAAACGAACCTAGACTTTGGCTGTTGCATTTTATTGTTTGGAGTCCATTCAGGACGTTATTATTTTACGTTTTAGAACTTATTTCTTTTCCGCTGCGTGGTGATGTATTTTGACGACGTGGTTAATTAAATTGGTGTTATGGGTTCGACCCTTTTTGACAAGTATTATATATCGTGTGTGATGTTTTGGACTAATGATGAATGTGTGACATCTCTTTTCGAAGTACGAATAACGAATTAAATTTCTTATAACTCTGATTTTATTAAATAATTACCGGGTAGAAAAGGGGTGTTAGATTAGTGGTATCAGAGAAAAAGTTCGGTCTGTCCGGCCTAGTGTCCAGTCGTAGTGTCAATTGACAGTGGTGTGCTGTCAATTATATCTAACTGTCGTTTGTTTTGTAGCAAGTGAGTTGTGAATTTTGTTGGTTTGCCGCTGAATGGATTAGATGTAATTTTGGGCATGAACTGGTTGGAGCATAACCATGTTCGCATTGTTTGTCGTCGCAAGTCTGTGAGCTTTGGAGAGGAAGAGTTTGGTTGTTATCTGCTAGTCAGTTGCGGAAGTTGGCGGAGGAAGGAGTTCAGTTGTTCTCATTGATGGCATCGTTGTCTGTTGAGAATCAAGCTATCATTGAAGAGATGTAGGTGGTGCGCGAATTTCCTGAAGTCTTTCCTGATGAGATCCCTAGTGTTCCACCTGAGAGGGAAGTGGAGTTTTCTATTGATCTGGTACCCGGTACGAGGCGTGTTCTATGGCACCGTACAGGATGTCTGCATCAGAATTGTTTGAGTTGAAGGAACAACTTGAAGATCTGCTTGAGAAGAAGTTTGTTAGGCCGACTGTATCGCCATGGGGAGCTCCTGTGTTGGTGGTGAAGAAGAAGGATGGAAGCATGAGGTTGTGTGTTGATTTTAGCAGCTGAATAAGGTGACCATTAAGAACAAGTATCCACTGCCGAGGATAGACGATTTGATGGATCAGTTAGTGGGTGCTCGAGTGTTCAGCAAGATTGATTTGAGATCAGGTTATCATCAGATCAAGGTGAAGGACGAGGATGTTCAGAAGACTGCTTTCAGGACGCGGTATGGGCATTATGAGTATTCGGTGATGTCGTTCGGTGTCACTAACGCGCGGGGTGTATTTATGGAGTACATGAATCGTATATTCCATACTTACTTGGATCGGTTCGTGGTTGTGTTCATTGACGACATCCTGATTTATTCAAAGTCGAAGGAAGAGCATGCAGAGCATTTGAGATTAGTATTGGAGGTCCTGAGAGAGAAGAAGTTGTATGCAAAGTTGTCTAAGTGTGAGTTCTGGTTGTCAGAAGTGAGTTTTCTGGGTCATATCATTTCTGGTAGTGGTATTGCCGTGGATCCCTCTAAGGTTGATGCTGTGATGCAGTGGGAGAGTCCGAAGTCGGTTACGGAGATTAGAAGCTTCTTAGGGTTGGCTGGTTATTACAATAGGTTCATCGAAGGTTTTTCTAAGTTGGCCCTTCCGTTGACGCAGTTGACTTGTAAGGGTAAGGCTTTTCTGTGGGATGCTCGTTGTGAGGAAAGTTTCCTTGAGTTGAAGAAGAGATTGACGACATCTCCTGTTTTGACGTTGCCAAAACCGGGAGAGCCGTTCGTGGTGTATTGTGATGCTTCGAAGATGGGTCTAGGTGGCGTGCTTATGCAAGATGGGAAGGTGATTACTTATGCGTGTAAATTAAGAGTTCATGAGAAGAATTATCCAACGCATGATTTGGAGTTGGCTGCAGTAGTCTTTGTGTTGAAGGTTTGGAGGCACTATTTGTATGGTTCCAGATTTGAGGTGTTCAGTGATCATAAGAGTTTGAAATATTTGTTTGACTAGAAGGAGCTGAATATGAGGCAGCGAAGGTGGTTGGAATTGTTAAAAGACTATGATTTCGGTTTGAACTATCATCCAGGCAAAGCTAATGTCGTGGCTGATGCTTTAAGTCGGAAGTCCTTGCATATGTCGGCAATGATGGCTAAGGAGTTAGAGTTGATTGAGAAATTCAGGGATTTGAGTTTGGTCTGTGAAGTGTCACCTCAGAGTGTTAAGCTGGGAATGTTGAAGATTGGTAATGAGTTTCTGATCAGCATCAGAGAAGCCCAGAAGTCAGATGTTAAGCTGGTAGACTTGATGGTTGAGGGCGATCGACCGAAGAATGATGATTTCCAGCTGGACGCGCAGGGTGTATTGAGGTTCCGTAACAGAATTTGTGTTCCCGATGACACAGATGAAGAAAGCAATCCTTGAAGAGAGTCACAGAAGTAAGTTAAGTATTCATCCGGGAGCTATGAAGATGTATCAAGACCTGAAGAAGTTGTTTTGGTGGCCTGGTATGAAGAGGGATGTAGCACAATTTGTGTATGCCTGTTTGACTTGCCAGAAGTCAAAGGTGGAGCATCAGAAGCCTGCTGGACTGATGCAACCGTTAGAAGTTTTGGAATGGAAATGGGATGGCATTTCGATGGATTTTTGAGAGTCACTCCAGTGACCGGTGTTGGCCGCGCTTTGAAGTCGAAGAAGCTCACTCCTCGATTCATTGGTCCTTATCAGATTTCCGGGAGAGTTGGGAATGTGGCGTATAGAGTGGCTTTGCCGCCAAATCTTTCGAACTTGCACGACGTGTTTCATGTGTCGCAACTTCGGAAGTATGTTTCGGATCCATCTCATGTGATCCACATGGATGATGTGGAGGTGCGAGATAATCTCACGGTGGAGACGATGCCTGTGCGGATTGAAGACCATGAGGTGAAGGTGTTAAGTGTAACACCCCTATTCTACCCAGTAATTATTCAACAAAATCAGAGTTTACAAAAACTTTAATCCATAATTCGAAAAACGATGTCACACATTCATCGTTAAATAACACGTCTCATATGACATAAATAACACCTGGTCAAAATACATCACCACGCAGCGGAATATAATATAAGTTTTAAAACATAAAATAACAACGTCCTGAAAATGGACTCTAAATGACAAAATACAATAATCCAAAGTTTAGCGTTTATCCCCCCCTTGAGTGTTACACATCAAAGCAAAGGACACCGACGACACCGACCCAGAATAGCGAAGGTACCTAAGCCTTCACTCGCAATCACCTGCACGTTACCGCATAGGAGTAACATTCAAACAAAAGGGGTGAGATATCTCCAATATAATAGCATAAAATGATAGGAAATATGCTAGAATACTATGTCTACCACCTCACTACGCACACCAAGTCGTAAACACACATCAATTATAATTATACATCAATTATAAACACCACATTCAGTCACCAATGTTATGACGATGCATGAATGCAACCCACACCAACGGGCATATGCATGTGGTACCAAAATCACCAAAAGTCTTGCCCGTAAATAGGGGCGTCACCAAAATTGAGAGCTTTCACACCAGACTCGCCAGTTTTAAAAAAAAGTTTGAGCTTTCACACCTAGCTCCAAGACCAAAGGTCTTCACCAAAATAATGCATATGCTGTATGCGACACCATGAATGCACACAGACAATCACCAATTAGTCACAATATGACACACCAACATCAATCACCAAATATCACCAAAGTTGGGCTTTCACACCTAGCCACAACGACACCGAAAACACCAAACACCCGACACAACGGAACACCAAGACTTGGAACCTTCACACCTAGTTCCAATCAACACCAAGGTTTGAGCCTTCACACCTAGCATCAAACCGCACCAAGGCACCTAGGGGACAACAATTTCTCAAAGACAACACCAAGACACCAAGGAGACCACAATTATCTAAAACAGCACCAATACACCAAGATGACAACAATTTTCTAAAACATTTAAGACACGGGGGTTTTCACAACACCGGAGACAAACGACAATTTTTCAAAGTATTTGAGACACGACAATTATCTTGCAGAACATCACCATTTAACGACTACACCAACGGTAAACAACTTTTCCAGAAAAATGGGCCACTTTGCCTCAAATTAGAATATTCAGTTAGGCTTCTCACTGGGCGCCTAGCAGGAACACGCAACACAGGAAACTGGCGCCCAAGAGCAGGGCGCCCAGCAACAGGCAACAACACTGGACTTGGCGCCCAGGAGCAGGGCGCCTGGCAACCAACACAACACAGATGACTTTCGCGCCCAGGAGTAGGGCGCCTAGCAATAGGCAGCAACACAAACACAACACACAGCTGGAAATGGCGCCCTTGGCACCCAGACAACCCAGAAAAAAACGCAACATCAACAGGACATGCCCAGACACGGCGCCCATGGCGCCCCCTGCGCCAAGACAGCGCGCAACACAACTCAGGAACAGGCGCCCATGGTGCCCAGGACTCAGACACAGCAGCAACAACATCCTGGCACACGCACACACCCACCAGACACGGCGCCCATGCACTGGGCGCCAGAAACAGCAACAGGAACGCAACATCCACACTGGCACACGCGCCCAGCAACAGGGCGCCAGAAACAGCAACACAGACAACACCCAACTTGGCGCCCAGCGCCTGGGACCCCAATTCAGCAACACACCAATTCACCAAAACAACACATATGCACATCATATCACCAATTTAGCTCATCAATTTTTAATTACCGATGCCAAACACCATAATTTGGGAATTACAACATCAAACAACATTTTATCGAACACCTAGCTTGCTATTAGTTATACTAACAACGAATCACCAATGTCTAGGGTCATAACAATTACCAACAAGCAAGTATTTTCAATCAACCTAGTTACAATCCACCTACCATCAAACTACGCATCAAAATTTAATCCTAGGCATCATAGTATCTATTCCACATAATGTAACACCCCGGTATTTCTATTTATTAATTTATCGATTAAAAATACCAAAGTGCACATTAGTAACACATCAGAGATATATTTCCTGTTTAGACACTGAATATCACTATAAATTTTTCGCTGAATAAAACCCAAATAGTCTTATTTACAACAAGACAATATGGTTCTCAGACCATATATCATCAGCAATTATAGTATTCAATATCATACAAGAAAGCGGAAGAAAGATATACCTTAAATACATAATGTTTTAGTATACAGACAACAAAAGGGAAATAAGCTTAAATATAAAGCTAGGCTATCAGCAACCAGTCCGAGCTCAACCTACTCGTGCCTCTTGGATTTCCGCTGTCCCTGTGTCTCTGTAAAACAACAACATATAAACAATGAGATACAATCTCAGTGAGTTCTACCGAGACCCCTACTCGCTCTCTCGGTACTTGTTTAAAAACATTTTTAACTCAACACGGCACCGACTGCGTGACCGCTACATCCCGGTGAACCGCATTATTTTACACATAGCATTCCACCGGCTGCGTGACCGCTACATCCCGGGGAATCTGCTATAACTCAGTACGACACCGGCTGCGTGACCGCTACATCCCGATGAATCGCACAACAAAACAATTCAACAGATCACCGACTGCGTTACCGCTACATCCCGATGAACCTGCTATGACTCAGTACGACACCGGCTGCGTGACCGCTACATCCGATGAATCGCACTACAAAACAATTCAACAGATCACCGACTGCGTTACCGCTACATCCCGATGAACCTGCTATGACTCAGTACGACACCGGCTGCGTGACCGCTACATCCCGATGAATCGCTCAACAAAACAATTCAACAGATCACCGACTGCGTTACCGCTACATCCCGATGAACCTGCTATGACTCAGTACGACACCGGCTGCGTGACCGCTACATCCCGATGAATCGCACTACAAACAATTTAACATAACACCGCCTGCATTACTGCTGAAACCCGGTGAACCCCACTGCCAATAGTATTCTTCCTAAAGGCCCGGAGCCTAGGGTAGGGGATCATGACTGCCCCGCCTAGTATGTCAACATGGGTCGTCACCCAAACTCTATATATATCTACAGTACTATGAACCCACGGTCCATCAAATCAGACAATCAATGAAACACTTTAATCCACATTTTATAAAATCCAAGTTCACACTCGCACTCTAGTTGACCGCTTTTCGACACAATTTTCCATATCAAAAACAATTCATTTTGCCTTAAAAATAGAATATTCAGTTAGGCCTCTGAATAAGCTTTCCAACGCATCTTAGAACACCTCAATCGGGTTCCCGGATCAAAAGATATCGCGAAAACAAAATCAGCGAAAAACTGTTGAAAAATCTGCAAAACGTCGCGACGCGAATTGCTACCGTCGCGACGCGAAAAACGACAGAAACATTTTTCGTAACAAAACTGGGCCAGGTCGCGACGCGATGAGAACGGGTCGCGACGCGACCCTCTGCAGAAAAGTGCAGGTTTTCCGTTTTCTTGCGAAATTCGCTATTCCGCTCAATTCCGATTCTTGTTCCGATTAAAAACAGATTTGACAACCATGAAAACAGTTCCAATCAAAGTCACACAATCATTCGAGTCGATCAAAAACTCATTCAAAACGGATTTTATCAAAACGCGATATATTTTCCAATTAACGGTTTTTAAGTCAAAATCTTTCGAAATCAAATCACCGAAAATTCCATTTCAACGCGACACAACTCGAGACTCGCTCCGATCGATTCCTAATCCAAAAGAGACAATATCCAGAAATATTCCAGTCCAGCGAAAGCGATAAAACAGTTAATTAATAAATTCGAAAAACGAAAATCCTAAACGTGAGTAGAACTCACCTTTGACGCGTGATCCACGATTGAGCCGAAATCACCGAGTAACCACACGAACATTCCCCGCTCCGGCGACACCCAATCCGCTTCCAAAGCTTTCCACTCGATCACGAAACCGCTTTTGACCGAAATACCGATTTCCCCAAAATTCTCCACGGACACTATTCATCATCTTCCTCCCCTAACCTCCATGACACTATTCACCAAAACCCCAAATCACCCAACTCGCTTCCAATCTTTCAATCGAACCTCAAACAACGATCCATCATCCTTGGGTTCGCTCCTAACCGAACCTAAACCTTCAAAACCAACCCAAAATCGGATTTCCCACAAAAGCTCCAAAAAAAACGAAAATGGCCAAGTGAGAGAGAGTGAGCTGATCGTCACGAAATTGGTACCAAAACGAAGAGGAAGTAGCGCTGAACATTTTTCGTGTTGGACGGAAGTCGTTTCGGTGAATTCTCCTTCCTCCCTCTTCTCTTCTCCCTCACGCCATCTCTCTCTTTTCTTCTCCTTTCCTTCTCTGTTTCTCTTCTCTCGCTGTTTCCTTTTCTTTCTTTCTTCAATTCATCCCTTTCCTTTCTTTTAATAACACACACACACACACTTATATTTATTTAATTAATTAATTAATTCTCTCTCTCTTCACTCACACACACCCACGTATGCATATAGATATTTATTTAATATATTTGTTGTAACGTGGTCAAATTACCATATTGATCGAAATCTCCTATTTCGATTCCAAAACTTCCTTGGTCCGTATTATCCGGTTAACGATCCGATGACCACCAATAAATAATTTTAGCACTCAATAAATTTACCAGTTAAGTACTAAATTGGTTTAATTGGGTTAACACCCAATTAATTCTATTAATTATTTTGCGGATGTTACATTCTCCCCAACTTGAAAGAATTTTGTCCTCAAAATTTCGCTAAGTCTCTCATCCGACTTACCGAGGGTTGACATTCCCAGAAAGGTCTAAATTTGCGAGAAAACAATCTTGAATTAACGAAATGAGTGTAGAAAATCTTCCCAAGTTGGCACATCAATCTCCAGGTATGATCCACTACTACCCCAGAACGCTTCTAAGATTACAGTCCGAACTCTCTTATTACGAATCGGCACGAGAAACTCCTCTTTCGCCTACATAAGCTCGGCACCGCATTTGAAAACACTCCTGAAGCTTCATTCTAATTATCCTCGCTTGCTCCCCAACTTTGATTAATCTAAGTCAAATGGTCTAATACAAGACACTTGATAGAATGTATGTTGAATATGAGATCCACAAACTGGTACTCCACGGCAGAGGTAAAAACAAACACGATTTTCTCAAAGGGTGTTAACACGTTCTCCGCAAATTTTCTAAAAATCCATAACAGTTCCTGTAACCATTGAAAAATGTGACGGAAAGTCACTGTGAATTTCCTTGACTCACTTCCAAGTCTTCGAGGTAAAACTTCTTCAAAAAGATGAGATTTGGGTTTTATCAAAAGCTCCGACCTTAAACGTAGAAATAAACCACGGGGACATCAAATAAATTGAACGTAATGAAAATCACCTCAGTTGTTCTCCAAACAACTATCAAACAGAACACAGAGCTCCTTTTCTTATTAGTCAATAGCGTTGAGAGATTCCCCTCAACCTAAGTAGCCCTCCTAGGATTTTCCTCCTCAATCATATCCTATTAGCTTCTTAATTCGTTCCCAAAATTAACTTTAGCATGCGGTTTTCACAAAAACGATTTTTCAAAACTATTACACCGCACGCCAAGCTTCACTTCAGAAATTTCAGCTACTTGCAAGCAGATCCATCAATTAATCCTTTGATGGTTATTCGCAACGTGAAAACAGTCAGCAGTTACCTCACTTACATATTCGTATTCACGTTCGTTTTGTCAAACGGAATCTCGTAAGACAATCTCGTTGTCAACCTTCACCAAGGAGAGGTTAACAAACTACTACCTCGCCACCAAAGTGGAAACTTATGGATGTACTCCAACTTAGATCTAAAAGACTCTAACAATCCCATTTCTTGCAGCATCAACTCTGCTATGTGGATGGATTTCCTACTTAGTGCTTCAGCTACAACATTAGCCTTTCCCGGATGATACTTCAATTCGAAGTCATAATCCTTCAGAAATTCCACCCACCTTCTCTGCCTGTTATTCAGTTCTTTCTGATCAAACAGATACTTTAAACTTTTGTGATCACTAAAGACTTCGAAACGAGACCCATAAAGGTAACGTCTCCAAATCTTCAGTGCATACACAATAGATGCCACTTACAAATCATGAGTCGGATATCTCTTCTCATGAGACTTTAATTGTCTGGACACCCAAGCTACCACTTGTTGATTCTGCATGAGAACACATCTCAAACCATTCCCAGAAGGGTCGCTGTAACTTTGGAATCCCAAAAACGGATCTGGAAGAATCAGGGTTGGAGCAGAAGTCAAAATCTTCAACTCTTGAAAACGTTCTTCACAATCGGCATCCCACGTAAACGGATGACCCTTACGAGTTAACCGAGTAAGTGGAAAACTAACCGTGAGAACCCTTGGACAAATCTCTTATAGTAACCGGCTAGACCCAGAAACTTTCGATCTCTGCGACTGACGTTGGTCACTCCCATTCAACACCGCTTCCTTCTTACTGGGATCTACAGAAACTCCCGACTTGGGGAATCACATGTCCCAAAGACTTTACCTCTGACACCCAAGAATCACACTTCGAAGGTTTCAAGTACAACTCCTTTTCTCGGAGTACTTTCAGAACAATGCGGAGATGTTGAACATGCTCCTCAATGGTCTTCGAGTACACCACGACATCATCAATGAAAATGACTACAAACTGATCAGGGTACGCGTGGAAGACTCGGTTCATGTAATCCATGAATACCGCTGGAGCATTAGGTAGACCGAAAGGCATCACTACTAACTTGTAATGTCCATACCTAGTACGGAAAGTTGTCTTCGGAATATCTAAGGCTCTAACTTTTATTTGACGATATCCCGACCTCAGATCAATTTCTGAAAACACTGCAGCACCTCAAATTGCTCAAGCAAATCGTCTATCCTTGGTAAGGGATATTTATTCCTGATCGTCACTTTGTTGAGTTGTCGATAATCATTGCACAATCTCATGCTACCATTTTTCCTTTTGACTAACCACACCAGAGCACTCCTTAGAGAAGCACTCGGTCGAATGAATTTCTTTAACATCGACTCTTCAAGTTGAGACTCCATTTCCTTTAACTCTAAAGAAACAAACAATAGATATTGATCCCGTGCCAGGAACCAATTCTACCGTAAACTCTACCTCTCGCCCTGGAGGTTCAGAAGGACTTCATCGTGAAAACATCCAGAAAGTCATTCACGACCTGAACGTTCGCCAAATCTAAACTAGTTTCAGCGGATGCAGATAACATACTAACATGTGCTCCCGCACCTTGGAATGAAGATTGACCGTCTAAGGTGAACTAGGTAACCGCTTCCGAATTTGTCTTAGACAATTCAACTGATTCTGAAGAGAAACTGGTAGTTGATTAACACAGTCGATTACAACATGATTTGCAGTCATCCAATTCATACCCAAAATGGTGTCCACACTTCTCACAGGCAAACAAATAATCCTTCCACGAAAATTCTGTCTCCTATGACACGTAGGCAATTCCGACACAAAGATTGGGTCTGGACACGACCCATAGCCGCAGTTAAGATAGTTATCGGTTCGGATAGCGATGATAAGGCTAATCCCAACTGATTCACACGCGATCGGGATATACAGCAATAGGTTGCACCCGAATCATATAATATACTGACAGAGTTATTGAAAACTGATCCCATACCCCTCAGTAGATTGTCTGCAGTTGTAACTGTCTGAGCATTCAAAGTGTTGACTCGTCCTTGTCTTGGAGCTGCTTGTGACTCCTTGGCACTTTCCCTTACGGGGCACTCTTTACCATAGTGACCCTCTGCATTTATATAATAGCACCGATTAGGTCTTCACTTGCAATCACCGCTGTGAGGCTTTCCACAGTTAGAACCTCTTCTGACCTTTGAAGAATCAGAGAATTGCATCTGCTTTTCCTTTGATGAAATTATCTTAGGACTTTGCAGTCGGAGTTGATATTTCACTACCTTCTTTCCTTTCCCATATTTCCTATGAGATCATCCTCGGCGACATAGGTTGATTGCACTAAGGCAACATAATTGGTAGCAGTATAAGAACTGAGACCATAAATCTTAAAAGCACTTATGCCCGTCTTATACTTCTGCATTCTCCGTTCGTCATCCGAAGCTTACTTCACCACTTGGTAAAACCGAGACAACTTCTCAAACTTAGCGGTGTATTCTTCCACCGTCATGTCACCTTTCCTGAGGATGCACTGGTTGAAGATTCCGGTTTTGGTCGAGGACTGCGTCTTGGTCATCCAGTCATAATTCCGCTTATGATGCACTAAGTATTAAGTTGATCAGGCTCGATGTCTCTTAGCATCACAAGTGTAATTACAAAAAGGACTAGCAAGGAATCGACTCAACCCTAAACTAAGTCCGACTAGGTCGAACTGCTCTGATACCAACTGTAACACCCCGGTATTTCTATTTATTAATTTATCGATTAAAAATACCAAAGTGCACATTAGTAACACATCAGAGATATATTTCCTGTTTAGACACTGAATATCACTATAAATTTTTCGCTGAATAAAACCCAAATAGTCTTATTTACAACAAGACAATATGGTTCTCAGACCATATATCATCAGCAATTATAGTATTCAATATCATACAAGAAAGCGGAAGAAAGATATACCTTAAATACATAATGTTTTAGTATACAGACAACAAAAGGGAAATAAGCTTAAATATAAAGCTAGGCTATCAGCAACCAGTCCGAGCTCAACCTACTCGTGCCTCTTGGATTTCCGCTGTCCCTGTGTCTCTGTAAAACAACAACATATAAACAATGAGATACAATCTCAGTGAGTTCTACCGAGACCCCTACTCGCTCTCTCGGTACTTGTTTAAAAACATTTTTAACTCAACACGGCACCGACTGCGTGACCGCTACATCCCGGTGAACCGCATTATTTTACACATAGCATTCCACCGGCTGCGTGACCGCTACATCCCGGGGAATCTGCTATAACTCAGTACGACACCGGCTGCGTGACCGCTACATCCCGATGAATCGCACAACAAAACAATTCAACAGATCACCGACTGCGTTACCGCTACATCCCGATGAACCTGCTATGACTCAGTACGACACCGGCTGCGTGACCGCTACATCCGATGAATCGCACTACAAAACAATTCAACAGATCACCGACTGCGTTACCGCTACATCCCGATGAACCTGCTATGACTCAGTACGACACCGGCTGCGTGACCGCTACATCCCGATGAATCGCACAACAAAACAATTCAACAGATCACCGACTGCGTTACCGCTACATCCCGATGAACCTGCTATGACTCAGTACGACACCGGCTGCGTGACCGCTACATCCCGATGAATCGCACTACAAACAATTTAACATAACACCGCCTGCATTACTGCTGAAACCCGGTGAACCCCACTGCCAATAGTATTCTTCCTAAAGGCCCGGAGCCTAGGGTAGGGGATCATGACTGCCCCGCCTAGTATGTCAACATGGGTCGTCACCCAAACTCTATATATATCTACAGTACTATGAACCCACGGTCCATCAAATCAGACAATCAATGAAACACTTTAATCCACATTTTATAAAATCCAAGTTCACACTCGCACTCTAGTTGACCGCTTTTCGACACAATTTTCCATATCAAAAACAATTCATTTTGCCTTAAAAATAGAATATTCAGTTAGGCCTCTGAATAAGCTTTCCAACGCATCTTAGAACACCTCAATCGGGTTCCCGGATCAAAAGATATCGCGAAAACAAAATCAGCGAAAAACTGTTGAAAAATCTGCAAAACGTCGCGACGCGAATTGCTACCGTCGCGACGCGAAAAACGACAGAAACATTTTTCGTAACAAAACTGGGCCAGGTCGCGACGCGATGAGAACGGGTCGCGACGCGACCCTCTGCAGAAAAGTGCAGGTTTTCCGTTTTCTTGCGAAATTCGCTATTCCGCTCAATTCCGATTCTTGTTCCGATTAAAAACAGATTTGACAACCATGAAAACAGTTCCAATCAAAGTCACACAATCATTCGAGTCGATCAAAAACTCATTCAAAACGGATTTTATCAAAACGCGATATATTTTCCAATTAACGGTTTTTAAGTCAAAATCTTTCGAAATCAAATCACCGAAAATTCCATTTCAACGCGACACAACTCGAGACTCGCTCCGATCGATTCCTAATCCAAAAGAGACAATATCCAGAAATATTCCAGTCCAGCGAAAGCGATAAAACAGTTAATTAATAAATTCGAAAAACGAAAATCCTAAACGTGAGTAGAACTCACCTTTGACGCGTGATCCACGATTGAGCCGAAATCACCGAGTAACCACACGAACATTCCCCGCTCCGGCGACACCCAATCCGCTTCCAAAGCTTTCCACTCGATCACGAAACCGCTTTTGACCGAAATACCGATTTCCCCAAAATTCTCCACGGACACTATTCATCATCTTCCTCCCCTAACCTCCATGACACTATTCACCAAAACCCCAAATCACCCAACTCGCTTCCAATCTTTCAATCGAACCTCAAACAACGATCCATCATCCTTGGGTTCGCTCCTAACCGAACCTAAACCTTCAAAACCAACCCAAAATCGGATTTCCCACAAAAGCTCCAAAAAAAACGAAAATGGCCAAGTGAGAGAGAGTGAGCTGATCGTCACGAAATTGGTACCAAAACGAAGAGGAAGTAGCGCTGAACATTTTTCGTGTTGGACGGAAGTCGTTTCGGTGAATTCTCCTTCCTCCCTCTTCTCTTCTCCCTCACGCCATCTCTCTCTTTTCTTCTCCTTTCCTTCTCTGTTTCTCTTCTCTCGCTGTTTCCTTTTCTTTCTTTCTTCAATTCATCCCTTTCCTTTCTTTTAATAACACACACACACACACTTATATTTATTTAATTAATTAATTAATTCTCTCTCTCTTCACTCACACACACCCACGTATGCATATAGATATTTATTTAATATATTTGTTGTAACGTGGTCAAATTACCATATTGATCGAAATCTCCTATTTCGATTCCAAAACTTCCTTGGTCCGTATTATCCGGTTAACGATCCGATGACCACCAATAAATAATTTTAGCACTCAATAAATTTACCAGTTAAGTACTAAATTGGTTTAATTGGGTTAACACCCAATTAATTCTATTAATTATTTTGCGGATGTTACATGTAACATCCCTAATTTTTAAAAATCCGTACTATGAAGCCTAAGACCGATTTAATTATTTATGGGAATAATTGGTCGTGTCTCGGCGAAGAATAGTCGAGGAAATTGTCAAATAAATCGCATTCTCTAATTAATTATGGCTTAGCCATGAATTAATGAAGAGTTTAAGTTGAAGGGTAAAATAGTCATTTCACTAAGTATCATTGGACCAATCTAGTAAGTGGTCATGGATACAGGTGTTAGTCGACTTAATGTACTCAAATTAATCAATCGCTAACAATAGGAGAATGGGCATTAGAGATTGGTTGTTTGATTGAAAGTAAAAGTTAAGTGAAATTTGAAATAAGGGTAGTTTGGTAAATTAGCCCCATTAAACCCTCAGCTGGATTTATATATATATATATGTTCCTCCTCACACTCCCTCAGTTGCTGAAAACATATTTAATAAAATGAGAAGGGGGCTGAAGGGGGGGAGGCAAAAACGTGAGAGTGGAAGAAGGAGGAGAGGGAGAGTGAAGCTCCTCAATCCTTGATGCATGTACTTTTTCTCACCACCTCTTTCCATCATTTCTTCTCCTCTATCAATTCATACCTCTTTTGTTCTGAGTTCTTTCAAATCCACCATCCACCATTTTCGAGTAGAAGAAGGATGGAGCTGGGATTCCAAGTTAGAAGATGAAGATGCAAGTTCAACAAAAATTCTGGGTAAAACCCGTATGGTATACCTTCAGTGATTTCATCGTATCTCCCTGCAAACAACTCCGATGATCGTGATTCTTGTCCCTCTGGAAACTAGACACAAAGATATTCATTTTGGGCACAAGAACCGTATGATTTAATGGAGAAATGAGAGAGATATCCTGTCCCCAAGTTACGGTTTCAGAATCTGCCACTGTACTGAACCAGTCACATAGTTTCGGTGATATCTCTCAATCTATTGGATGCATGCGCGTGAAACTTCTTCCATTTGAAAGTAGACGAAATTACCTTCACAATGAGCACCGGTTTGGATAGATTTGGTCACGGATTGACCAAATTATGCCTGTTGCAAAACTGTGTCATGTTGCTGGAAAACAGGAAGAAGAATGCTGGAAATGTGGTTCGTCAAATTTGAGTTCGGTTCGCCGAAGTCTCGAACGCCATCAGTTCGATATACTGAAGTGGGGTTCAGTAACAAGAATTTGATCGAATTACTGGTTGTGCATGTGGGACCCATCGAGTTCAGATGCGGAGGCACTAGGAGCGTGTACGTGACTACGGGGATTGTTCGAGTGGTTACAATCCGGCCGTCCGTGTTTCGACGTGATTTCTCGGCAATCGTCAACCGGGTGAGTTCTACTCACGATAGGGTATTTTGAGATTTTGAACATGTTTTCGACATGGAATCCCTTGGTCATATTTTCTGTTTACGAAAGACTTAGAACTGAAAAGCGTTTTTGAGTCGAAACGGTGTTTTACGGTTTAAATGAGATTTTGATTTAAATCGTTGAAATGAAATGCATTGTGTACTACTGGAAATATATTCTGGGAATTTTCTGAGTTTCAGGTGATTGAAATTAGAAATCGAATCGGACGAGAATGGAGAGCGAAAATGAGAAAAGTGCGAAATTCTGGTAACAGACACAGGTCGCACGGACCGTGCGCCCCTGGGCACGGGTCGTGCGCCTGCTTCGGGTTGGAAGGATTGGAAACAGAACGGGACGCACGGGTCGTGCGCCCCTGGGCACGGATCGTGCGCTTCCTTCTGGTAGATGGGTCCTGAGTAGTGCACCACGCACGGGTCGTGCGCCCCTGGGCACGGGTCGTGCGTGTGGTTCTGTTACCGGCTTCCGTTTTCTCGTTTTGTTGCTCCGTTTGATCCCGAACCTTTTCTAATTTCTTTCTCAACCATTCAAAAAGGGATTGCCTCACTGAAAACCTTATTTTGAACTTGTTCAACTCATGGTTTTGAAAAGGAGCTTTGAAAACCTATTTGATCGAAAAACCGAAACCCTAGTATACGTGTGGGTACACCGTCTGATGGATAGAATGTATATATATATTTATATATATGTCAACTGTATATGATTATAATGCCGGATGTTTATAGATTCATCAAAACGGGTTATAAGTCAATAATACGTTACAATATGATTATAATGCCGGATGTTTATGAATTCATCAAAACGGGTTATAGATCAATAAGATATAAATTATCTAAAAAGATTATGTGATTGATCCTTTGGTGATCAAAATGAAAAAGAAGATATAAATTATCTAACTCTCGAGAACTTGATGCGTATTGTCATACGTATTGCGTTGGGTGACGACCCGACAAGTAGCATACTAGGGAGGGTAGTCATGACCCCTTACCTAGGCCCTGAATGTGTTTTGGCGTGGTCAACTCACGGGTTACCGGGATTAGCACTGGATTGCAGTCGGTTTATGCTAAATGGAACACACGATTACCGGGATTAGCACTGGATTGCAGTCGGTACGTGTTAAATAAATTCACGAAGTGCGTGGCATTTCGATTATAGCTTGTGATAGCTAATTATCTATATTTGATAACGGTTTAATAAATGGAAAACACGATTACCGGGATTAGCACTGGATTGCAGTCGGTACGTGTTAAATAAATTCACGAAGTGCGTGGCATTTCGATTAATAATTATAAGACATGATTATGTCAGCTTGGTTATAATGGTTTAATAAATTGAACCGAGTGTCAGTGAGGGGGCACGGTAGGACTCACTGAGACAAGTTGTCTCACCCAATCCATATTTGTTGTTTTTACAGAGAACAGGTTATAAGGACAGCAGGCGGCATAGTTGGTATGTCGGGTTCGAGAAGAAGACTGAAGATTGATTCTTTGATAGTTGTCCATGTTCTCCTGTGGTTATCTCTGTATTCGGTCGTATGACTCGAGCTTGTATTAATTTTATTTTTATAGTTTCCGCTGTTTCTTGTAAGGATGTATATCTGAACAGGAATTTTTATACTCTGATTTATACCAAATTGTATATTTAGGTATTTCTTTGTTAAAGAAATACCGGGGTGTTACATTTGGTATCAGAGCGGTTCGGCCTTGTCGGACGTAGTGACCTTCGGGTCGAGAACATAGGATCGAGTCAGCTAGGGACTTAGACAATTATATGTCAGACCTTTTTAGTATATTATGTGACGTATTGAGTCAGGATCCACTCAATGTTTCATGTAAGTTACAGAAAATTATGACAGATAGTTGCCTCAGCCCCGAAAATGTCCGAGACCCTACACCATAGGATTCTCAGCCTTCTCGTTTCATCAGAACGTGCAGCGGCAGCAGAGGGCTACATATTACATTTGGAAACAAGGATGGGCATCCGCGATGGTTCGAGGAAACTGTGGGCGGCTGTTCAGTAAGGGAATCTGATGCAGCTAGTGAATCGCGGCATGAAACGTCGTAGATCTTATCGAGGAGTAAGAATCAAGCAAAGCCCTTGGGCAATAGCAATGTCAGTGTACTGAAAGCTATCAGACTAGTTAACACCCAAAACCCTGACCTTTATTTAGTCAACGTATCAGTTTTTGAAATATCATTTTTATCGTAAATATTACCTTCTGGAGTAAGTCAATCCCAGTTTAGGTATCAGTTGAGGAAGTCCCTCCAGAAATTTCAAGTACAGATCTCGATTCTTCTTCTTCCGAGTCACAATGTGACGAATGACAAAGCCAATTGAGTAAAGATACTCCGTCGTCAGTATTGACTAGTGGAATCATAAGTGCCGATCAGGTTAAGCCCCGACCAGGAATTATGAATCAGACCCTTCAAAGCAGATCAGTATGTGGAATCGGTAGGAGTGACCTTATTTCAATCCGCTGCCGGAAGCATTCCGATCACGGTCTGTGAGAAATTCTCGTTAGTCTTCCGAATCATTTTGTTCGTAACTTCTACTCCGGAACTCCGATTTTTATGTTCCGAGAGGCGTTGGAAAGCTAACGGAAATATCTACACCGATGAATGGGTTGTGAACCGTATCTTCAATTGTATTTTGAATTGTACCTCTGTTTTGAAATCTGAACCGTAAACTCTAAACATTCGTGGAATGTAGACCTCCCTGTTGTACGGGAAATTGGTAAAAGGATCTCCAATCAATCAGTTTAGACTCTTAGACACCTGTTCAGAATGGTGTTTACTGTAAGTTTTTCCAAGAAACCTACTTCCAGTAATTGTCAGTAGTACTGATGGCCATTCAACCATTAGAAATGATTCCAAAATCTTAATCTCTAAGACCCCAACTAACTAGTTGGAAGATCGAGGAGCTTTAAGTCACCTGTGTGGCGAACGTAATGTTGTCGTGGAGTAGGAACCGTTCTGAAGCTAGATCGATTAATGTAATATAATAATTATGTCTAGATAGTCGCGAAAGTTCGGAAAGAAGCGGGACCGGGGGAAAACTCCAATTTCAACGAATCAATACGAAGACACTTATGGTGTGCTCGTTTGATTCCCAAAATAACTTTTGTTTTCAAAATCCCCTGGTGCCACCGCAATTCCAAATTCGTAACTAATCCGAGAATAGTTGTTGTACTGAAGTTAATCGAGAAACCAAGGATTGTCTAGAATGACTCTAAATCTCATCTTCGAAAGAAAACCGTATGTCATTCTAGTAGGATTCCTAATATGAAAAATCGCATCTCCTTAGGATCTGAGTGATCGAGGATCTATGAAACATAGGTATCAAAGTTCAAGCCTAGTTGATCTAGGAAGACAGCCAAAATTGGACAAGTCGTTGACTTAGAAAACTCCGAAAAAGCCATGTTTGGGAAATCATCCTTCGAATGTTATAGCATTCAAGCTTCCGCTACTAAAGTGAAACTCCAATCGTTAATCTTGAATTCGTTAAGATCAACAGTAAATTGTTATGACTTTGATCCATCGGATGGATCGAAGCTAGTTTCACCATTCTAATAATCTATCGGCAAGATGTCAATCAAGCAAGTATGTACTGAATTCAGAGTTGTCTGAATTAGCCAGTACACAAGGCTTTCTCAGAATCCAATGAGTTGAGTACCTATAATGTTTTTACCTTTTCACCTTCTACACCCGTTTGATGGTAGAGTGAGTGAGGATGAACCGTATGTCGGTCGGAGACTAAATGATTGGACAGTGACCGTATGACACACGAGTCCTTGATAGTGAACTTTATAACCTTTGTGTAGTCCCTAGAGACAATTGAGTCGTGTCTATTTTTGTCACGAAATACAAGCCTTTGTTATAACCTCGAAGTTTTATCTTGAACTGATTCGAGAAAGGAATTGAAGGGAAATGAATTGAATCGAATAGAATAACAGCTTGGGAAAAATTTTTTTAAAAAAAAAAGCAAATACCCGCTTTCTTTTCGGCTCAATGTCCTTCCCGATCCCTTCCTCGAACAAACCCAATTGTTTTGTTTTAACGGAACCGAACTCAAGCACGATAAAAGTTTGCGAGATTTTGATCGCACAAATGGTTGACTCCAACAAAATAACACCTTTATTCTCACTTTTGAACTGGCAAATTTAAAAATTTGAGATTGAGATTCCGCTTTATTGAAGCGTCGTGCATTGAGTAAGGTCACCTATAAGTTGGGGTGAATTAACTTTTTGGATAGTCGTATTTTCAAACTATCGTCATTAGAAACTCCATTGAAAAGAATTTTCAATCAAATGGAACTATTGTACTTTCAAGTTATGGAACCGATTTAATGAGAGAATGCTTTGCTATTATTTTAGAGTTTTTCCTGGATTCGGTTGCAAAAAAAAAAAAAAAAAAAAAAAAAAAAAAATCGTTTCTAGATTCCTTGGACTGAAAGTCAACCTGTTTTATAAAACAACTCTGTTTGCTTCAGTCGAAATTTTTAGTAAATGAGTCAAGCGCTTATGTGAGCGTAACTCGGGAAGAGAAGAAAACTTTTCTTCTGGATACCGTATGGTTTGATTCCAAGGAAATTCTCTTACAGTCATCGTTTCGTTCCAATTCAAGCTGCGGCTAAGAAGAAACCTTCTGAGTTCCTGACTTCGATAGTGCAGGATGTGTGGATGCCGTAACTATGAGTTCGTGTCCTAAATAGATTGGAGGCATTCCATTGTCCATAACAGCTAGTGTCAGCTTTCAAGCGGTCGGAATAGTCAATTTCTGAAGAAAGTCTGTATCTTCACGATGTCTTTCACGTGTCTCAGTTGAGAAAATGAATTCCCGATCCACTTCAGTCGTTGAGCGTTGAAACGATCGATCTTCGACCGGATTTATCATTCCAACCTTATCCTAGTCATATCCTAGGGCATGTCGTGAAGACATTGCGGTCGAGGACTGTTCCGCTTGTCAAGAGAGTCTAGGAGGGCTTCTCAGCCGAAGAGGCTACTTGGGAATTGGAAGAGGACATGATGAACCGATATCAATACCTTTTTGCTTAAGGTTCGTCTTGTCAATTTTGAGGACAAAATTTTTAAAAGTTGGGGTGATTGTAACATCCCTAATTTTTAAAAATTCGTACTATGAAGCCTAAGACCGATTTAATTATTTATGGGAATAATTGGTCGTGTCTCGGCGAAGAATAGTCGAGGAAATTGTCAAATAAATCGCATTCTCTAATTAATTATGGCTTAGCCATGAATTAATGAAGAGTTTAAGTTGAAGGGTAAAATAGTCATTTCACTAAGTATCATTGGACCAATCTAGTAAGTGGTCATGGATACAGGTGTTAGTCGACTTAATGTACTCAAATTAATCAATCGCTAACAATAGGAGAATGGGCATTAGAGATTGGTTGTTTGATTGAAAGTAAAAGTTAAGTGAAATTTGAAATAAGGGTAGTTTGGTAAATTAGCCCCATTAAACCCTCAGCTGGATTTATATATATATATGTTCCTCCTCACACTCCCTCAGTTGCTGAAAACATATTTAATAAAATGAGAAGGGGGCTGAAGGGGGGGAGGCAAAAACGTGAGAGTGGAAGAAGGAGGAGAGGGAGAGTGAAGCTCCTCAATCCTTGATGCATGTACTTTTTCTCACCACCTCTTTCCATCATTTCTTCTCCTCTATCAATTCATACCTCTTTTGTTCTGAGTTCTTTCAAATCCACCATCCACCATTTTCGAGTAGAAGAAGGATGGAGCTGGGATTCCAAGTTAGAAGATGAAGATGCAAGTTCAACAAAAATTCTGGGTAAAACCCGTATGGTATACCTTCAGTGATTTCATCGTATCTCCCTGCAAACAACTCCGATGATCGTGATTCTTGTCCCTCTGGAAACTAGACACAAAGATATTCATTTTGGGCACAAGAACCGTATGATTTAATGGAGAAATGAGAGAGATATCCTGTCCCCAAGTTACGGTTTCAGAATCTGCCACTGTACTGAACCAGTCACATAGTTTCGGTGATATCTCTCAATCTATTGGATGCATGCGCGTGAAACTTCTTCCATTTGAAAGTAGACGAAATTACCTTCACAATGAGCACCGGTTTGGATAGATTTGGTCACGGATTGACCAAATTATGCCTGTTGCAAAACTGTGTCATGTTGCTGGAAAACAGGAAGAAGAATGCTGGAAATGTGGTTCGTCAAATTTGAGTTCGGTTCGCCGAAGTCTCGAACGCCATCAGTTCGATATACTGAAGTGGGGTTCAGTAACAAGAATTTGATCGAATTACTGGTTGTGCATGTGGGACCCATCGAGTTCAGATGCGGAGGCACTAGGAGCGTGTACGTGACTACGGGGATTGTTCGAGTGGTTACAATCCGGCCGTCCGTGTTTCGACGTGATTTCTCGGCAATCGTCAACCGGGTGAGTTCTACTCACGATAGGGTATTTTGAGATTTTGAACATGTTTTCGACATGGAATCCCTTGGTCATATTTTCTGTTTACGAAAGACTTAGAACTGAAAAGCGTTTTTGAGTCGAAACGGTGTTTTACGGTTTAAATGAGATTTTGATTTAAATCGTTGAAATGAAATGCATTGTGTACTACTGGAAATATATTCTGGGAATTTTCTGAGTTTCAGGTGATTGAAATTAGAAATCGAATCGGACGAGAATGGAGAGCGAAAATGAGAAAAGTGCGAAATTCTGGTAACAGACACAGGTCGCACGGACCGTGCGCCCCTGGGCACGGGTCGTGCGCCTGCTTCGGGTTGGAAGGATTGGAAACAGAACGGGACGCACGGGTCGTGCGCCCCTGGGCACGGATCGTGCGCTTCCTTCTGGTAGATGGGTCCTGAGTAGTGCACCACGCACGGGTCGTGCGCCCCTGGGCACGGGTCGTGCGTGTGGTTCTGTTACCGGCTTCCGTTTTCTCGTTTTGTTGCTCCGTTTGATCCCGAACCTTTTCTAATTTCTTTCTCAACCATTCAAAAAGGGATTGCCTCACTGAAAACCTTATTTTGAACTTGTTCAACTCATGGTTTTGAAAAGGAGCTTTGAAAACCTATTTGATCGAAAAACCGAAACCCTAGTATACGTGTGGGTACACCGTCTGATGGATAGAATGTATATATATTTATATATATGTCAACTGTATATGATTATAATGCCGGATGTTTATAGATTCATCAAAACGGGTTATAAGTCAATAATACGTTACAATATGATTATAATGCCGGATGTTTATGAATTCATCAAAACGGGTTATAGATCAATAAGATATAAATTATCTAAAAAGATTATGTGATTGATCCTTTGGTGATCAAAATGAAAAAGAAGATATAAATTATCTAACTCTCGAGAACTTGATGCGTATTGTCATACGTATTGCGTTGGGTGACGACCCGACAAGTAGCATACTAGGGAGGGTAGTCATGACCCCTTACCTAGGCCCTGAATGTGTTTTGGCGTGGTCAACTCACGGGTTACCGGGATTAGCACTGGATTGCAGTCGGTTTATGCTAAATGGAACACACGATTACCGGGATTAGCACTGGATTGCAGTCGGTACGTGTTAAATAAATTCACGAAGTGCGTGGCATTTCGATTATAGCTTGTGATAGCTAATTATCTATATTTGATAACGGTTTAATAAATGGAAAACACGATTACCGGGATTAGCACTGGATTGCAGTCGGTACGTGTTAAATAAATTCACGAAGTGCGTGGCATTTCGATTAATAATTATAAGACATGATTATGTCAGCTTGGTTATAATGGTTTAATAAATTGAACCGAGTGTCAGTGAGGGGGCACGGTAGGACTCACTGAGACAAGTTGTCTCACCCAATCCATATTTGTTGTTTTTACAGAGAACAGGTTATAAGGACAGCAGGCGGCATAGTTGGTATGTCGGGTTCGAGAAGAAGACTGAAGATTGATTCTTTGATAGTTGTCCATGTTCTCCTGTGGTTATCTCTGTATTCGGTCGTATGACTCGAGCTTGTATTAATTTTATTTTTATAGTTTCCGCTGTTTCTTGTAAGGATGTATATCTGAACAGGAATTTTTATACTCTGATTTATACCAAATTGTATATTTAGGTATTTCTTTGTTAAAGAAATACCGGGGTGTTACATTACACATAACCCCATCATAAAACCCTATTATAAGGAAGAACCCCACCCTTACCTTATAGTAGGAGAGCACCAAATCTCTTGATCACGTCACCCACAGTAACCACAGCAACACAGCTTCCTTCTTCTCCTTGAATTTGCGAACTCCTCTTCTTCTCCTCCCTTGGGTTTTGCGCCTAATTCCTTCTCTCTTCTCCTCTCTCTATTTCGCGACTTTCTGTCTCTCTTTCTCAAGCCAATTCGCAAATGCCACTAAACCCTAGCCTAGGCGCTTCTCCTATGCGCCTAGCTAGTGGGCTTGGATCACGGGCTTCCTCCAGCTTAAGCCTGATCACTAACGCCATCACCTAAAACCCAATTACACACCTCTCAATCCAACGTTAATATAATTACACCAACTAAGATAAATAAAATAAATAATTGAATACCTAAATATTTGGGCGTTACATTAAGAGGCAAGGAAATTGCATTGGTGAAGGTGGTATGGCTAGGAGCTGCCGGTGAGAGCATGACTTGGGAGTTGGAGAGTAAGATGCGGGGGTCCTATCCCGAGCTGTTTGATTCAGGTGAGTTTTCGAGGACGAAAACATTCTAAGTGGGGGAGAGTTGTAACGCCCAAATATTTAATTAAATTATTTAATTAAATATTTAGGTATTCAATTATTTATTTATTTATTTATTTATTGTAGTTGGTGTAATTATATTAGCATTTGATTAAGAGGTGTGTAAATGAATATTAGGGGATGGTGTTAGTGGTCGGGCTTAAGCTGGAGGAAAGCCCGTGATCCAAGAGCCCACTAGCTAGGCGCATAGGTGAAACACCTAGGCTAGGGTTTTGGCTCATTTCGCATTTTGAGAGGAAAAAAGAAAGGAAGTTGCGAATAGAGGAGAGAAAGAGAGAAGAGGGTTTCGCGCATCCAAGGGAGAAGAAAAGGAGAGGAATTCGCGAATTCAAGGAGAAGAAGGAAGCTGTGTTGCTGAGGATACTGTTGGTGACGTGATCAAGAGAATTGGTGCTCTCCTACTATAAGGTAAGGGTGGGGTTCTTCCTTATAATAGGGTTTTATGATGGGGTTATGTGGGGATAGGTCCTATGATGCCTAGTATTCGATTTTGATGTTGATTTGATGATGGTGATGTCATGATGTTGTTAATTGAAATATTGGTTGGTTAGTGATTGTTGTAACTCTAGGAGAAATTGGTGTCCATCGTTGTTATCTTGATTTGCATGCTAAGTGTTTGAATAAATGTTGTTTGGTGTTGTGAGTGACAAATTATGATAATTGGCATTGGGGTTTAAGGATTGGTGAACTAGATTGGTGACCAAATCGAATTGGTGATTTAATATGGTGAAATTCTGAAATTTTGGGTCCCTAGGGCGCCATGGGCGCCAAATGTTGTTGCTGTCCCTGTTGCAGAAAATGGCGCCCTGTGCCTGGGCGCCATATTTGGTCGTGTTGCATTCGGTGTTTGTGTTGCAGGAAACGGCGCCCTGTGCCTGTGCGCCGTGCCTGTCCATGTTGCCTGGTGCTCTGTTGCTGTTTCTGGCGCCCTGTGCATGGGTGCCGTGTCTGGGTGTGTCTCGCGTGCCAAGGTGCTGTGTGCGTGTGTTGCTGATTTTGGCGCCCTGGGTGTGGGCGCCGTGTGCCAAGATGTTGCGTTGCTGTTTTTGGCGCCCTGGGTGTGGGCGCCGTGTGTCTGGGTGTGTGGGTGTGTTGCTGTGTGTGTCTTAGTGTCTTGGCACAGGGGTGCCATGGCGCCCTGTGTCTGGGCGCCACATCCTGTGTGTTGCGTTTTTCTGGGTGTTGCTGTGTTTGGCGCCCTGCTGCTGGGCGCAGTGTCTAGTGCGTGTCTGGGCGTGTTTCTGTTGTGTTCCCTGCTGTTTGGGCGCCAAGGGCGCCAAATCCTGTGCCATGTTGCGTTTCTGTTGTGTTCCCTGCTGTATGGGCGCCATATCCTGTGTCATGTTGCATTTTTGTGTTGCCTGGGCGCCAAGGGCGCCAGTTTCTGTTGCTGGCCAGTTCCAGCGTGTTGCCTGTTAGGCGCCCTGTGCTTGGGCGCCATTTTCAGGATGTCTCTCAATTTTTCCCTGGTTTTGTTTTTGACATATCTTTTGACTCGGGAGTCCGATTGAGACGATTCGAAATGTTTTGGAAAGCTTATTCAGAGGCCTAGCTGAATATTCAAATTTCAGGCAAAGTGATCTATTTTTCTGGAAATGGTTGGCTGTTGAATGTTACTGTATTGGAATAAAAATGTCGTCGTCCCAAATATTTTGGAAAATTGTCGTTGTCTCCGGTGTTGGGAAAAATCGTCGCGTCTCAAATGTTTTGGAAGATTGTTGTCACCTCGGTGTCTTGGTGTTGTTTTGAGCTAGGTATGAAGGCTCAAGTATTGGTGTTGTTGGAGCTAGGTGTGAAGGCTCCAAATCTTGGTGTTTTCCGTTGTTTCAGGTAGTTTGGTGTTTCGGTGTCGTTGGGCTAGGTGTGAAAGCCCAGTTTTGGTGATAATTGGTGATTGATTGTGGTGTGTCACATTGTGACTAATTTTTGGTGATTGTCTGTGTGCATTCATGGTGTCCCATACAGCATACTCATTTTTTTTTGGTGAAGGCCTTTGGTCTTGGAGCTGGGGGTGAAAGCTCAATTTTTATAAAACTAGTGAGCCGGGTGTGAAAGCTCAATTTTTGGTGAATTGGTGAGCCGGGTGTGAAAGCTCTCAATTTTGGTGATGCCTCTATTTACAGGCAAAAACTTTTGGTGATTTGTTACCACATGCATATGCCCGTTAGTGTGGGTTGCATTCATGCATTGTCATGGCATTTGGTGATGGATTGCGGTGTTTACTATTTGACGTGTGTTTATGATTAGATGTGTGTATTGGAGTGGTAGATATAGTTGTCATATTCTAGCATATTTCCTATCATTTACTGCTATTATATTGAAGATATCTCACCCCTTATGTTTGAATGCTACCCCTATGCGGTAACGTGCAGGTGATTGCGAGTGAAGGCCTAGTTACCTTCGCTATTTTGAGTCGGTGTCTTGCTTTGATATGTAACACTCAAGGGGGAAAACGAACCTAGACTTTGGCTGTTGCATTTTATTGTTTGGAGTCCATTCAGGACGTTATTATTTTACGTTTTAGAACTTATTTCTTTTCCACTGCGTGGTGATGTATTTTGACGACGTGGTTAATTAAATTGGTGTTATGGGTTCGACCCTTTTTGACAAGTATTATATATCGTGTGTGATGTTTTGGACTAATGATGAATGTGTGACATCTCTTTTCGAAGTACGAATAACGAATTAAATTTTTTATAACTCTGATATTATTAAATAATTACCGGGTAGAAAAGGGGTGTTACAGAGTGGACGAAGGGAGAGAACGAAATGGCGAGAGAGAAAGAGAGAAGGGGAGAAGGGGAGCGAAGGGAAGAGAGAGGCATTGGGTTTTTTTTAGTGGTGGAGAGGTTGCGGTGTGAGAGGGAAGTTATGGCCATGGGGGTAGCGACGGTGGGGTTCCGGCGAAAGTGTCACGACGGCGGGTTAATCGGGGCTACGTTCGCTGCGAGGAGAGGTGGATGGTGATGGAGATGACCATCATACAGTGGTCCTCTATTTCGGGTTCGATTTTGAAAACCAGCACAGGAGAGGAACAACGGCATCTTTGATTGGGGACGACGACGGCGTGTTAGGGTCAAACGACCACCGTCTACAGTGGTCGGACTAACAGGTAAGCTTCTGATTCTCTCTTTTATTTCTTTATTTCTCTTCTCTTCTAATCCTAATTACTGATTTTATAACCTCTAAATCCCGATCCCTTTTTAGTCTATAATCTGATTTTTGCTTTACACCTAATTTAATCTTTAGAATTCCTACAATCCAGAAACTATCACCATCAAAATTTATTTGTGATTTTTCCTTTAACCCTAACAACAACAAATTATTTATTCACTGTTTGTATAACATATAACATATGTCACTAAACGATGTCTAAAAACAGCATGCTTGACATTTCGACTATTTGATATCTCATATCTACATTTTGTTTAGCACATGTTCGAATTAAAAGAAAAAAACGATCTAAGGTATGTGTCTAGGATTCTGAAAAAGATGTGGCCAACCTGGGTTCCTGAATGAAAATAAATCTGTTGTTAATCCCAATCCCTTTTGCTCTACTGCTGCTTTTCGTTTGACTGACTGCTGCTGCTTCTATTACTAAATTTTTGGTGTATTGTGATTAGGGTTTCTGTGTGAAATCCTAATTGTTTTTCATGCTCTTCCCTGAATTTGTCTAATTTTCTGCGTGTGTACGTATTTTTTTGTATATCTCAGTCACTCTTCCTCTGAATTTATGTTTCTCAGTATTCTGCCTTTTTCGTATTTCCTTCCTTCACTCCTGATTGTGCTACTGTGTTGCTGTTTTTATAGGTGGATGGGGTGCTGAGGACAGTCAGCAATTAGGGCAAAAAATGGCATCAAAAGGACAGCATCTTTGAGGGGAATAAATAGGACAAGAGCTGGCACCAAGGACAGTCAAAGGAAGGACAAGGGCAAGAAAAAGGGAATCAATAGGACAGCTCTAGGGCAGGCAGGCAGCTGTTGCGCCCTTCTCTTCTCTTTTTTGGATTTTGTATTTTTTGATTTTTTGTATTTTTTGTATTAGTTTTGTACTATTTTGCCATTTTTTTTGGCTCATATTTGTAAAGAACTTGGTTATGTAATAACACTTTGGATTATTCAACTTTATTGGTTTACTTTGTTTTCAATTACGTTTTTGTATATTTTTTGTACCAATAACGATAGCTACACAATAAAATAAAACAAGCGTCGAAACAATCGTCGCACGAGAACGCTAAAGGCACATGCGCTTAAAAACGATACGTGACACAGCCCTTTCTTGAAATTTTTGATTAATCGGACAAAATTAGGGTATGACAGTGATTTTTAGGCTGATATTGCTTTTCCCTTCATATGTATTATTTAAGTTAAATCCTTGAATTGTATCAAGGTTATGTATTATGTTATAGCCGTGTGTTGTAACTTGGACCGTAGTTATGTATTTTATTGAATTTGTACCTTTTGAGTACTTATTTCGAAATTGTAATTGAGAAATTTATATCTCAAAGTCATATAAGTGGTTTAATCCTGCTTAAGTTCCTAGTTGGTCTATTATTATGAGCAGGTTATACTCTGATGTTTATGATTAAGTTAATACCTTTTTGATCACTGTGACGTGAAATTTAAGGTGTTACATTTTGGTATCAGAGCAGTTCGACCTTGTCGGACTTAGAGACCTAACGGTCAAAAGATTAGATAGATTGAGTCAGCTAGGGACTTAGACAACTGACTATCGGAACCTTTTAGTATTTTGTGTGAGACGTTGAGTTTGGATCCACTCGATATTTCATGCATCGTACTGAGAATAATGACAATTAGTTGCCTCGGCCCCGAAAATGTCCAAAATCAAAAACCCTAGGATTCGCAGACTTCCTGTTTCATCAGAGTATGCAATGGAAGTAATGGCCATCTGAGTTGGTTAGAGGAAGTTTGGGTGACCGTTTAGTCATTGAAGCAAATCCGACCATTGTGTCATCATGTAAAGTATAGAAGGTCACCCAGAGAGTTATAAGTTGAGAAACCTTTCGGTAGACTAACTCTAGCTTATGGTTCAGCCAAGTAAGATCCTTAGGGATAGTCATGGTTCTTGAATAGGTTTCCTTTCCTAAGAAACACCCTTTTTCGAAGTTAGGAAACCAAGTTAGTAAGCTTTCATTGCACTTGCAGTTTTGATAAGCAATACCACCCTAAGCTCGTTAGATCAATTAGCTTATCAAAAACTGAGTTGGGTTCCTATCAAGAAGGGCCTAGTAGTTCATGCAAGGAAAGTAACCATATCACGACTCTCCGATTAGGAGCACGTCAGTTTTCATCTGTGGGAAATTTTCGCTAGTTTTCCAACTTATTTTATCCGTAACTTTTAATCCGGAACTCCGATTTAGCTATTTCGGGATGCGTTGGAAAGCTAACAAAATTGTCTACACATACAAATGGATTTGGATTAGGTTTGATCCTAGTTCCAAAAAGTATTCCTACTCTACCCAAGCCTTAGATTCTAAGTGCTAGTAGAATGGAAACCCTAGTTGGGCATAAGACGCATGTAGCGAATCCCCAACGAGTAAGGCTAAGAAGGTAAGACCCAGATTAGGAAACATTCCTTTTGGTGTCGTAAGGAGGCTGTTTCTTGGAAATGGCCAGTAACAAGAATATCTTCCCTTAAGAAAATTTTAAGACATAGGGAAAGTCCTAAATCATTAGGCACATAGCTGAAGGTTGAATAAGGGAAGAGTTTGAGTATCTAGGTTCCCAAGTGAGGTTGATCGTCCATATGTATGTCAAATTTCGAGTTTGGTTGATTACGATAGTTGTAATGATTTCGATTGTATTTGTAACGCCCCAAAATTTAATTAATTATTTAATTGAATTATTTAGAAAATTAAGTTGTAGGAAAATATTAGATTAAAAATATATTTTTGTATGTGGGCCTATTGTTGGTGTTAGGACTAGTAAAATAAGGAGGTGTGAAGGAGGCCCATGGAGCTAAGTCGAATTAGGCTAAGAAAAAGCCCATAAGCCTAAGTGAGAGTATAAAGGGGAAAAATTAGGTTAAGTTGCTCTTTTAGAAGAAAAACAAAAAAAAGAACTTGGAGAGAAGAGCAAGAGGGGCGACGAAGAGAGAGAGCTAGGGCAAGCCAAGGAGGACTTCGAATTCTTCAAAATCCAAGGTAAGGGTGGGGTTCTAACTCTATAATTGGGTATATGAAGGGCTCTATGTAGGAAGGTTAAGGAACCCTAGGTGTTGTTAAGTCTAGAAAACCCTAGTTGTAGGTATTGAACTCTAAAGGTTGATATTGAATCCTATTGATGACGTTGTTACCAATTGATGATGCATGAACATTGTAACACCCTAAATATTTAATTAATTTATTTAATTAAGTATTTAGGAATTTAATTTAATTAATTGGATATAATTTAATTTTTAGAAATTATATTAAAATGGTGTAGGTGGTATTAGGAGATGAAGGCGCCAATTAGCTAGACTTGGGCTTAAGTGAAAAGCCCAAGCCCATGATCCAAGTGATATGCGAATACACAAGGTCTTGTGAGATTAGGGTTTGTGTGAATCATTTTTGCGAATTTGGAGAGAATAGAGAGGGGAGAGGCGCCGTAGAGAGGAGAAGAGAAGGGAGAAGGGCTCGAGCTCAAGGAGGAGGAAGGGACGTGACCTGTTGCCGTGGTTCTGTTCGTGACTGTCTCTAGGGCTTCTACTCTTCGAATCCAAGGTAAGGGGAGTTCTATCAATTTATATAATAGATGTTCATGATAGGTGTTAAGGTAGAGTTAGCCTAGTAATACCCATAATCACGAATTTGTATGAGATTTCCATGTTTTGTTAATGTTGTATGCGTAATGTTCATGAATTGTGGTTGAAAAATTCGTTTGTTTGCTGTATGGGCGCCTAGGGCGCCATATGTGTGATGTTGGGTTGCTGGAATTTTTGGTTGCTGGAAGTGCTGCATTGTGCTGGGCGCCAAGGGCGCCAGTGTGCCTGTGTTTGTGCTGCGCGTGTGTGGTGTGTTGGGCGCCAGGCGCTGGGCGCCAAGGGCGCTGTGCGCTGTGTGCGTGTGTGTGCGTCGCGTGTTGCTGGGCGCCAAGGGCGCCAGGGTGTGTGCGCGTTGCGTGTGTGCTGGGAACTGGGCACCAGGCGCCACGCGCTGGGCGCTAAGGCCGCCAGTGTGCGTGTGTGATGTGTTGCTGGGCGCTGGGCGCCAGGTGCCAGGCGCTGGGCGCCAAGGGCGCCATTATTCAGGATGTTCCCAAATTTTTATAAAACTGTTTTCGTTATAACTTTTGACTCGGGCATCCGTTTTAAATGTTTCAAAAAGTATTGGGAAGCTTTTTCGATTGTCTACCTGTGTGTCTCATTTTTAAAATAAAAACTTATTATTTTCTGGTGGTTTCTGGGCGCCCAAGTCGCTGTCCCCGGTGGTCATTACGGTGACGTTGTAAAGCAGTATTGAGTTTTTTTTAAAATCCTCTTTGCCTGTAACCAATAGTTTTAACGTTTTAGTGTCAAAATGGGTGAGTATGACGATGATGCCCTTAGTGGCTAGTTAAATGACGTTTTTGCCCTTAGTGGCTAATATTATTAATGATGATGTGTAAATGACGATGATGCCCTTAGTGGCTAGTTAAATGACGTTTTTGCCCTCAGTGGCTAATATTATTAATGATGATGCATAAATGACGATGATGCCCTTAGTGGCTAGTTAAATGACGTTTTTGCCCTTAGTGGCCAATATTATTGATGATGATGTGTAAATGACTGTTTTGCCCTTAGTGGCGATTGTTTGTTTGATGACGTTTATGGATAAGTGACGATGAGGCCCAAAGGGGTAAGCGACGATGATAATAAGAGACGATGAATTGTAGCGACGTTGTTGTGTGTAATTATGAATTGACAGGTGCTGTGCCTCTTATTTGGCAAATTGGTAAGTGACGTTGACTGTGATTGTGTGTTTGTGTGTGGTGCATGTCATAGTGTCTCATGTATTCCATGTGCATGTACCCAGCGACGATGAGGCCATAAAGGCTAAGCGACGATGAGGCCATAAAGGCTAAGCGACGATGATGAAAGGTACCTCATGCAAATGCCCGCGAGTGGGTTGCATTTCATAGAGTCACATGACATTGTGATGAGTTGTTGTAATGACGTGATTGCTGATTGTGATGTGATTACTCTAGTGCTGTGACTTTGACTTATTGCCTATCATGTGATTTATTATATGGATTGAATTGGACTCACCCTTCTGTTTGAATGTTACCCCCATGCGGTAACGTGCAGGTGATCACGAGTGAAGACCTAGGTATCTTCACTAATTTTTGAGTCGGGTCGTCATGCTCTGATACGTAGCACTCAGGGGGGAAACGAACTCGATGTTTTTAAGACTATTTAGTTGTTATATGTTATTTTGATGGTTTTCTCCTATTTATACTTTCCGCTGCGTAGTTGGTTTTATTGATGTCACGGTTGTGGTGACAATGAATGATGTTTGAGTTTTTCCCCATTGGGGGCGTGCTACGTATTGCGCACTCGTTTGATGTTGAACTATTTTATTTGAAGTACGATGTTTTGATTTGAGTATGTGTAACATTCCCTGCGATGAAAAGAAATTTTGAAACTCTGATTTTTTTTCCCAATTAAATTAACGGGTAGAAAATGGGTGTTACATTAGTGGTATCAGAGCAGTTCGGTCTGTCCGGCCAATGTTGTCCTGTCATAGTGTCTTATGACAATAGATTAGTTCTGAATTTTTGGTTTGTGCTGCAGTGATAATTTGAAATGGCTGGGAGAAACGATGCTGCTCTTGCTGCTGCATTGCAAGCTATGGCTAAGGCTGTGTAGAATCAGCATAATGCTGGGGAGAACGCTGGTTTTCGGAGTCTGACTACTTTCCAGTGAGAGAATCCGCCCACTTTTAAGGGCAAATATGATCCAGATGGTGCTATGGCTTGGTTGAAAGAGATCGAGAGGATTTTCAGGGTGATGGACTGCACTGTTGAGCAGAAGGTCCGTTTTGGTACCCACATGTTAGCCGAGGAGGCCGACGACTGGTGGTTGGCTACTAGGCAGAGGTTGGAGGCTGTGCAGGAAGAGATTACCTGGGAGGTATTCAGCAGAGAATTTCTGAGAAAATACTTTCCTGAAGATGTCCGAGGAAAGAAAGAGATAGAGTTCCTGGAACTGAAGCAGGGTGGTATGTCTGTGACTGCGTATGCGGCGAAGTTTGTGGAACTGGCAAAATTCTATCCACACTACAGTGAGGCTACAGCTGAGTTCTCAAAATGCATCAAGTTCGAGAATGGGTTGAGGCCTGATATCAAAAAGGCCATTGGTTACCAGAAGATCCGTGTGTTCGCTGATCTTGTTGATAGTTGTAGGATCTTCGAGGAGGACAGTACTGCACATTACAAAGCTACGTCTGAGAAAAAGGGTAAGTTTCCGAGTCGAAGCAAGCCGTATGAGGTTCCTGCGGGTAAGAGTTATCAGAGGGCTGCTGGAGGTAAGAATTCTAGTGGGGGAGATGCTCCTGCTAGCATTGTCTGTTTTAAGTGTTGCAAGCCTGGCCACAAGAGTACTACATGCAGGTCTGATGAGAGAGTTTGCTACCGTTGTGTTCTGGCGCACTGGGCGCCAAGGGCGCCAGTGTGGCTGCCCTGTGTTGCGTGTTGGGCGCTGTGGGCGCCAAGGGCGCCAAGTGTGGCTGCCCAAATGTGAATTCCATGGTTGTTGTTTGAAATGATGTGTTGATGTTGAATATGTATTTAGGCTCAAAGTTGCTAAATTGTTAATATCTTGCCAAAATGTTGATAAGTTGCTAAGTTGTTAAATTGTTGTTGATGAAGGTTGCACCAAGTTGAAATGCCTCTATTTATTGGCAGGTGGTATGTTGTAGGCCTATGGCCAACATTGATTTCCGTTGTTGTTGTGTTGCTATGTAATCGTTGTTAATTGTTTGTGCATTCACATAGGGTCGCATACATAGCATTTTTATGTTGGAACTATGCTGAAAACACGTTGGCCTGGACTGGCAAATTATGTTGAAATGATGATACGATGTTGATGCCTCTATTTATTGGCTGGATTATGGTACCACATGCATTATAGGGTGGTGGCCCTGAAGTTGAGTCACATTCCGCATTCATGTTGCATACTTATGTGATTGAAATGATATTGACTGCTGTGAAGTGATGATTTGATGCCATGACCTGATATATATTGTCTTTCATATGTCTCATTATATAGTGCGATATCTCACCCATTATGTTTGAATGTTACCCCAAATGTTGGTAACGTGCAGGTAACCACGAATGAAGGCTTTACCTTCATTAGTCCGGGTCGGTGTCGTCGCTCTGATACGTAGCACTCGGGGAGGGATGACCGCTTATTTTTCTACTACTTATGTTGTTTTATTTGTTGGATCTCGAGGTTATCACTGTTATGCATCTTGCCTAGATGCCACGATTTATTAAGTTGAACCTTTTGAATTTCCGCTGCGTAGTAAATGAAACTTGACTTGTTTTGAAAATTGAAAATGTTGTGTGTCGGTTCATCCTAATTAGGGTGTTATGTATCCGCTTTTCAGAAATGACCTTATTATGTTCGTTTATGGTTTTTACGGCGAAAAGTGTAGCATCCGTTTGTTTGTGAAAACTCTGATTTTATTAATAAATTACCGGGTAGAAATGGGTGTTACAGTATTGTGTATGGAATTCGGAAAAATGGAGGACCTAAGGAATGTTCAAAATAGTTAGAATTCGTTTTCCGAATCAACACGGGATGCACTACTCGGCTCCCGTTTGATTCCTTAAAGGAACTCTTCTATTTTCTCATTTATTTGATGCTACAAATATCCCAATACCATACGTAATCCAAATGTAGATGATTACACCTAGACTAGTCGACAATCCTTTATGATAAGAATAAATCTATAAGGATTTTAGTGACCCCTATTTTTAAGGAAACCGTTATGTTGCATCAATGAGATCCCTATGGTATGGAGGTTCTCGTACCTTAGAGTATGGATAGTTGAGGCCCTAAGAGGGCTAGTAGTCCGAAAGGAAGAGTGATAGAATTTCAGACAAGTTCTATCGAGGAGGAAAGCCAGTCTTGTAGAATTTTATCTGGCTAGAAGTTTTACCCCAAAGGTCTTTGCACTAGTGCTATGATTACGGATCTTATAGTCATTGAGTTTAAAGTTCAATTCACGAGTTATGGAGATTCACTCCCCCTGGTAAATTTGGGTTAGTCGGTAGAGAGACTTTGATAGGTAGAGGAAAACTTATTTTTAAAGTCCTATCATTATGTGAGTCATTGAGACAATATAGTCGACTCCGATAGGCAGAGGAAGAGTATTTTTAAAATCCTATCAATATATGAGTCATCGAGACATTATAATCGACTTCGATAGGTAGAGGAAGAAGTATTTTTATAAAATCCTATCATTATGCGGATCATAGAAACAATATAGTCGATTCCGATAGGTCATGAAAAGATTATTTTATAAAATCCTATCATTACATGAGTCACTGAGAACAGAGGTGCATTGAACTAGATGTATCGCCAATAGGATCGAAATGTTATGTCCCAAAATTTTCTTCCATTGCGAAGAAAATTTGGTTAGTGCATTGACTAATGAGGAGAAAAGTCGAGGTTTTAAGCATTGAGTTAGGCATTAGTCCCTAAGTTGGGATGCCTACACATGTCTCCACTTTGGTGGTGAGGTTTTAGTTTGTTAACAATCAGATTGCATTATGTGATTTCCGTTTGACAAGTCAAATGTGAATACAGTTATGAAAGGTGAGATTACTGTTGACAGTGATTTATGTTATGAATAGTCCTCAAAAGGTAAAAGGATTGAATTTTAGGCAATTGACTGAAATAGAGTAAGTTCAATTGTTAGGTAATCACATGAGATATGCTTTTGTGAAATTGCAGTGTATTTATGGATAAGTGGATTGTGACTGAAATTGAGAATGTATTCATAACTTGAATCACTTACACGTGGTTGTCTGATGATTTGAGTTTATGAAATGACAAAACAATTCATGTGACTTTAAGAAATTACGGTTCAATGTTTGTGTTATTGAATTCTGATTGACTGTGATTGTTTACCTGAATTATGACAAGCGAGAAAGATATAGCTTAGGTTGAGTGTTGGAAAGAACGGGGTGTACAATTTCTAAGAAAAAGTTGATTTTGGGAACTGAACAAAGAGCCCAGACCATGCGCCACAGAGGCACGGACCGTGAGAGATTTTCTGCCATCCCTTTTCAAAGTGGGCCCAGATCATTCCGTTTCGATACCATTGCTTGCCTAACCTTATTCTTAACCCAAGTTGAGTCAATTCCCATTAGAATCAACTGATAGGATTCATGTTCGGTGTCACGAGAGTGTACAACGGGTTACGGGTACGTGTAAAGGTAGAGTTTATGTAGTGAGAACCAATTAGATCGTAAGGTTATGAGATAACTTGTATGAAGTATAAATGTCCTTAAGTTTGATTAAGTTAAGGAACGAGAATTGGTTACACTACGAAGAGGAAAGGTTATTTTGAAAACAATGCTAAAGCGAATTTGATTGTTTTTCAAAAACAATTTGGTGCCATCATGGCCCATTTCTATGCTTAAGGAAAGGTTTTCGATAAACCCCCATCTCATTTATTGAAATATTCCTATTTCGAAAATTTGAGAACGAGTGAAGAGGTTTTGGTATTGTATGGTACTGTATGACTCAAGAAATTTCATAGTTTTCTTTTCAATTACATATTTCAATGTGTTTACACCCTTTGAGGGAATCGTTTTACTTTTGCATCTCATATAAAACCCAAAAATAAGAAACCAAAGGGGGGGATTCTCATTTTACCCTAGCACACAATCAGATCACAATTCCTCTCCTCCTCCCCTCTCAAACCCAAGACCACCTCCCACCATTTCCACCACCAATTCTTCAATTTTCAACCATCCAAACTTCATTATTCTTGATTCCTACACTAGATCCACTTCTAATCTTGAATTATCTTCAAAGTTCATCATCAACTCCTTCAATATCAAGTGATTTTCGTGGGATTCAAGAGGAGGTTCAAGTGTTCTTGGTTTCTATTTTGATCTTCTCCTTCATTTCAAGCAAGATCTAGAGGTAAGCTCACAAACTCTTGCATTTTCTTTAATTTTCATTATGTAATCTCTCTTCTACTCCTCTTTCCTTCTTGAAAGAATATTTGAGGACTCATTTCAAACATTATTGGACAAGGACATTGGGAGCCTTGGGTGTTTGAGATGGGTCCTTGGCCTTGAAGGGAAGATTCTTGTGTTTGAATAACTTTCCTTGCATTTCTACACATTTTTCACTAAATTTCATGAAATAAAACCTTGCTTTCCTCTTCTTTTAGCTTCAGCCATGTAGTGTTTTTTTTTTCTTGTTCATGCATTTCTTTGTTCATATCTTGTGTTGAGGTTGAATTTTTGGTGGGTTTATGCCTTACATAGCCTCGGGTTTGAGGATTAGAGACCTAGGGATTTTTGTTGCTTTTGTTTCTTTGATTTTGTGTTGAAATAAATGATGAAATAACAATTGTTTGAGCATGAAATGTATGCATAGGTCCTAGGGTTTATACTTATGAGCTCATTGATGTGATTTGGTTGCAAGAAATTGATGAAATTGTGCTTGATTTTGCCCATGATTGCATTCGGCCATAGGCCATGTCTTTTGGCCAAATTTTGCTCAAAACTTTGTTATTTTGATCTTGCATTTGTGTGTGCATTTGATTCAATTGTGTTTGTTCACTTTTTACCATTTTACTTTACCACTTCATTAACTTTTTACCAAAAAAACATAAAAACATTTTACCACTTTGGTTTTTACCATTTCACTTAGTTTTTACCAAAACATTTTCATCTCATCTCATAAAACATTTTTACCTTCATTCAAAACATTTTACCACTTTGGTTTTTACCATTTCACATGTACCATTTCATTAATAATTTACTTTTCACTTTTTACCTTTACTAATTTTCAAAAATTACTTTCTACTCCAAGTAAAATAAATTTACCATTTCACTAACTTTCTACTAAAAGTTTTTACCACTTGCATCTTTGCATAAAAACCCCAAAACATTTTCTCACATGCATTTCAAACTTTTTTTAACTTTATAAAATAAACCCCAAAATACTTTTACCACTTTCAAGACCAAAAACATTTCATCTCATTTCCAAAACACCAAAACCCCAAAAACATTTTACCACTTTCTTACCTAAACCTTTTACCAAAACATTTTCACTCTCATACATCTTCATCCATCCCTATTTTATGCGACACTCTCATGCATCCTCTTACTTATTCTTCCATATTCATTTCTAACTTACATATTCACATGTCCATGCATACTCAAATGTTCATACCTTACACAATAATTATGCTCATGCATTCATAGTCTTGTATGCTCAATCTTTCATTCATGCATAGTATTGTATGCCCACGCATTTGCATATTTGCCTAATCATGCACATCATTGCTTACATATTCAATCATTTAACTTAGAATACTCTATGTTTACAATCAATTGTATTCACTTGTTCTTGATGCCATGTAAATGTCTTGACTTGATCGTGTGCCCTCCTCTCCACTTGTATGACCTCCTAATGGAGACGTAAGTCTACATGCATGTTGTAGCATAGAGCCATTGGGGTAAATACAATCCTTCTCACACACACACAATTACTTTGAGAACTTTGTTTTGCATCTTTAATAATTGAATCCTTTGATTGTATAGGCATGTTTAATCTTGGTTAATGAGTGATATGTTCATGTTTGCTTGAGTATTATTCATTCATTTGCATTTGGTTATGGATTTAGAATTGACTTGAAATGTTCTACTCCTTTTCTAAAACCCATTTCCTAAAATCATTTCAAAACAAAAAGAAACTTTTACTTTCAAAACAAAAATAAATCATTTGTCATTAAGCACCAATCGCGCCGTTGCCGATTAGGTCGTTAATGATGATGTTGTTTTCAAAAGGAGTTAGTAGCGAGACCATTCTAACCGGCAACGGCGCGATTGGTGTTTAATGACAATCGGTTTATTTTTGAGAAATGAATAAGTTTTCGAAAATGGGATAGAGCTTTTGCGAAGACCGAACAACAACGGTTAGAATGGTCTCGCTACTAACTCTTTTGAAAATGAAATCATCATTAATGACCTAATCGGCAACGGCGCGATTGGTGTTTAATGACGATTGATTTATTTTTGTTTTGAAAGTAAAAGTTTCTTTTTGTTTTGAAATGATTTTAGGAAATGGGTTTTAGAAAAGGAGTAGAACATTTCAAGTCAATTCTAAATCCATAACCAAATGCAAATGAATGAATAATACTCAAGCAAACATGAACATATCATTCCTTAACCAAGATTAAACATGCCCATACAATCAAAGGATTCAATTATTAAAGATGCAAAACAAAGTTCTCAAAGTAATTGTGTGTGTGAGAAGGATTGTATTTACCCTAATGGCTCTATGCTACAACATGCATGTAGACTTACGTCTCCATTAGGAGGTCATACAAGTGGAGAGGAGGGCACACAATCAAGTCAAGACATTTACATGGCATCAAGAATAAGTGAATACAATTGATTGTAAACATAGAGTATTCTAAGTTAAATGATTGAATATGTAAGCAATGATGTGCATGATTAGGCAAATATGCGAATGCGTGGGCATACAAGACTATGCATGAATGAAAGATTGAGCATACAAGACTATGAATGCATGAGCATAATTATTGTGTAAGGTATGAACATTTGAGTATGCATGGACATGTGAATATGTAAGTTAGAAATGAATATGGAAGAATAAGTAAGAGGATGCATGAGAGTGTCGCATAAAATAGGGATGGATGAAGATGTATGAGAGTGAAAATGTTTTGGTAAAAGGTTTAGGTAAGAAAGTGGTAAAATGTTTTTGGGGTTTTGGTGTTTTGGAAATGAGATGAAATGTTTTTGGTCTTGAAAGTGGTAAAAGTATTTTGGGGTTTATTTTATAAAGTTAAAAAAAGTTTGAAATGCATGTGAGAAAATGTTTTGGGGTTTTTATGCAAAGATGCAAGTGGTAAAATGTTTTGAATGAAGGTAAAAATGTTTTATGTGATGAGATAAAAATGTTTTGGTAAAAACTAAGTGAAATGGTAAAAACCAAAGTGGTAAAATGTTTTTATGTTTTTTTGGTAAAAAGTTAATGAAGTGGTAAAGTAAAATGGTAAAAAGTAAACAAACACAATGACATAACTTGCATTTACTCAACCACAATCAACATGACAATCTTCAAGCAATCAAAGGGGTAAAAACCCTAGTCATGGCCGAATGCATACAAGCTGTCATACCCTAACTTCGTCCGTCAGACTAACGCAAATGGTTTCAATTCGCACCTAGCGTGTGCGGGTCGCTTTTAATTGTGCACGCATTGTTGCTCTCGTTGTGCCACGTTTCTTTTTTAATTGTACGCATTTGTTGCTCTCATTGCGTGAGCGTGTTTGTTTCTCGTTGCACACGAGCCTTTTTTGGTACTCGCTTTTTTTTATATTATCCCTATTAAAGTCTTTGCTATTAGTTTAATTATTATTATTATTATTATAAAAAAATGTAATAAAAAATCAGATCTGAACATACAGTCTTGTTATTATTGTAATTCAGTTTTATTTACAATACAACCCAAAAGTCAAATTTGTTACAAATAAGGACAAAAAAAAAAGAGTAAAAAAGTAAAATAAATTAAAACAAAAGCAAAAAAACAGGAAGCAGCGCTGCTGCCTTTGTTGTTGCTGTAGCAGGACTTCATTTTTGGCTACCAACCCAAGCCTATTTCTCCTTGTTCCTTGCTGCCTTCCCATTCTTGGCACCAGTAGCCCAGCCTTTTGCAGCAGCAGTACCACCACCTCTGGGTGGTTTGTTTTGGCTCTGCAGCATTTGTCCCCCAAGAGTTTTGCTCCCCTGCTTCCTCACACACCTACACCACAATTTCTCCACTATAAATACCACCACTATACAACACAGAAAATATTCAGAGACAGTCACTGAAAAATACACAAAAAAATCCACACGGAAATTCAGAGGAAAGGTTTAGAGTTCATACTGAAACCCTAACAGCAAGGCCCCAAAATTTTCTGAAACTAGGTGATAGTAGCAGCAAGCAGTGGGCAATAGGAGTCTATTTCAGAGGCTGGAAAAAAAGGTTGTCTAATATATTTTTTTTCCAAAATGTACCCTTATTCTTGGTTAACTTGTTTAAAATAAGTCTCAGTTCATCTTCTTCTGTTTCAGTATATCTTTGTTTGCCTATCATGATTTAATTTGTCTAAAATAAGTTTCAGAGGCTTGAAAGATTAGCATCAGAATTAAAACGGTTTTTTTTCCAGAATCAGTAGCATTACCTCTCTGTTTATAAAAACGAAATTGATTAGCTATCTAAATTAAAGGTTAATTAGCAATAGGTTTAATGAAAGGAACTTAGGGTTTAGGGTTTTCCAGTCAGAATCAGTAAAAAAAAAAAACAAAACAACAGAATGTAGAAAGGGGATTGAGAGACAGTGAGATAAAAAAAGAAAGAGAAGGGAGTGAAATTTTACCTCCGGCCGCCGTGAACCACGGTCGTAGCCTCGCCGTGAGCCACCGTCAGCCACCAACACTATACGCCGCCGCGAACCACAAACCGAACCAACCCCTCCACGACGCCGTAGCCAACCCACTCCTCCTTCACAACCACCACATCACTGCCACCCAACCACCAAACGGCCACCACGACGCGTCACCACCAAACCTCCGTCTTTCAACCACCCGCAGCGCACCATTACCACCGAACCCTCCTCCACCAACGGCACCGAACCACCACGGCAGAACACGCCCTTTGCAACCATCACCACCGAACCACCCAGAGCTAGTGAAAGGGGAGGAGAAGACGATCGGGCTTAGTGGCTATGGGGAGAGAAGAAAATGTAAACGAAGGTCAGGGTATGTGAGAGGAGAGGAGAGAAAGCTTGGGTCGGTGACGGTAGGCGAGGGGAAGGTGAGAGAGAGGCGGTGAGGATCGGATTTGTGGGGAAAAAGTCGTAGCTTGGTGAGAAGAGGAGAGTTTGAGAGACGTCGAGGCGAGGCTAGATTTGAGAGAGGAAAAGGTCGTGGCTTGGTGAGAAGGGGAGGGATCGAGCAGCGCTGTCATCGGCGGTGAGAGGAAAATGAAACTGAGCTCACGGTTGGGGAAGAAACAGCGCTGCAAGAGAGAAGAGAAATTAGGGTTAGTGAGGGAGAGAGCGGCGCTGTGAGAGAGGAGGGATTAGGTTTTGGGAAATTAGGGTTTAGTTTTAAATTAAGCTTTTATAGTAGATTTATATCTACTTCGCACACCCCCTCTGTTGTTGCATGAAACCCCCCTGAGAAGCCCAGGTCTTGTTGGGCCGTTGAACGTGGCTGACGGCTTGGGCCTGTTATCTACACCCCAGTTTTCATAATACACCCCTCCTTTTATTTACACCCTTATTTTACTGCTGCACCCCCCTGTTCCTTTTTTTTAAATTTTGTTTCTTTCCCCTAAGTAAACCTTTTTTTTTTCTCGCCAACCCTTTTTTCCAAATAACGAATAAATGTTTTCCTAAACATAAAATTAGTTTGTTATTAATGGTCACTCTGAGCTTAGCTTGTTTGACCGGTGATAACAGCTTTGGTTTTCAAGCGAGCTATGAGCGACGACCACTCTGAGTTTTTGTAACACCCCGGTATTTTTATTTATTAAAAACACCCAAGTGCACCTTAAACATACATCAGAGATATTATTTCCTGCTCAGACACTGAATACCATTATAAATTTTTCGCTGAATAAAACAAAACAGTCTTATATACAAACAAGACCATACGGTACTCAGACCATAACCTGTCAGCAACTATGGTAGTCAGAGTCATACAGGAAAGCGGAAAGAAAGATAACATAATACTAATGCCATAGTATTGTGATACACAGACAACAGAAGGGAAATAAACTTAAACGTAAAACTAAGTCATCATCCATCACTCGGGGCCACCTACTCGTGCCTTTGAGGTTTCTTCTGTCCCTGTTTATCTGTAAAACAACAACATTTAAACAGTGAGATACAATCTCAGTGAGTTCTACCGAGACCCCTACTAACTCTCTCGGTTCAATTAGTAAATTCGTTTTAACTTAACACGGCACCGACTGCATGACTGCTAATCCCCGGTAAACGTGTTATCACAGAGTGCGGCATCGACTGCATGACTGCTAAACCCCGATGTATCGCACAACAAACAAAGTGCGGCACCGACTGCATGACTGCTAAACCCCGGTGTATCGCACAATAATCTTTTAACATAACACCGACTGCGTAACCGCTAAACCCCGGTGAACCCCCCTACCAATAGTACATTCTCCTATTGGCATGGAGCCTAGGGTAAGGGATCATGACTGCCCCGCCTAGTATGTTATACATGGGTCGTCACCCAACTCGATATACTATACACGTATATCTACAATACTATGAACCCACGGTCCATCAAATCAGACAATCAATGAAACACTTTAATCCACCTTTTATAAAATCCAAGTTCACACTCGCACTCTAGTTGACCACTTTTCGACACTATTTTCAACTTCGAAATTATTTTATAAAACCCTTTTGAAACGTACGCAAAATCATGGCATAATAAGCCTAATATCATTATAGAAGGGTTAGGAAAGGATTAGGAGAGGATTGGGATCGAAACGGAATCATTTAGGGCACTTTGAAAATTTTGGGCAGGACTAGGCGCACGGGTCGTGCCCCAGGACGCACGGGTCGTGCGCCCTGTTAGACAATTTTTCAACACTGAACCCGAACCAGGCGCACGGGTCGTGTGCCTGAGACGCACGGGTCGTGCGCGTTTGACAGCATTGCCAAAATGCCCTGTTTTGTGAAATTTTGCTTTCCGATCGATCCGAAACTCGCCCCGATTGATTCCTAACTCAAAAACAGACAATGCCAGACAATATACCAGTCCAATCAACATCAAACAATCAAGCAATTCAATCAAAAACTCAACGATTACGAATTTCGTTAAAACGCAATATATTTCAAAATAACGTTTTCGACTCAAAATTTTTCGAAAACAAATCACACAATTCATTTCAAAACGGAATAAACCTAAACGTGAGTAAAACTCACCCTTGAAGCGAGAGTCGTTGCCGAGCCGAAATCACCGATATGACAAAATCACCGAACCGCTCCTAACTTCGTTCCGAGCTTCCAATCGCGTTCAATCCGCTCCTAGCTTCGTTCCTAAGCATGATTCAATCATCAATTTGATCACACAACTCACGATTTCGCCAAATCACCTCCAAAACCTCCCCAAATTCGTAGGCCATAAAATAGGGGAAAAATTGAGGGGAACCTTACCAAGTTATAGGGTTTTGTAGAGGGAAGTAAGGGGATGATGGTGATGAAATTTGAGAGGGTGGGCTTCACACTTCTTCTTCCTTTCTCTTCTTCTTTCCTCTTCTTCTTTCTCTTCTTTTCTTCTCTTTTCTTCTCCTTTTCCTCTTCTGCGCGTATCTCTTCTTTCTTTCTTTTCTTTCATTCTTTTATTTTCTTTAATCACACACACACACAACACATATTTAATTATTAAATAGGTGGTAGCGTGGTCCAATTACCGTATTGATCTTTATCCCTTATTTCGATTCCAAAACTTCATTGACCCGTATTATCCAGTTAACGACTTAATGTTATCCAGTAAATAATTTTAGTACTTACTAAATTTACCAGTCAGGTACTAAATTACTCCCATTGGGTTAACATCCAAACAATTCGCCTAATTATTTTGAGGATGTTACATTCTCCCCTACTTAAAAGAATTTTGTCCTCAAAATTAAACACAACGTACCTCAAGAGAACAAATACGGATACCGAGTCCGCATATCGTCCTCCAACTCCCAAGTAGCTTCCTCGGCGGAAAAACCATCCCATACCACCTTGACAATGGGAATTGACTTTGTCCGTAGCGTCCTCTCGCCACGTTCCATGATGTAATTCGGATTAGGTTGGAAGGACAAGTCCGGTCGAAGATCAATCGTTTCAAAATCTAACGGTTGACTTGGATCGGGAATGTACTTCCGCAGCTGAGACACATGGAATACATCATGCAGATTTGACAATGGTGGAGGCAACGCAATACGGTATGCAAGAGGCCCTATTCGCTCGATTATCTGGAAAGGTCCAATATACCGAGGACTGAGTTTCTTCACCCGTAATGCCCTACCTGTGCCAATTGTTGGTGATAATCTCAAAAACACATGATCGCCCGACTCAAATTCCAACGGCCTTCTTCTTTTATCAGCATAGCTCTTTTGCCTACTTTGAGCGGCTTTCATTCTTTCCCTGATCTGGCGGATCTTTTCAGTAGTGTCTTGAATCACCTCGGGTCCTAATAATCGGTTCTCACCTACTTCCCACCAACACAATGGAGTCCTGCATTTCCTACCATACAAAGCTTCATAAGGTGCCATTCCGATACTGGAATGATAACTGTTGTTATATGAGAATTCCACCAATGGAAGATGATCCTCCCATTTCTTCCCGTTATCAAGCACCGAGGCCCTAAGCATATCCTCTAAGGTCTGGATAGTTCTCTCGGTCTGACCGTCTGTCTGCGGGTGATAAGCGGTACTAAGAAGTACTTTAGTTCCCAATGCTTCATTCAGAGCTTTCCAAAATCGAGAAGTGAATTTCGGATCTCGATCCGACACTATACTGGTAGGAACCCCATGTAACCTTACTATGTTCTTCAAATACACCTCAGCTAACTTGGATACTTTACTGCTGGAACGAACTGGAATAAAATGAGCTGATTTGGTTAACCGATCCACAACTACCCAAATGGAGTCGTTACCGGCTTGAGACCTTGGCAATGCCATTACAAAATCCATAGAAATGTCTTCCCATTTCCATACTGGCACGTCTAGTGACCGTAGCAGACCAGCAGGCTTCTGATGTTCTATCTTAACTTTTTGACAAGTTAAGCATTGTGATACGAATTCAGCAATTTCTAACTTCATTCCCGGCCACCAATACATTTGTTTTAAATCTCTATACATCTTGGTGGATCCAGGATGTACAGAAAATAAACTTCGGTGTGCTTCTTCAAGCACTTGCTTTTTAATCTCTTCATTATCAGGCACACAGATCCTACCGTTGAAACAAATAACTCCATCACTATCTTCGGTAAAGTCTGGCATCACTTTCTGTGATTGTAGTTTCATATCAACTTCCTGTGCTAAGCGAATAGAATCCCTTATGGAACTAGAGATCCTCATGTGGCTCAACACCAACCGGTTCCTTTTTGGCTTTGAATCCACATTTAAGTCCCGGAAAGACTCCAACAATTCCATTTCATGCATCATTAATCCTGCTATATGAATGGATTTCCTACTTAGTGCATCGGCTACAACATTAGCTTTTCCCGGATGATACTTCAGTTCGAAGTCATAATCCTTCAGAAACTCCACCCATCTTCTCTGCCTGTTATTCAACTCCTTCTGGTCAAACAGATATTTCAAGCTTTTATGATCACTAAAGACTTCGAAACGAGACCCATACAGGTAATGTCTCCAAATCTTCAGTGCGTACACAATAGCTGCCAACTCCAAATCATGAGTCGGATAATTCTCTTCATGAGTCTTCAACTGTCTGGAGGCATAAGCTACAACTTGTTGGTTCTGCATGAGAACACACCCCAAACCCTTCCCAGAAGCATCGCTGTAAATTTGAAAATCCAAAGACGGATCTGGAAGAATTAGGATTGGAGCAGAAGTCAACCTAACCTTCAACTCTTGAAAACATTCCTCACAATCGGCATTCCATATAAACGGTTGGGCCTTGCGAGTCAACCGAGTAAGTGGAAGAACCAATTGTGAAAAACCTTGGATAAACCTCCTGTAGTAACCAGCTAGACCCAAGAAACTTCTTATTTCTGTAACAGATGTTGGTCGTTCCCAGTTCAACACCGCTTCTACTTTACTGGGATCCACAGCAACTCCCGATTGGGAAATCACGTGTCCCAAAAATTTCACTTCCGGCATCCAGAAGTCACACTTCGACGGCTTAGCATACAATTTCTTTTCTCGGAGTACGTTCAGAACAATGCGGAGATGTTGAACATGGTCCTCAATGGTCTTAGAGTACACCAAGATATCATCAATAAAAACTACTACAAACTGATCGAGATAAGTATGGAATACTCGGTTCATGTAATCCATGAATACCGCTGGAGCATTAGTCAAACCGAAGGGCATCACTACGAACTCGTAATGTCCATATCTCGTACGGAAAGCTGTCTTCGGAATATCTAAGGCTCGTACCTTTATTTGATGATAACCCGACCTTAGATCAATTTTTGAAAATACCACGGCACCCCGAAGTTGGTCGAGCAAGTCGTCTATCCTTGGCAATGGATATTTATTCTTGATCGTCACTTTGTTGAGTTGTCGATAATCTATGCACAATCTCATGCTACCATCCTTCTTTTTGACTAGCAACACCGGAGCACCCCATGGAGAAGCACTCGGTCGGATAAACCTCTTCGATATTAATTCCTCAAGTTGAGACTTCAGTTCCTTCAGCTCTAAAGGAGACATTCTATAAGGAGCAATAGAGATTGATCCTGTACCAGGAATCAATTCTATTGAGAATTCTACCTCTCGGTCAGGAGGTAAGGATGAAACTTCTTCTGGAAAGACATCTAGAAATTCATTTACCACTTGCACGGATGACAAATCTAAACCCGTTTCAGTAGATGCAGATAACATAATAAGAATAGCTTCCGCACCTTGGAATAATGACTGGCTTGCTTCGGTGTAAGAGATCGTCGCTTCAGAATTTGCCTGCGTCAATCCTACGGATTTGGAGGCGAAGCTAATAGTTCGATCGGCACAGTTGATTGTTACATGATTTTCAGCCATCCAATTCATACCCATAACAATGTCCATGCTTCTCATAGGCAAGCAAATAAATTTTACAACAAACTGTCTGTCGCCTATGACAAGTAGGCAATTTTCACATAATGATTGGGTCTGGACACGACCCTTGGCAGCAGTTAAAATAGTTATAGGTTCGGATAGCTCAGACAATGCTAATCCCAACCGATCCACACATGCTTGTGAGATAAAACAGTGAGTTGCACCAGAATCATATAAAATATTGACTGAATTATTAAAAAGAGATCCCGTACCCCTCAGAAGATTGTCAGTAGGTGTGATGGTTCGAGCATCTAGAGTGTTGATTCGCCCCTGACTCGTATTTGGTGCTCTTTGCAGATTCTTCTTTGTTGGGCACTTATTTGCATAGTGACCCTCTTCATTACAGACATAACACCGATCAGATCTTGATGGGCATTCGCCACGGTGATACCTTCCGCACTTATGACAATTTTTGAACCTCGCTGGGTCGGCCGTTTGCACCTGCTTCCCTTTGTAATTACCACCCCTGCCTGAATCATGTTTAGGACCCATCTGAGAACTAGATGATCCAGCGTTCCTCTTGCTCTGATGGAATGCCTTTCTGCTTGCATACAACCTTGACAAATCACTTTCGGCGATATAAGCTTGTTGTACCATGGCTGCATAGTTGGTTCTCGGAAAAGAACTAAGACTTTGAGCAATATCTTCTCTCAACCCATATTTGTACCTGTCAGTTTTCCATTGGTCACTTGGGGCATATCCAGCTAAACCGAAGAATTGATACAACTCTTCAAATTTAGCCGTGTATTGGCCCACGGTCAAGCCTCCCTGTGTAAAAGTCAAAAACTCATTTTCCTTATCCAACCTCATAGCCGTGGGGAAGAATTGTTCCAAAAATGATGTTCGGAAATTGTCCCAAGTCTGGGGAGTTCCCATTGTCTCCATCATGGCCCTAGCATTTGTCCACCAGTTATTGGCCTCTCCCTTCAACATATGGGATGCCAACCTCAACTTGTCTTCATCGGTCACTTGCATTGTTACAAAGATCTTTTCAATGTCATCCAGCCAATGTTGTGCTCTCATGACATCCGGCCCACCTCTAAACTCGGAGGGTTTCATTTTCAGGAACTCTGTGAAAATTCTCCTTGGGTTCACTTGTGGCTCTGGAGCTTGATGCTGCTGAGCATTTTGCTGTAGGATTTGTTGCTGCTGATGCATAAGCATCATGTCTTGCATCATCTTCTGCTGGTTCTCAATTACATTCTGCATCCACTCAAAATTTGGATCAACAGGAGGAGGAACGCCTCTACCTCTTCTGGCCATGATTCTGCGAAATATGCACAAAGTATTAAGTTGATCAAGCTCAATGTCTAATAGCATACTAAGAAAATCACGACTGGAAAAGCAAAGACCCTATAAGCTAAGTCCGACTAGGTCGAACCGCTCTGATACCAATTGTAACACCCCGGTATTTTTATTTATTAAAAACACCCAAGTGCACCTTAAACATACATCAGAGATATTATTTCCTGCTCAGACACTGAATACCATTATAAATTTTTCGCTGAATAAAACAAAACAGTCTTATATACAAACAAGACCATACGGTACTCAGACCATAACCTGTCAGCAACTATGGTAGTCAGAGTCATACAGGAAAGCGGAAAGAAAGATAACATAATACTAATGCCATAGTATTGTGATACACAGACAACAGAAGGGAAATAAACTTAAACGTAAAACTAAGTCATCATCCATCACTCGGGGCCACCTACTCGTGCCTTTGAGGTTTCTTCTGTCCCTGTTTATCTGTAAAACAACAACATTTAAACAGTGAGATACAATCTCAGTGAGTTCTACCGAGACCCCTACTAACTCTCTCGGTTCAATTAGTAAATTCGTTTTAACTTAACACGGCACCGACTGCATGACTGCTAATCCCCGGTAAACGTGTTATCACAGAGTGCGGCATCGACTGCATGACTGCTAAACCCCGATGTATCGCACAACAAACAAAGTGCGGCACCGACTGCATGACTGCTAAACCCCGGTGTATCGCACAATAATCTTTTAACATAACACCGACTGCGTAACCGCTAAACCCCGGTGAACCCCCCTACCAATAGTACATTCTCCTATTGGCATGGAGCCTAGGGTAAGGGATCATGACTGCCCCGCCTAGTATGTTATACATGGGTCGTCACCCAACTCGATATACTATACACGTATATCTACAATACTATGAACCCACGGTCCATCAAATCAGACAATCAATGAAACACTTTAATCCACCTTTTATAAAATCCAAGTTCACACTCGCACTCTAGTTGACCACTTTTCGACACTATTTTCAACTTCGAAATTATTTTATAAAACCCTTTTGAAACGTACGCAAAATCATGGCATAATAAGCCTAATATCATTATAGAAGGGTTAGGAAAGGATTAGGAGAGGATTGGGATCGAAACGGAATCATTTAGGGCACTTTGAAAATTTTGGGCAGGACTAGGCGCACGGGTCGTGCCCCAGGACGCACGGGTCGTGCGCCCTGTTAGACAATTTTTCAACACTGAACCCGAACCAGGCGCACGGGTCGTGTGCCTGAGACGCACGGGTCGTGCGCGTTTGACAGCATTGCCAAAATGCCCTGTTTTGTGAAATTTTGCTTTCCGATCGATCCGAAACTCGCCCCGATTGATTCCTAACTCAAAAACAGACAATGCCAGACAATATACCAGTCCAATCAACATCAAACAATCAAGCAATTCAATCAAAAACTCAACGATTACGAATTTCGTTAAAACGCAATATATTTCAAAATAACGTTTTCGACTCAAAATTTTTCGAAAACAAATCACACAATTCATTTCAAAACGGAATAAACCTAAACGTGAGTAAAACTCACCCTTGAAGCGAGAGTCGTTGCCGAGCCGAAATCACCGATATGACAAAATCACCGAACCGCTCCTAACTTCGTTCCGAGCTTCCAATCGCGTTCAATCCGCTCCTAGCTTCGTTCCTAAGCATGATTCAATCATCAATTTGATCACACAACTCACGATTTCGCCAAATCACCTCCAAAACCTCCCCAAATTCGTAGGCCATAAAATAGGGGAAAAATTGAGGGGAACCTTACCAAGTTATAGGGTTTTGTAGAGGGAAGTAAGGGGATGATGGTGATGAAATTTGAGAGGGTGGGCTTCACACTTCTTCTTCCTTTCTCTTCTTCTTTCCTCTTCTTCTTTCTCTTCTTTTCTTCTCTTTTCTTCTCCTTTTCCTCTTCTGCGCGTATCTCTTCTTTCTTTCTTTTCTTTCATTCTTTTATTTTCTTTAATCACACACACACACAACACATATTTAATTATTAAATAGGTGGTAGCGTGGTCCAATTACCGTATTGATCTTTATCCCTTATTTCGATTCCAAAACTTCATTGACCCGTATTATCCAGTTAACGACTTAATGTTATCCAGTAAATAATTTTAGTACTTACTAAATTTACCAGTCAGGTACTAAATTACTCCCATTGGGTTAACATCCAAACAATTCGCCTAATTATTTTGAGGATGTTACAGTTTTACTTGTTTGGTCGTCTCGAATACCTCTCCCGACTTCAAAAATAAATAAAAACATCAAACACACAAACATTTTCTACCCCAAGAACTACGTAGCTTTGACTTCTCCATCGCACCTGGAGATACGTAGGAGCAGGGGCCCACTCCTGTCAAGCGCAAAAAACTAAAATTTTTATTAAGTCTTCCTCCTCAATTTTGCAAATAATAAAAAGGTAAATTAAAGTATTTTCTTTAAATTAACTATCTATCTACACATTAAATTAAATGGTAACCTTTCTCTTGAAAGGATGCCGTGGGGTGCTAACACCTTCCCCGCGCATAATCGACCCCCGAACCCAAAAACAAAGGTTTTTTTCAATGTTTTCCTATTTAATAAATATTGATGGCGGCTTCATTGCAAAAATGACGAAGAATCCCCTCCTTCGGATTTTTCGGTCGCTACAGCTGGCGACTTCACTGGGGACATTTTTAAGAGGGTCAAGCCTAATTTAATTAAATGTGTAGATTATTGTTAATTTAATATCTTTTTACCTTAGCGTTCATATTTGCCAGTCTATTCTTGTTTTTATTCATTTGTTTATTTATTTATGGCCTCATTGAACCTTAGGGTAGAAAACTTTTGTACTATTATCTGTATTTCTTTTGCAGCTTGTGTGGTCTAGGTATTATGCCCGTGTCACACACGTCACCTACACATGTTTACTCACACACTTTTGAGTGGGGCCTTATACCCAGGTCTGAAAATTAACCTAGGACGAGTGGAGATTATTAGTGACAGTCATTCTGGATTTTATCTGTCTGACTCTCATGAAAGTCTCAACCAGAGTATGCTCTTTCACGGTATCCCACACCAGGTAGCTCGCTATCGTTGTGGATCATATCATCAAGGGGACTTTAGCTCTGGAAACCTTTGTGAGGAAGTGAATAGAGCCACCTGAGAGATTGATCACGTAAGTGACCCTAGACCGTGACCTACATATAAGACATAACCTGTTTAGGACACAAGGGCATTTCACCTACCCGCTGCATCATTACAGATTTTTTTTAAATTGTTTTTTTTCCTTTTCCCAAAAAAAAAAAAATCAAATCATCTAAAACCGTTTCATTATTACTATTATTCTTTTTTTTTTCTTTCTTTTAAATATATAGGATGTGACACATAGTTAACACCTTCTCAAAGATGAATCACTAAATCTTCCCTAATTTTTTTAACACGCGTGACATCATTCTTTCATCCATCATATAGCATCATTATTTCACAAAATAAAAAAATCCTCACATGCATGTTATTCATCTCATTTAGGTTTGCCGAGAATTGTAAGAGGCTCAAAAATTGTGTCATAAGCAAGACAATATGGGATCAAACGGTGAAGCAGTTCAAACCCTGAATTACCCTACAGTGAAGCAGCCCAATCTGACGAGCTTAAGAGAATGTGCGGGTTGGTTGCCGCCCATCGAGCGCAGGTCTTTCGATAGAACTTATGGGAAGATTATTATGTTATTACGGTTGGAAGTGCAAACAAATGCCATTGTTGCCCTGAGCCAATTCTATGACTCCTCCTTGAGATGCTTCACTTTCAAAAATTTCCAGATGGCACCTACCCTGGAAGAATATACGCAGATCCTTGGTTTTCCTCAACGAGACACTAGGCCCTACCAATACCAGGGGAATTACTACACAGATGAGAAACTTGCCTCAATGTTACAAATCAGCAAAGAAAGTTTGAAACTCCAAAAGAAAAACCGAAATTGCATTGTAGGGTTCCCGCAAGAGTACTTGGAAAGTCAAATGAAGTCCTTCGCCGACGCTAGAAATTGGGGTCCTTTCAAGCAATTGTTAGCTTTAACTATCTTTGGGATTGTGCTATTCCCGCGCCTTGAAAGATATGTGGACACAACCACTATTGGTGTGTTCCTATCCTTCAAAGATGAAGAAAGCCCAACCAACCCAATTCCAGCCATTGTTGCAGACACTTACTGTACCTTCACTCATTATAGTGAGCTAAAAGGAAAAAGGATATCCTGCTGCCTACAAGCCTTGTATGTCTGGCTTCTTACCCATGCCTTCGTCAACAAAGCTAAGGTAGAAGGCCCAATTGAAGACGCTAGAGGATGTGATGTGGAGTCAATGAATACCGGTGAATGGTTGCAAGTGCTAAGAGGCCTTCATGAGTACAAGGTTCGTTGGCACCCATCGTGGTGGAAAGACCGGCCTACGGTAATTTTTCAGTGTGGAAGTTTTCAAAATGTCCCACTCATGGGGACAAGAGGATGCATAAATTACAACCCCTCTCTGACTCTAAGACAGCTAGGGTACCCCATGCGAAACCCGCCCACCGAAGACATGTTAATCCCTTTTTACCTCCATGAGGGAAGCCCAAAAGAGGTTGACATGCTCCGGAAGATTTCTCAAGCGTGGGACGTGGTTGTCCGCAAAGGACCAGAGCTTACTAAGAGGGGCGGCGATAAGGAACCCACCTTTCGTCAGTGGCTCCAAAAAAGGATCCAAGACACCCGATTGCCTTACCGAAGTGCACTACGGGTTGAGGAAGAAATAACTGAACCTACCCTTCCCACTGTAGAAGAGTTAGATAAGCTCAAAATGGCAGTGTCAAAAGCTGAGGAAGGAAAAAAGGGCTTACAGGCAGAATTAGAGAAAGTGCTCCTAAGAAACCAGAAATTGGAAGGAGAAAACGCAGCTAAGTCATTGGCCATTGAGGACAGCCGCAAGCAACTTAAGATTGAGGAAAAGAGCAAGCAAGAGGTCCAAAAATACCTGAGAGGGGCAAAGGAAGTACTAAAGCGATGCAACCTGAAGAAGAACCAAGCCATTGATGATGTGCATAAATGGAAAGAGTTATGGGAGGAGTCAATGATTGCTGAAAAAACCGCACAAGGCTTGTTGGCGAAGTCAAAGAGAGAGTCCCGGATATTGATAGCTGAGTTTGAAGATCAAGTGAAAAGTATCCGGCGGGATAAAGAGACCGTTGAAGAAATACTCCGAGAATACCAACAAGCCTTGAAAAGGGAGCATGAGAAATCTGATGAGCTGAAAGACCACATCAGATATCAAGAGGAAGTTTACCACCAGCTGAAGATTGAAAGCATCCACTGGGAGAGCCGCTTTGTAGAATTGGTCAGCAGGATAGAAAACCATGAAGTCTTCATAGAGTTGAAGAATGAAAGCTTATACTGGAGAGACAGATTTGCAAAGTTGGCATGGCTGGCCGATCAAGCTATCATGGGTATCCCAAAGCGTCTAAAAGAGGCTGACGCAGCAATGCACCCGTTCAACACCCCGGTCCAAGTTTCCGAATTTATGGAATTTTGCAAAATCCTGATTGCCGAACTTAGGGAGAAGGCTGGTAGCACCACTAGTAGAAAAAGAGAGAGGAGTGGAAAAATGAAAGCTATATGTATTTGAGCGAGATTTAAAAAGAGCATTGTAATGTTTTTTTTCGAATTTTTATTTCAAGAATGATGTACTTTTCCCCCATCAATGAAGTTTGTTTGTTCCACCTATTGATCCTCCTTTTGGAAATGCTTGAAACGTTAGTTTACGTACTTTGGACAAATCAAGACGCGCTTACAATTCTCGGCCTAAAACAATAAAACTCATGCACACATGCATCACTCATTTTTCATCCATTCACATACTCATATCATGTATCCCGTCAACAGAGAATAAAAGACAAGCTGGTGCGTCAACATCGCTATTGGACTCGTTCTCAGGCCAGATACATGGAAGCAAATCAGGACAATCCGCCTCAAGATAACCTGGATCAAGGCGATCCACATCAGGACGACTTAGGACAGGGTAACGAGAACCTAGGCAATCAACAACTTAGGGCAGAAATATTTGTGATGAAGCAACAGATGGCTGAGATCTTAAGAGTCCTACAAGCTTTGAAGAATGGGAATACAGATGAAGATGTCTCCGCTGGGAACACTGAAAATCAAGCTACCAACCCTCCTATTCCCAATGGACCCGGAATCCCCCATACAGTGTACCCTACTGGGGCTAACGAACAGGGCTACCAATGGCCTCCTTATGGACTTCCACAAGGTTACACACCCCCGACAGTCGCTGCCAATCCGGAAGATGGTCCCTCAGGAGTCGTGGGACAAGGACATCCTGCGCCGATAGGTCACAACAGTAACCCGGGGGCACCGCAGATGCACAACCCGAGTCCTATTGTCGCACCGCAAAGATTTCCACTCGGCTACACTCCACCGCTGGTAGTCGATGCTCAAGCTCAAGGGTCGAGCCTCAGGAACCCCACTCATTCACATATCCCAAATGTGAACCCAGCCATAGTTCTGATGATTCATCCTTACTATGGTATGAGTGGGCTTCCTCACAACTACTCTATGGAGAACCCTCAAGCCCAAGACAAACTGCAAATGCTGGAAGAAAGGTTGAGAGCAGTTGAAGGATTCAGTACTGGTGCAAGAAATGCACAAGATTTATGTCTCGTTCCAAACGTGGTCATTCCCCCTAAGTTTAAGGTGCCAGATTTTGATAAATACAGAGGAGCAACATGTCCGGCAAGCCACCTAACTATGTACTGCAGGAAGATGGCTGCATTCGCAAATGACGATAAGCTGCTTATCCACTACTTCCAAGACAGCTTAGCTGGGGCAGCTCCAAATTGGTATATGCATTTGACACCCACTCATATTCGGTGTTGGAAGGATCTCGCTGATGCTTTCCTTAAGCAGTATAAGTACAACACTGATATGGCTCCTGATAGGACTCAGCTACAAAACATGACTAAAAGGGATAATGAGTCCATCAAGGAATATGCTCAGCGTTGGAGAGGACTAGCAGCACAGGTAGCACCGCCTCTGTTTGAAAGGGAAATGGTGTCTATGTTCATGGAAACTCTTCCTTCACCCTTCTATGAAAAACTGATCGGGAGTGTATCGTCAAGTTTCTCAGATATGGTCGTTATTGGAGAAAGGCTAGAGAACGGAATGAGGAATGGGAAAATCGCTTATACTTCCCCCGGAAACACTAACCAGAGAAAGCCCTTCTCCGGATTTCCTAAAAAGAAAGAAGGAGAAGCCAACGCCATCACGGGAACCGGAAAAACTTCCTACTCCAATCCCTCTCACACCAATCCATTCTCAGCACAAACACTATCTACCCCACCTACCCAAAATAACCAAGGCCATAAACCACAAAACTACTCAGCCGGAAAGTTCGTCCAGTTTGATCCAATCCCAATGTCATACTCCGACCTATTTCGCCACCTGCTCAGCCATAATTTAATCACCACCCGCCCGATGAGACAGATCCAGCCCCCTTTCCCCAGAGGCTTCGACCCAAACACCACATGCGAATTTCACTCGGGAACGGTCGACCATTCCATAGAAAACTGCAAAGCATTGAAGTATGTCGTCCAAGATCTAATCGCCTCGGGCTGGTTGAACTTCAAGGAAAATGGTCCTAATGTGGCTACCAACCCATTACCAGGACATGGGATGCCCTCAGCTAATGCAATTGAGGATTCTGCAGAACCGTCCCTAATCAGGAGGGTAGAATGCATCCAGACACCCCTGGAAGTGATTCATGCTAATCTGTGTTCCTTTGGGATTATTGAGAGAGAATGCACTGGAAAGAATCCATGCAATGACAATCACTGCATTGGAAATTGTGAGGCGTTTGAACAGGTGCTTCAGGACCTGTTGGACCGACACGTAATACAAGTGGGCTTTCAAAAGAGGGAGGACCAGGTGTCAACTATCCTATCGAGCAACGGCCAGAACAAGGATACTCGGAAGCCGCTAGAGATCTGCTATACTAAGGACTCAAAGTCGTCCCTGGGTATGCCTAAACCAATCACTATCCAAGTGCCAGCTCCCTTCCCCTACAATGACACCAAAGCAATCCCATGGAACTACAACGCGAAAGTCCAAGTGAAAGGTCCTCAGAACAATCCTGATGTCACCAATATCTCGGGAAGCAGCGGAATGACTCGGAGTGGGCGCGTCTACGCCCCTGAAAGACCCGGAGGAAGAGAATCAAATGAAAGAGGAAAGATTGATAAAGGAAAAAACGTAGAGGGGGAGTCGTCTGACAAAAATGCAAGCAAGACAGCACTATCTGAGCAAGAAGCCAGTGAGTTTCTAAAGATTATGAGGCAGAGTGAGTACAAGGTAGTAGATCAGCTGAATCAGACTCCTGCTAAGATATCCATGTTATCACTATTACTCAATTCTGAAGCCCATCGAGCAACACTAATGAAGGTGCTGAGTGAAGCTCATGTCATTCACGACATCACAGTTGGTCAGTTTGATGGGATCGTCGGAAATATCGTCGCAAACAACTACCTCACCTTCACAGATGACGAGATTCCCGTCGAGGGAAGAGGGCACAACAAGGCTTTGCATATCTCCGTGAAATGTGGAGAATACTCTCTAGCTCGGGTACTCATCGATAACGGATCATCCCTGAACGTACTACCCAAATCAACCATGAACAAACTAGACGTAGATTGTTCATACATGAAACCCAGTTCTACACTGGTCAGGGCATTCGATGGGTCCAAAAGAGAGGTTATCGGAGAGATGGAGTTACCTGTACAGGTAGGTCCAGAAGTCTTCATAGTGAGTTTCCAAGTGATGGACATCAATCCGTCTTACAGTTGTCTTCTGGGAAGACCTTGGATCCATTCTGCAGGGGCTGTGCCCTCTTCTCTACACCAAAAGCTCAAGTTCATAGTCAACAACAAGTTGGTGGTCGTTTCAGGAGAAGAAGAGTTGCTAGTCAATAAGCCGTTTCCTATCCGTTATGTTGAGGCTGCAGAAGAATCTTTTGAGACCGCCTTCCAAGCACTAGAAATTGCAAATGCTACCTTTGCGGGGGACGGGGCCCCATCGTTAAAACCAAAGCTGTCCAAAGCTGCATTGATGATTGCTAAAGTCATGACAAGCAAGGGTTATCAAGCGGGAAACGGTTTAGGGAAGACTGAACAAGGGATCCTAACACCCATACAGCTGCGTGAGAACAAGGACAGATGTGGGATAGGGTACCAGCCTAGTCGTACTGACAAAGGAAGGATCGCCGCGGAAAAGAAGGAGCGGAGGTTGGCCAAACTTGAGGGTCGGGAGCCAAATATGAAGAAGATTTTCATCGGCGACATAAAGCAAAGCTTTCAGAGCGCAGGGGTGCTAGATCCTAACCAGGTTGCAGCCATTGAAGGTGATTCAAGCGCTGAAAACGGCGGTGCCGGTCTTGTTTGCCGTTGTCCAGCAAGCGAAAAGCTCAAGAATTGGAAGATCGTCGATTTTCCTGTAGTTTTTAGTTCAAAGTAATGTTTCTGTAATGCAATCCTATGGCTCTGCCCAAGGCCTTAGGACATTTCATTCGGGCACACATGTTTCCTTTCAATATCAATATCAATAAAATGTTATTTCAGATTCTCCAATAAATTTCAGTTCTCTTTTGCACTTGCGTTTTATTTTCTTTTTGCTCGTTTTCATTCCGTCAATTTATACTAATGCAGATTTGAAAAAAACGCCTTTGAAAATAACAACGCCAATAATTCATACTGTGACTTTGATCACCCGATTAATCAAACTGAGGAAGATGTTGAAGATAACTGGGAAACTCCTCCAGAGTTAATGAGAATGATGGAACAAGAAGAAAAAGTGATTCAACCCCACGAGGAATCTACTGAGGTAATAAACTTGGGCACAGAAGAGGATAAGAAAGAGGTTAAAATCGGCATCACAATGAAAGATAGTGAGCGAGAGAAGCTAGTCAGGCTCTTGTTCGACTATGTTGACATCTTCGCATGGACATACCAAGACATGCCTGGACTGGACCCCAACATAGTCGAGCATAAGTTACCAGTAAAACCCGAATGCCCGCCAGTAAAGCAAAAGCTAAGAAGGATGAAGCCGGAGATGTCACTAAAAATCAGAGATGAGGTCAAGAAGCAGTTTGATGCCGGATTCTTAGCGGTAGCAAAGTATCCTCAATGGGTAGCCAACATTGTCCCGGTTCCGAAGAAGGATGGGAAGGTCAGAATGTGCGTCGATTATCGAGACCTGAACAGAGCAAGTCCTAAAGATGATTTCCCTTTGCCCCACATTGATGTCTTGGTAGATAGCACCGCACAACACTCCTTATTTTCCTTCATGGATGGATATTCCGGATATAATCAAATCAAGATGGCCCCCGAAGATATGGAGAAAACCACCTTCATCACTCTCTGGGGAACCTTCTGTTACAAAGTAATGCCATTCGGATTGAAGAACGCTGGTGCAACATACCAAAGGGCGATGGTAGCTTTATTCCACGACATGATGCATAAAGAGATTGAAGTCTACGTGGATGACATGATCGCAAAGTCCAAGACTGAAGAAGAACATGTTGTTAATCTGCAGAAACTATTTGAACGCCTAAGGAAGTTCAAACTCAGATTAAACCCCGCCAAATGCACTTTCGGTGTAAGATCAGGAAAGTTGTTGGGGTTCATAGTCAGTCAGAAGGGAATAGAGGTAGATCCAGACAAGGTACGAGCAATTCTTGAAATGCCGACGCCTAAAACCGAAAAGGAAGTTCGTGGGTTCCTAGGAAGGTTGAACTACATCTCCAGATTCATATCCCAATTAACATCGACCTGTGAGCCTATCTTCAAATTGCTGTGCAAGAACCAAGAAACAAAGTGGAATGACAAGTGCCAGGAGGCCTTTGAAAAGATCAAGAGGTACCTCCAAAATCCACCGATTCTGATGCCACCGGTGCAGGGCAGACCCCTCATTCTATACTTAACAGTGCTAGACAACTCAATGGGTTGCGTACTGGGGCAACATGATGAGTCTGGAAGGAGAGAACATGCATCTACTACCTCCGCAAGAAGTTCACCGAGTGCGAGACAAGATATTCATTGTTGGAAAAAACATGTTGCGCTTTGGCCTGGGCTGCACGTCGTCTGAGGCAGTATATGTTGAGCCACACGACTTGGTTGGTATCTAAAATGGATCCCATCAAGTACATTTTTGAAAAACCTGCACTCACAGGAAGAATCGCCCGCTGGCAAATGCTACTATCTGAATACGACCTCTTGTATGTCACTCAGAAAGCAATCAAAGGTAGTGCCCTGGCTGAATACTTGGCACATCAGCCCATTGAAGATTACCAATCAATGCAATACGATTTCCCAGATGAAGATATAATGGCTCTATTCGGAGAAGGGAAATCTCCAGACGACGAAAGGTGGAGGATGTCATTTGATGGCGCTTCCAATTTGTATGGGCACGGGGTCGGAGCTGTGTTGATTTCCCCTGATAACCGCTTCATACCATTCACTGCTAGACTGAGCTTCTATTGCACCAATAACATTGCAGAATAATAAGCGTGTGTCTTAGGCATCAAAGCGGCCCTTGAATGGAAAGTCAAAAGACTCGATGTATATGGAGACTCAGCACTGGTCATCCATCAGATAAAAGGCGACTGGGAAACCAGGGACCCCAAGTTAATTCCTTATCGTGATCACATCCAAGAGATGGTTGAGCGATTCGAGGAGGTCACCTTCCACCATCTCCCTCGCGAAGAAAATCAGTTGGCTGACGCTTTAGCGACTTTGTCATCAATGTTCAATATCAATAACAACAAAAGTCTGACATTCATCCGAATCCAGCATCGTGACCTACCGGCACATCATTGCGTGGCAATCGAAGAAGAGCCTGACAGTAAACCTTGGTATTACGATATCAAGCACTATATCACAAGTCGAGAGTATCCTCCCAGTGCCACTGAGAATGATAAGAGAACACTTAGGAGATTATCAATGGGTTTCTTCCTAAACGGGGAGGTGCTTTACAAAAGGAATCATGACATGGTCCTCCTCAGATGTGTTGCAAAAGAAGAAGCAGAAAGAATTATGAAAGATGTCCATGAAGGCTCGTTCGGAACCCATTCTAGCGGGCACACCATGGCAAGAAAAATCCTAAGGGCTGGCTACTACTGGTTGTCAATGGAAACCGACTGCTTTAACTACGTGAGAAAATGCCACAAGTGTCAAATCTACGCTGATAATATCCATGTGCCGCCTGCTTCTTTGAACGTCCTAACAGCACCATGGCCATTCTCAATGTGGGGGATGGATGTCATTGGTCCCATCGAACCTAAGGCATCAAATGGACACCGCTTCATTCTTGTCGCCATCGATTATTTCACTAAATGGGTCGAGGCCGCTTCTTATGCCAGCGTAACAAAATCTGTGGTTGTCAAGTTCATAAAGAGAGATTTGATCTGCCGATACGGCCTTCCAAATAAAATCATCACAGACAATGGGACCAACCTGAACAACAAGATGATGAAAGAGTTGTGTGACGACTTCAAAATCCAACATCACAATTCCTCCCCGTACCGTCCAAAGATGAATGGGGCTGTCGAAGCTGCAAATAAGAACATAAAGAAGATCGTGCAAAAGATGGTAGTGACCTTCAAGGACTGGCATGAAATGTTACCTTTCGCTTTGCATGGGTACCGGACCTCAGTTCGCACGTCGACAGGGGCAACACCATTCTCACTAGTATACGGGATGGAAGCAGTTCTTCCCGTAGAAGTCGAAATACCTTCTCTGCGAGTGTTAATGGAAGCCAAATTAGAGGAAACAGAATGGGTTCAATCTCGATTTGATCAATTGAACCTCATAGAGGAAAAAAGAGTAGAAGCTTTATGTCACGGGCAGTTGTATCAGCAAAGAATGAAGAAAGCTTATGATAAGAAAGTTCGACCCCGGCAGTTTCAAGAAGGAGATCTAGTGCTCAAGAAAATTTTACCTATCCAAAAGGATTCCCGTGGAAAATGGACCCCAAATTACGAAGGGCCTTATGTGGTAAAGAAAGCATTCTCTGGAGGAGCCTTAATTCTCACAAAAATGGACGGTGAAGACCTCCCACTCCCAGTGAACTCAGATGCAGTTAAGAAGTACTATGCCTAAAGAAATATATGAAAAAAGAGAAAGATGAGCCAAGCAAAAATGAGCTCGCTAGGTTGAAAACCCGAAAGGGCGGCCTAGGCAAAAATTAGAGCGACCTGGTGGATTGAAAACTCTAAAGAGCAGTCCAGGCAAAAATTAGGGTCAATGAGTTGGACTTGGAACAAATGCAATGGCAGTCCTCCGAAAGTTGGATGATGGATGCTCAAGGTCATGTGTATGGGTGATTGGCATTGCTACCTCCAAGATACAAACAATCAAAAGATCTGCTTTTTCTTTTTCTTTTTCTTTCTTTCTTTTTAGTTTAAACTCTCAATGTAATTTTCAGCCAGTGTGACCTTCTGCGCACTCGGTTTCCAGTTGAATATTAAACTCTATCTTCACTCTCTCACTTCCCTATTCGCTTTGGAAAGATGTTTTATGTTAGATGATATTGAATGGCGAAACATGTGCATAATCGAAAGCATTACAATCATTACGAAATTTCTAAAAATCACAAAAATGAGATGATCTCTTATAAAATGGCAAAGAGGACAAGTGCATAATCATTTCAAGCAACAAAGCCTAATAACCCACGCTTTGGCACCACTACTTTGAGGCAACCCTCATATCTCACGTCGAGAATCCCGCGAGGTGATGAGATCAGTAGAAAAGTCAAGAAAGAGCAAAAGAGCAAAAAGAATCAAAAAAAAGAAGAAAAAAAAACACAAAGAGAAAAAGCATCCCACATTTCATTCATCATACCACCAGATATCGATCATTGCACATGCTTACACTGCATGCACGCATACATCATCCATTGCATCCTTAAAATGCGTTCAAATATAGATTAGTTTTTTATCTGTCAAAAAATTTAAGTTATAGTGTTAGCAATGAGCCTAGCATCAACCTTTTAGACCCCCAGCGGTCCTTCAGAGCCCTAGTGCTCCTTCTGACCAACAATTGGTCCTTCAATCCAGATCACACGTCGCGTTAATCGAGCAACCGACGGATCATCCGACCCCAGGTCCTTCAGACTAGCTGTGTCCGCCTAAAAAGCACAGTGCACGTCCTTCGAGGTGTGCAAATCAGGTCAACGACCTGACCTTGCCACCCATGGCCGCTCGAAAAAGGCCATCCCCCAAGCAGACCGTTTTCCTAGTACCCCGTTGCTAGTTTGCGCTCCTTCAGACCCATTGGTCCATCAGGCTTAGGCATGCCCTTCAGACCCCGTCGGTCCTTCAGTTTGACTCCAATCAATGCGCCAAGCATCAATTGTGAATTAAACCTTCAGAGCCCCAGTGCTCCTTCAGATCCCCAGTGATCCCTACTTACTTTTGTTCTATGTAAACCCATTTTTCTTATGTTTTTCTCAAAAAAGAAAAGGTTTTGACAAAATTAGTGTTTTTATCTTTATTTCTATTTTACTCGAGGAATTTGGAAACCCTTCAAATTTCCTAGTAAAATTTAAATAAAGAGGGGCAGCTGTCATACCCTAACTTCGTCCGTCAGACTAACGCAAATGGTTTCAATTCGCACCTAGCGTGTGCGGGTCGCTTTTAATTGTGCACGCATTGTTGCTCTCGTTGTGCCACGTTTCTTTTTTAATTGTACGCATTTGTTGCTCTCATTGCGTGAGCGTGTTTGTTTCTCGTTGCACACGAGCCTTTTTTGGTACTCGCTTTTTTTTATATTATCCCTATTAAAGTCTTTGCTATTAGTTTAATTATTATTATTATTATTATAAAAAAATGTAATAAAAAATCAGATCTGAACATACAGTCTTGTTATTATTGTAATTCAGTTTTATTTACAATACAACCCAAAAGTCAAATTTGTTACAAATAAGGACAAAAAAAAAAGAGTAAAAAAGTAAAATAAATTAAAACAAAAGCAAAAAAACAGGAAGCAGCGCTGCTGCCTTTGTTGTTGCTGTAGCAGGACTTCATTTTTCGCTACCAACCCAAGCCTATTTCTCCTTGTTCCTTGCTGCCTTCCCATTCTTGGCACCAGCAGCCCAGCCTTTTGCAGCAGTAGTACCACCACCTCTGGGTGGTTTGTTTTGGCTCTGCAGCATTTGTCCCCCAAGAGTTTTGCTCCCCTGCTTCCTCACACACCTACACCACAATTTCTCCACTATAAATACCACCACTATACAACACAGAAAATATTCAGAGACAGTCACTGAAAAATACACAAAAAAATCCACACGGAAATTCAGAGGAAAGGTTTAGAGTTCATACTGAAACCCTAACAGCAAGGCCCCAAAATTTTCTGAAACAAGGTGATAGTAGCAGCAAGCAGTGGGCAATAGGAGTCTATTTCAGAGGCTGGAAAAAAAGGTTGTCTAATATATTTTTTTTCCAAAATGTACCCTTATTCTTGGTTAACTTGTTTAAAATAAGTCTCAGTTCATCTTCTTCTGTTTCAGTATATCTTTGTTTGCCTATCATGATTTAATTTGTCTAAAATAAGTTTCAGAGGCTTGAAAGATTAGCATCAGAATTAAAACGGTTTTTTTTTCCAGAATCAGTAGCATTACCTCTCTGTTTATAAAAACGAAATTGATTAGCTATCTAAATTAAAGGTTAATTAGCAATAGGTTTAATGAAAGGAACTTAGGGTTTAGGGTTTTCCAGTCAGAATCAGTAAAAAAAAAAAACAAAACAACAGAATGTAGAAAGGGGATTGAGAGACAGTGAGATAAAAAAAAAGAGAAGGGAGTGAAATTTTACCTCCGGCCGCCGTGAACCACGGTCGTAGCCTCGCCGTGAGCCACCGTCAGCCACCAACACTATACGCCGCCGCGAACCACAAACCGAACCAACCCCTCCACGACGCCGTAGCCAACCCACTCCTCCTTCACAACCACCACATCACTGCCACCCAACCACCAAACGGCCACCACGACGCGTCACCACCAAACCTCCGTCTTTCAACCACCCGCAGCGCACCATTACCACCGAACCCTCCTCCACCAACGGCACCGAACCACCACGGCAGAACACGCCCTTTGCAACCATCACCACCGAACCACCCAGAGCTAGTGAAAGGGGAGGAGAAGACGATCGGGCTTAGTGGCTATGGGGAGAGAAGAAAATGTAAACGAAGGTCAGGGTATGTGAGAGGAGAGGAGAGAAAGCTTGGGTCGGTGACGGTAGGCGAGGGGAAGGTGAGAGAGAGGCGGTGAGGATCGGATTTGTGGGGAAAAAGTCGTAGCTTGGTGAGAAGAGGAGAGTTTGAGAGACGTCGAGGCGAGGCTAGATTTGAGAGAGGAAAAGGTCGTGGCTTGGTGAGAAGGGGAGGGATCGAGCAGCGCTGTCATCAGCGGTGAGAGGAAAATGAAACTGAGCTCACGGTTGGGGAAGAAACAGCGCTGCAAGAGAGAAGAGAAATTAGGGTTAGTGAGGGAGAGAGCGGCGCTGTGAGAGAGGAGGGATTAGGTTTTGGGAAATTAGGGTTTAGTTTTAAATTAAGCTTTTATAGTAGATTTATATCTACTTCGCACACCCCCTCTGTTGTTGCATGAAACCCCCCTGAGAAGCCCAGGTCTTGTTGGGCCGTTGAACGTGGCTGACGGCTTGGGCCTGTTATCTACACCCCAGTTTTCATAATACACCCCTCCTTTTATTTACACCCTTATTTTACTGCTGCACCCCCCTGTTCCTTTTTTTTAAATTTTGTTTCTTTCCCCTAAGTAAACTTTTTTTTTTCTCGCCAACCCTTTTTTCCAAATAACGAATAAATGTTTTCCTAAACATAAAATTAGTTTGTTATTAATGGTCACTCTGAGCTTAGCTTGTTTGACCGGTGATAACAGCTTTGGTTTTCAAGCGAGCTATGAGCGACGACCACTCTGAGTTTTACTTGTTTGGTCGTCTCGAATACCTCTCCCGACTTCAAAAATAAATAAAAACATCAAACACACAAACATTTTCTACCCCAAGAACTACGTAGCTTTGACTTCTCCATCGCACCTGGAGATACGTAGGAGCAGGGGCCCACTCCTGTCAAGCGCAAAAAACTAAAATTTTTATTAAGTCTTCCTCCTCAATTTTGCAAATAATAAAAAGGTAAATTAAAGTATTTTCTTTAAATTAACTATCTATCTACACATTAAATTAAATGGTAACCTTTCTCTTGAAAGGATGCCGTGGGGTGCTAACACCTTCCCCGCGCATAATCGACCCCCGAACCCAAAAACAAAGGTTTTTTTCAATGTTTTCCTATTTAATAAATATTGATGGCGGCTTCATTGCAAAAATTACGAAGAATCCCCTCCTTCGGATTTTTCGGTCGCTACAACACCCTTTGAGGGAATCGTTTTACTTTTGCCTCGACCGAGAAATTCAGATATGCAAATCTTATTTTCGAACGTGTATTTCAATTGAGTGTCTCATAATTTATGTTTTGAGTAAGATTAATCAAAGTTGGGGTGTAAACGAAACAATTGGAAAAAAATTATGAAAGTATTTTCAAACACAGTATCAAGCCTATGTAGGCATATGATAAGTTTCCCGCTTTGATTAGTAGCAAGAGAGTGCGGATTATAGCCTTAGACCGTTCTAGGGTTGTAGTGGCACATACCTAGAGTTTGACATAAGTTACCTGACATGTACAAACATAAGTTACCTGCTATTCTAGGGTCGTCAATCAAAGAGTTTTTATACTCATTTCGTTGTTTCAAGATTGTTTTCCTGTAAGTTAAGATCCTTCTAAGAATGTCTATTCTCGGTTAGTCAATCGTAAGACTTGACGAATTTTGTAAGACTTGACGAATTTTTTAGGACAATTTTTTTTTAAGTTGGGGTGTAATGTATCATCCCCAAAATAATTAAGTTAATTATTTTGACGTTTAACCCAATTAATTTAATTTAGTGCTTGATAGATAATTTTGTTAATTGAGTGTTAAATTAATTATTGATTGGTTTTAAGTGAGTAATAGATAGAAAGGGGTATTTTTGGGTTATTAGAGTTGAGTGAGGACATAGAAGTAATTTACCCCCACACCCTCACTTAAGTGTTGTTATAAAAGAAAAATAATAGATAGAAAGTGAGAAGAGAAAAGAGAAAGTCGAGGGAAGAAGAGAAAGAAGAGAAAAGAAAGGTGAGATTAAGTTCCACCCACACCCTAAGTTTTTGATCATCATCATCATCTTCCCTTTCACCTCCATCCCTCATAGTTAGGTAAGTTAATTTCCATTTTTCCTCTTCCTTTTTAGATTTCGAAATTAAGGGTTTGAGGGAGAGGGTGAGATTAAATCTTAGGTTATATGTTGATTTTGTTGTTTCCTATATGATTAGAAGCGAACCTAAGGTGGATTGAGCACGGATTAGAGCTCGATTCGAAGTTGGAAGCGGATTGGTGACTTTAGGGTTCGAATTGGGATTATTGTGAAAAGTTCGTGTTTCGATTAGATTGGCGTTCTCGCTGTTGAAGGTGAGTTCTTACTCGGTTTAGGTTTTAATTCCTATGTTGAATTAATGTCTCGATCGATTTTGAGTGTCGAGAAATGTTTTTCATGAAAAACCGTTAAAAACGTATATTATTTCAAACTTGTTTTTGTTTGATATGATTGATTGATTGTTGTTGATTGAATGTGTTTTGATGTTGTTTTGGATTCTTGTTAAGTTAGGAATGTTAGGGATTCGGTATTGGAACCATTCGGAACGCGAAAATACTCGAAATCGAGTTTTGGAAAATGAGGATTTTGCCACTGTCATCAGGACACGGCCCGTGTCCACATGACACATGTACCCGTGTCCTTTTCTGTTTCTGTCCAATTTTTTTTGGTTAAAACCATGTAAATAAGTGTCAATTTTAGTTATAGATTGGTTAAAATGCTGTTTTGTTTATGTTTGAATGAGATGAATTGCTTTTCAAGCATGCAAAGTATAGTGATGTTGCAACATAAGTATGTTCATGTTATGGTTTGATTATAAAACCGAGTAATTGTTGTATAGAGAGAGAACACAATCAAAGTATCAAGAATAGACCTAAAAGTCTAAGTTCATGTAATAAGAGGATAAGTGTCGAATAACGGACCTAGTGTTCGAGTTAAGGAAAAGATCACGACTTCGTGTCAAGTAACGGACTTAATGTCCGAGTTAATAATAAAAGATATTGAGGGGGATGACGATCCCGAGTTCATGTAGCATACCTAGCCGAGGGGAGTCATGAATCCAAAGCTAGGGCCCTGCCATTATTTGTATAGCTATACGGATTGGGGTTTCTGTATGTATTGGGCATTCTAGAGTGTCTCGCATTATATCTCGGATTGTGCTAAGCCAAAGAAAAGATTAAAAGACAGGTATGAACAATAATGGTTCATAAGTTGAGGTTAATTCAGGTATGAACAATAATGGTTCATAAGTTGAGGTTAATTCAGGTATGAACAATAATGGTTCATAAGTTGAGGTTAATTCACAGATAAGACAGGAATGACCGAGAACGGCTCATAGGAAAAGAAAAAGGAAAACACCGAGAGAGGATATGTGAGGGGCGCGAAAGAACTCACTAAGATTTGTAAATCTCACAGATATTATTGTGGTGTTTTCAGATGTGCAAGGAAAGCAAACAGAATTGAGGAGGAGCGGCACATGCAGTAGCTGCTTAGTTAGAGGGAAGATCACTTGGTGATTTTTAGGCTGATATTGCTTTTCCTTTCATATGTATTATTTAAGTTAAATCCTTGAATTGTATCAAGGTTATGTATTATGTTATAGTCGTGTCTTGTAAATTGGACCGTAGTTATGTAGTTTATCGAATTTGTACCTTTTGCATACTTATTTCGAAATTGTAATTGAGAAATTTATATCTCATAGTCATATAAGTGGTTTAAACCCGCTTAAGTTCCTAGTTGGTCCATTATGATGAGTAGGTTATACTTTGATGTTTATGATTAAATTAATACCTTTTTGATCACTGTGACGTGATATTTAAGGTGTTACACAAAGTATGTGTGCCACTCTTTAACACATCTTCGAGGACCCTCAGATAAGTTCCTCAACTGTTGGTTGGTTGGAGTTGGTGGGAGGAGATAAATGTGTTGCTTAAACCAGTTTGGAAAAAGTGAATGAATATTAGCAGAAGAGTGTTCTTCACTTACTTCCTCGGATGACAAGAATTCCCTGATAAGAAATAATTGTTACACATGTGTTTGTGTTTTATTAATTAATTAATATTAATATTAATTAATTAAAAATACGTACTCAATGAATGGTTGGACCTCAGTACAATTTATCCAGACATGAACATGGACTGAATTTAATTCTTCATCTATTAGCCAGTGAATAGACTCCTTCCCAGAATGACGACCGGCAAACAAAAGACGGATAAAGCTAGCTGATGTCTTGGACATTCAATATCCATTTCATTCCGACTACTTCTAGGAGCAAATTCATTCTTGAAATAATAGGAACAAAAATGGGTTGTTTCACGGTGTAAGTAAGACGAACATATCGATCCTTCAACTCTAACCTTATTTTTCACCCATCGTTTTGAATCACCCATGAACCTAAAGAAGATAATATGTTAATAAATCATCTTTAGAACCATCTGGACGAGAAACAACACCGGCTACAACTTCTACAGGAGGGATATCCTTAACACTGTTCCAAACTTCTTCTGGTGTCAACCTACGAGGAGGTTCAGCTGTTTCAACATTCCCTTTTATGAATGCATATTTTTTCTTTCTAAATGGGTGATAGATAGGTAAAAACCTACGGTGCGAGTCAAACCATGAAGTTTTTCCTCCATATTTAAGAGTAAAAACCTTTGTGTCTACCATGCAAATCGGACACGCCATCCTACCATGTGTCCCCCATCTAGACAACATTCCATAAGCAGGAGAGCCATTAATGGTCCACATCAAAGCCGCCCTCATCATGAAGTTTTGTTTATGTGTTGCACCATAAGTTAAAACACCATTCCACAACCTTTTTAGGTCGTCAATCAAAGGTTGCAAATATATGTCAATACCAGGTGTTGGATTACTTGGACCTGGTATAATAGCAGCTAAAAACATGTACGGTTTAGACATACACATCTCAGGAGGAAGGTTGTATGGGGTAACAATAACTGACCAACAAGAATTCGGTGTTGTTGATGCTTGGATATATGGTGTGAAACCATCGGAACACAAACCAAGCCGAACATTGCATGGATCGTTGGCAAAATCTGGATGAACACGATCAAAATGCTTCCAAGCTTCACCATCAGATGGGTGACGTAATTCACCAGAATTGTTTCTGTTTTCATAATGCCAGGTCATTTTACCTGCAGTTTCCATTGAAGTGAACATCATTTTCAACCTTGATACAATCAGCAAATAAAACATTGCTTTTCTTGGAACTTTTTTTCCTCTGCTTGTCCCTGACCTACTAACACGATAGCGTGGCTGTTGACAAAACTTACATTCCATCAACTCTCCATCATTTATGTCAATTTCATTGTTATAATAGAGCATGCAACCAGAGACACAACAATTAATTCTTATAGAATTTAAGCTAAGCTTCGATACCAGTCTTTTAGCATCATAATAACTTTGCGGCAAATGTCCTTTAATGAGGGTTGCATCCAACATCATTTTAGTCATATATTCCATGCACAATTCAGCAACATTAAATTGAGACTTAAGACCCAAAAACCGAACACACATTGATAATTAAGAGTCTTGAGATCCTTTAAATAATGGTTTATTTGTCTCACTCAAATAGGTATAAAACCATTGAGCTTCCTCGTTGGTTCTTCAAAATCTAAATTTACTCCGACAGCATCAGATATCATCCCCTGAACAACATCAAACTGTTGATATCTTGTAGTCGTTTGATGACTACTTGATGTGGGAGCTTCTACTTCAACCGGAACATTAACCGCAGGAACAGCTACCCCGGGTGCTACTTCGCTGTGACGACTCCATATCCAATAATTTGGCTTAAACCCATTATTGTACAAATTAACTCTGACTTCTTGTTTTGTCAAAAAAAAAACTTTGACTTCTTGTTCATTTTTTATATATCGAAATGTACATTTCGAGCACGGACATCTAATTCCGCCTTGTCGCTCAAATTCTTCTTGACGCTTAGTAAAAAAAAACAAACTCTTTGACTCCTTGTACAAACAGTCGCTTTAAACCAGCTCTTCCAAGAAACATTCGATCATACATCCAACTACGATCCATTTTTAGTGGATCTACGTACTACTACAATATATATCATAACCAATAAATATTACTTTTAATTTCATAAATAGTAGTAATACTAAAACAAACATAATTAACATATTTACATACACATATATACTTTTTTACTTTTGATATTTACATATACACATATTTACATACACATACACATAGTTACATATACACATACTTTTGACCAATGGATATTACTTTTGGTTTCATATACACTTTTTTACTAAATAATTACCTATAACTTTTTAATTAACAAACATAACCAACATATTTTTTTATATCTAATTACAAATATATTTTTTTACAATGTGATATATTTATCTTATATCATAAACGTACTAAAAAATTAACATTTACTAAATAAAATTACAAATAAAATCACACCAAATAGCTAATATTTTTTTAATAACATAAATTACACCAAATAAAAATAATTTTTTTATAAACATATCACTAACGTATCATTTACTAAATAATTCTAATTAAAAAATGTTACTAAAACATTAACATGTCGCTTAAATATCTATTCACAAATAACTAAAATTTTTTAACAAACATAAATTACACCAAATAAAATAATTCTTTTATAACCATGTTACTACCTAATCATTTACTAATTCTGCCCAAATAAACATAACTTAAATATCTCATGTTACTAACTAATATTACACCAAATAAACATAATTTTTTTTAATCATTTACTACCTAAACATATTATTAACATGTCACTAAAATATCTAATAACAAATAACTTAATAACTAACCAGAAGTGAAGAGGAGTCTCTGGCTTGATGCTAATTCTGCTCGGCCTCCCTCTAACAAAAATTTCTTCAAGCTCTAACCGAGTCCTAAACAAATAAAGTCAGAAATGTTAAATTAAATAACTCATATATGTTATTACTATAAAATAAAAATTAAATAAAACATATAACTAATATTTATTTTAAAATATACCGTCAAAAATTGGCAAACATGTGAAGACTAGCGAAATTTCGGAATGGAAGAATATGAGAGAAGATGTGAAAAAATGGGAAAAGAGGGAATGAGAGGAGAGAAAATGGGAAAATATTAATGGAATTTCGGAATAGGAAGAGTGAATGAGTATATGGAAGAGGAGGGAGTGAGTGTATGGAAGAAGAATGAATGAGAGAAGAGAAATGGAAGAAAATGAATGGAAGATGAGAGAATCAAAGAGTGAATGGGAAGAGAAATCTGGAATGGGGAAGATGAAGGAATATGGGGAAGATGAATGAATGGGGAAGATGAAGGAATATGGGGAAGATGGGTCAAATTTATAATTTCGGAATAGGAAGTCAAATCCGCCGCTACATACGCGTTTCCGACGGAATTTCAATTTCGGTCCAAAATTTAAAATCCGCCGCTAACGGCTTACGGTTTCAGCGGATTTTAAGCAATTACCGCAGAATTTTCAAAAATATCAAAATTCCCCCCATTTTCGAAATCCGCCGGTACGGTTCATTACCGACGGATTTAATTTGGTCCCAACGGATTTTCGGTACCGACGGTTTTGGTGTTATTTACAAGCAGATTTGCAATATTCGAATTTCCCGCTTCGTCCAAAAATCAGCCAGAAAAGGATGGTACCGGCGGTTTCTTTTTTTGGTTTTTTTAAATTTGCTTTCCGACGGAATATTCCGCCGGTAATACAAACAAATCTGCCGGAAACTTGCCGTGGGAAAATAATCCGTCGGAAAATCCCCAAATTCTGCCGGAAACCTTTCGGTGGATTAAATCCGCTAGTAAATGCGTGAAATCTACCAGAACCGTACAGACGGATTAATTCCGCCAGAAATAAACCGCCGGTAAATACAGTTTTTCTTGTAGTGATTTTTCCCAATTTAGGACCAATTTGGTCTCCACACATCTGTTGAGAATTTCCTCTAAATTTGCCAAATAAAGTTGAAATGTCTCTCCAAATATTGAGAAGTCATCCATGAAGACCTCCACAGATTTCTCAATGAAGTTAGAGAATATTACCATCATACACCTCTGGAATGTTGTCATCATAAGGACATGTAAAAGTTGTCTTTTATTGGTTTCGAGAACTACTGCAATTTGGTTGTAGCCTGAATAGCCATCCAAAAAGCAATAGAATTCCTTACCAGCAATCCTGTCCAGCATTTGATCTATGAAAGGAAATGGAAAATGGTCTTTCTTAGTGGCCTTATTGAGTTTTCTCTCGCCATGCATATCCTCCAGCCAGTAACTATTCTTGTTGGTATCAGGTTATTCCTTTCATTGGCAACTATTGTTACACCCCCCTTCTTTGGGACACATTGCACAGGGTTCACCCATGCACTATCTCAAATGGGGTATACAATACCAGCATCTAGCCATTTGATGATTTCTTTCTTCACCACCTCCTTCATGTTGGATTCAGTCTTCTTTGTCCTTCGATGCTGTTTTTAGAATTTTCATTAAAACAATTCTATCCATGCAGATAGTAAGACTGATCCCTTTATATCTGACATTTACCAACAAATTGCCTTCTTAGGCTTCTTTAGGGTAGTTATGAGATCATGCTCCTGACTTGGGATAAGTCAGCAGTAATGATCACCGGAAGTGTGTCATTTTCCCTAAGAAAGCATATTTCAGATGGCTTGGTAGTTCTTTTAGTTCCATAGAAGGAGGACGTTCAATAGTGGGAATATTCTTGTTTAGGTTTGAGTTTTCAAGTTCTAAAGATTCATATCTTTTGGCCCAAACCTCTTTTACTGTGGCTTCATTTTGCACACCTCCCTCTTCCACAAGCTCTTCTTTGTCTGAGAATGCTAGAGCTTTGACCAAGTGATCATTCTGCTTATGGAAATGCTTCTGCACCACTTGATCCAAAGAGACAGCAAATGAACACTCTTGAGTGCCCTCACTAGGGTACTTGAGAGCATTCATGACAATGAATTTCACCTCTTGATCATTAACCCTCATGGTTAGATCTCCCTTCTGCACATCTATTAAAGTTTTCCCAGTGGCCAGGAATGGTTTTCCTAGAATGATTGGAACTTTTTTGTCTGCATCAAAATCAAGGATTACAAAATCTGCAGGAAACACAAATTTGACAATTTTAATCAAAACATCTTCTATGATCCCTTCAGGTTAGGCTATTGACCTATCTGCAAGCTAAAGGGTCACAGTAGTTGGCCTGGCAGTCCCAATACCAAGTTGTGTGAATATGGATTTAGGCATCAATTTGATACTTGCTCCTAAATCACATAGTGCACGACCTGTGTAAAATTCACCAATTGAACATTGTACTATGAAGCTGCCAAGATCTTTTAGTTTCCTTGGAATTTTGTTTTCAATAATCATGTTGCATTCTTTGGTCATGGCCATTATTTCAAACTCTCCAAGTCTTCTTCTCTTTGTAAGCACATCCTTCACGAATTTAGCATAGTTTGGCATTTGCTGGAGTGCTTCAACTAATGGGACATTAATGTGTAGTTGCTTTAGCACCTCCATGAATTTGCCAAACTACTTATCTTCATGAAACTTCTTCAACTTTTGAGGAAGAGGAGGAGGAGGAGGAGAGTACTCTGAGTTAAATTGGGAGATGGCACAGGAGTAGTTTCAGATGCTGCAGCATTGGATGCTGTGGCATCTGTAGTGTCTTTCTCTTTTTCAATTTTTGTATATTTTTAATTTTCTGATACCCCTATCAAATCCTTTCCACTTCTCAATGATATAGCTTTGCAGTGCTATTTCCCCAGATTTTGTGAAGTTGAGACTTCAGTAGTGGATGATAATGATCCACTTGGTCTTTGGGAAAGTGCAGTGGGTATCTGACCAACCTGATTTTCTAAATTCTTTATAGTTGCACCGTGAGTTTGAAATGTAGCTTTGGTGTCACTCATGAAAACCCTCAGAAAAGAGACTCTAATGAGTTGTCTGCTGCAGGTGCAACTGGTCTTTGGTTGTTTTAAGTAGGGAACCCTAGTGGAGTAGCAGGTGCTGCAGCATTGGATGATGTAGCATTGTTACCACCCCATATGAAATTTGGGTGATTTTTCCAGCCAGGATTATAAGTGTTTGAGTAGGGGTTGTTATTTTTGTTGTACCCTACGTAGTTAACAGAAATAGGGTTGCTAGGACATTCTTCATACAAGTGCCCTCCTCCACAATATACACAGCTAATGGATACTAGAGGGGCTTGTTCAATGGCAACAACAATGGTTTGTCAAATAAGCTACTTGAGCTGATAGAGCAGATACTTCACTAACTTCATGAACGCCATCTACCTTTTTCTGTGCACTGACCCTCTCTGTAGGCCATTGGTAGATGTTTGTTGCTATGTTGTCTATCAAGTCACAATCTTCATTGTAAGATGAGTTCAGCAATACTCCCCCCGAAAGAGGCATCTAGCATTAGTCTGGTTTGAGGTTCCAAACCATTGTAAAATGTTTTCACCTAGACTATGACAAGAATTCCATGGTGGGGACATTTTCTCAGCAGTTCTTTCCATCTTTACCAGGCTTCAAACAAGGTTTCAAATTCTTTTTGTCTAAATGAAGTGATTTCATTTCTCATCCTGGTATTCTTTATTAGTGGAAAATATTTTTCTAAAATTTTTTCAGCCATTCCATTCTAATTAGTGATAGAGTTAGGCTCTAAAGAGTTTATCCAAGTCTTAGCTCTATCCTTTAAGGAGTATGGAAAAAGCTAAGTCTAAAATCATCTTCACTAACACCAAGAATGAGAAAATTACTGCAAACTTCCAAAAATTGTCTTATGTGTGAATGAGGGTCCTTAGTGGGAGAACCTCCAAACTATCCTACTGTTTGAAGCATTTGAAACATCATGGGTTTAAATTCAAAGTAAGTTGTATTCAGTTCAGGCCTCACTATGCTGGTTTGCATAGTTTGAGGATCAAAAACTGCATAGTCCCTCATTGGTCTAACTATGTCATTCACCATGTTCATAGGTACCATATTAATGACCTGATGCCTATAATCATCTTCTGAATCATTCATTGATCCAGAAAAACCTGTTATAGGTCCTCTGCCACCTCTATTGGAATTCCTACCAGAATCTCTGCCAGTGTTATGTTCAGACATTGTTAGTCTACCACTGCCTATGTTTCTTTGTTGATTCCGAATTCTCCTCAACCTTCTAAATCTCCTTTCTATTTCGGGATCCAACTAAAATTCTAGAGAGTTGATCCTATGCATATCTTAGAGCAGGCCATCTGCAATACAAGGAACAAAAACCCAGAGTAAACTATCACTAATTTATCACTTAATTAAACAATAAAAGTTAAATGCAATCCCCGGCAACAGCTCCAAAAACTTGTTGTGGAAGTATACACCACTAATGGAAAAAAGGCTTTTTATATCGATTAAAATTGACATTTCATATCGGTTCCCGAACCGATGCCGAAAAAGGAGATATAAAAAATAGGGACATTTCATATCGGTTCCTGAACCGTTATGAAAAGTTGTTTTTAATCGGTTGCCCCAGGAACCGATATGAAAAGTCTCCTTTTTTAAAAAAAAGAGACTTTTCATATCGGTTCCCATAGAAAACCGATATGAAAAGTCTCTTTTTTTTTAAAAAAAAAATGAATTTTAACATCGGTTTTTTATGGGAACCGATATGAAAAGTCTCTTTTTTTTTAAAAAAAAAGTGAGGTTGTCTTCCATCAACTCTAGATCCTTCTGTAATACATAGTTATACAATACATAGTTATACAATATGTATATGAACTTCAACAGGAGGTCCATCCAGCAGCAAGTTTGTCCCACAACACATAGTTATACAATAATAATATGAACTTCAACAAATGCAGACAGTTACAGAAAATGACTATGTATAAGCTGCATCAGACATGAACCACAATTTTGTCCTAATTTCCATAAGCTGGAACTTTCTCTTTAGACAAAGAAGTTTGTGAATGTTTTACTTTTGACAAACATTAATTAAGTGAGTGGGAATGTGGGATTCATATAATAAGCAATACATCAGGCAAAAGGTGCAATTCATATAAGAACAACCCTGACATAAGGTGCAATTCTGAAAGGTAGATAACCAAAAACCACTGGAGACATATACAGGGCATAAACCAGCATATCAGCCATGAGAACCAACAGACAGAAGGCCTGAAAATACAAATAAATTAGTTTATTAGTAGCCTGAAAGCATATATGAAATGCACCGAATTACTAACTTCCTCAAAAAGAAAAAGAAAAATCAGCATTTTAAGCTTCTCCAGGAGAAGCAAAATTCATTCCCTGTCTCAATGCTTTCATGGTCCCCCCTCTCCCTGTTCTGTTTCTTTCATTTTCTTTTTCCCCATCTTGATACATTTCCTCTTCATTTTTAGCATCCACCTAAGTCTTATGTGAAACTCTAAAATCCTATAGATCCCTTTTTCCATTGTGGCATTGAAGATGGTGCTCTGAAAAATTGGACTCTTTTAGTATAGTTTTAAATAAATTTCTAAAGTCTTGCAAAATATTTTATGGTTACTACCTCACCCGCTTCACACAGAGTGATTGCAAGTGACTTAGTTGGTTCTTCATGATAGTGAGTAGATAATAACCATTGTTGCATGCTTTATATATTTATACAATTATTACTTTTACATGTCTTGTTATGTCCAAGATGTTTATTCGATTGCATATTGGGAAACACACCTTTTATATTTATTCTCATCATTCTTGAGTTTTTTGAAACATGTAGAGACTACAGAACCCGAACCCCCTTCCCCCTTATTAGCTATAGGCTGGATCGGGTTGGGTGTTGAGCAACACAACCTTCCAGAGACCAAGTCCGTTGTTGAAAAGTTGGTTCTCACTCCTCAGAAGTATCCCTTAACATGTAGATTTTCATAACTAATAAAGCCTTGTTGAACAGCTACTAAATTATATTCCTGAGTAAGATTTTGAAGCAACATACCTTCAATTGATTAACAGCACTTTTCCAATATATAATGGACCCTTCGTATGATAATGGGAAGACTGTATGAATGATTAGCAAAATAAAAACTATTCCCTGTATTACACAACAAGGTCTGGTGAGACAAAATACTACACAGATAGTTGAGAAATGATTACAAGGACACCTCAACAACCCCACAGATCTAACAGAAGTAGTATACCATAAGGAATCAAATTCAGTATGGTATACTAAACCATTGCCAATATTTTTGAATATTTAAATAAAAGAAGAAAAACTGTTAGAAAAAAGATAGAATACATGTCTGATGAGAGGATAAAAAACCATCCTTAAAAAGGAAGAGAAAAGAGACTCAACAAGCCAAATAAGATCATATTTGAAAAAGTTTTTGTAGTCTCACGGAACTGTAGTAGGCTCAGATCAATATTTCCCCTCTCGATATGATCCTACAAAAAGAAAATCATTAAGAAAATAATCATTATACTATACAAATAATCAAATTCATTGAGAAGATAATGGAAAAATAAGCATTATATTATACAAAACAGCAGCGTCCAAATAACCAAACTTTAGTATTTAAATGACAGAAAATCAGAACTGAAAACAACCTTACAATAGCAAATGTAACGAAAGTGGAACCATACCTCAGTTCTTCTAATTTCTTTTCCTCCCTTTTCTTTAAGTATTCTTGCCTTGAAAACTTTCTGAAACAGCAAGGAAAAAAGAGGTGATGTGACATACAGCAATCAACTCTAGCCCATTACAAAAGCAATTAATAGCACATCGAATACCACAACAAAAAAACCTTAGGCCACTATAAACTGATAGTTATTAGAAAAAACTACACCAGCAGGTGATATCAGAAACCAAAATTTCAAGAAATGCATCTCAAGTCTTTTTCAATTGTTTCTCCTGAAGCTTTATCCAGTCTTCCTCTACCCATAAATCAGAACATCTTCCGTTCAATAAGGCATTAATACAAAATAGTTCTTCAACCCCTTGTGGCTTTATGCAAATCAACCACATAAGACTACCCACAAAGAAACCATGTGTTGTAAATACTGTTATTCGGTGAATATGGTGTAATTATTAGTAATCATTGTACTAGGCTCATCATTGAAACCCAATACGTTAGTAATCATTGCATAGGAGCGCGTGCAAGAGCGATAGGATCTTTGGGAGCGAACGGTGAGCTTATTAGGGGTGCTACTCCGAGTCTGGCCGATTGATAAACTCTAAAATATTCACAAAAATATCATTTTTTCTGAACCTTATCTTAACCACTATCCAGCAAATGGCGGCATTTGTGGTGCTTAAGATATAGAATAACAAACCTCAGAGTTTGAATATCATCTTGCTCTGCAGCATTGGATCTTCTAATAGCCTCTTCTGTTGGAAGAAAGATTAAACCATGAAGATAAAATCAACACATGGATATAAAGGCATATTAACATGCTTGCATATGTATATGTTTGTAAATGTAAGTTTAACAATCCACGGACATACCTTCCTCCTTTCGTGTTAATTTTGATTCAGTCAACTGACAATCAAACAATTCAAACAATTAGAATGAAGAAACAGAAAAGGTAAAACCAGGGGGAAGTTATCTATATTATATTAGAAATTATAAATGTATGCATTGACCTACGTAAATGTGCTTCTAAAGTAAGCATTGTTATGTTCTTTAATAATATTAAAGAATCTAATCTTACAAGAGGTAAAAAGAAAACAACTTCTGAAAAGCACTGGATATGATCCAACATGCATTTAGGGCTTATAATAGCGACGTCAAGAAAATTTTCTGCACTAAAATCGCCCAGTATCCAAGTCAGTCTTAAGCCAGAACAACTTGGATATTTAACACTAGAAATTTTCAATGGGGGTGGGGGAACAAATTAAAATAACATTAGTTGCAGTTATATCACAAGACATATTAAATGAAACATAGCCAGGTTAATACTAAGTTATCTTGACTCTTGAGAATGGAAACTATGTACCTCACATTTTCTCCCATTCTTTCTAACAATTTTTCTTCTTTTATCCAAAAGGAAGTATTAATGTAGCTACTAGCTAATACTTAAGATGCCAACTTAAGCACAGCAGTATCAACCAAAAAAGGAAAAGAAAGAAAATCAGACTGATAAAATAAAAATCTTCAAGCACACTTGACTAAATCAATTTGAATATCAAAGAGTACCTTCCGTGTTCCTGCCGCATCCCGTTCTCTCATATGCTGCACTAATTCCTCCTTCTCTCTTTGATCTTTCAGTCTTTCTTCTTCTGACTATTTGCAAATAGACAAGTGGCAGATATTTAAAAAAATAATTAGAATGCTTTAACAAAACTCAGCAATACAAAACGAAACCTACATGCAACTGCAAGGGTAAAAATTATAAAGAAGCTCTTCGGTATGATCAACAAAAATTAAACCATTACAAAATATTTCTTTGTTTTTAAAAACATAAATAATTTGTGAATCTATCTCATAAATAAGCACATCTATACTCTCAAAAAAGAAAAAAGGTACCTCCGAACCATTATCTTCGTCAGGGGAAATTTTTCTCTTAACTTGTCTAATATTAAACATTGCAAAGGTTGTTTTGGAACTAAAATAGTTTTGTTGTGTTCATGCCTTCATGGTATGGGATGGATAACTATTTTGCCAGTAGCTCTACCAGTTTGGAGATAGGAAAATGCTTCAACAGATTGAGAAAATAGAAAAGGGCTCTTAGGGTCAAGTACTGGCTTCACCTTACCACTCTCCAAATATGGTTTGAGTTTCTCCAAGATATCTCCCTCAGAAGGGAGTATGAAGAAGATTGCTGGTGGTAATCCTGGTGGTACAATTGTCACTACCTTCCCACCTTCCTTCAAAGCCTTGAATGGCCTCTCAGTTTCTCCTGTTTTTGAATAACAAATTTTAGTATAATCTATAATATAACATAGCATATGCATGTTAGTATGTTACACATTATATAGCTAGATTCAAATCTAACTGACCTACTGTATCATACACCACATCAAATTTTTCCAGATGGTCTTCAAAATTCTCCTTTGTATAATCAATAGGCAAATCAGCTCCCAAGTTGCTCAACAATTCCAGTTTCCCAGTGCGAGATGTAGCTGCAACCTTGGATGCGCCAAAAACATGTTTGGCAAGCTACATAAATACATATAGCATGAATGAAACAAAATGAATAAATATATATATATTGCATATGGAAGATTAATAATTTGAACCTGAATAATAAGGGAACCAACTCCACCAGCACCTCCAAGAACAAGTATAGATTGGCCAGCAGAGAAGTCAGCTCGAAGAAGGCCTATATAAGCAGTCTCAATTGCTAGAGGAAGGCTAGCAGCTTCAGCAAATGTGAGATTTTGTAGCTTGTGAGCCAACACTTTCTCTTCTGCAACAGTATATTCTGCTAGAGAACCAATCACCTTTGGATATTCCAAAGCTTTCTCATTTATATCACCATAAACAGAGTCCCCAACCTTAAATTTCTTCACATCACTCCCCACCTTAACCACAACTCCAGAAACATCATACCCTGGAGCAGTCTAATTCATTTCAACCACAACCACAAAATTACAAACAAATATTTTACTATCTAATAATAATAATAATAATCAATGGGATTAAGGGATAGTTACTTACATGTAAAGGGGAATCCATGGCCTTGAAAGCCCCTTCCATTATCTTATAATCAATGGGATTAAGGGATGCAGCAGCGACCTTGATGAGCACCTGATCTTCCTTAACATCAGGTAAAGGAACACCTGATCTTGCCTCTGAAGACGAAAAGGGAGATCTAGGGCATGAGAATGAAGACGAAAATGTGAGAGAAAACAGATCTAGGGCGTGAGAATGACGACGCACAAATTTCAGTCAATGATGCGAGTAACAGAGCGGACGAGTAGCAACGCGAAGAGGATGGTTCGTCGCCGCAGGAAGAGGATGGGTCGCCGCAGGAAGAGGATGGGTCGCCGCAGGAAGAGGATCGTCGCCGAAGGAAGAGGATGGTTCTGCGAGAGAGAGTAAGGGAGAAAGGACGAAGAAGAAGACAAGGAGGGCTCTGCGAGAGAGAGAACGGAGGGCTCTGCGAGAGAGGGAATGGAGGGCATTTTGGTTGATTAGGGTTCTGCGAGAGAGAGAATGGAGGGCTCTGCGTAGCGTGGGTGGGTTCTGCGTATGCGTGAATGAGAAAGGGAATGAGAAAGCCTAATTTTTTAGTTTCTATAACGGGTGGTTTTTGAGCCGTTATGGAAGCCTAATTTTTTTTTCACTTTCTATAACGGTTATGCAAGGGAACCGATATGAAAGATGGTTTTTGCACTTTCTATATCGGTTCCCGTGGCAACCGATATAAAAATTGTAATTTTAATTACAAAACTGCCACCGCGTCACTTTTAATATCAGGTCGTTTTTAACCGATATGAATAACAGTTATAAAAAGCATTTTTTCCACTAGTGCACATATGCAACAAGTAATATAGTGAAAAGTAAGGATCGTACCCACATGGATTGATTTTAATTTTAAAGTTTAATATGATGGTTTACTAGTGAAAGTTAACCAAGTAACAAATATTTTGTAACCACAATAGTGTGTTGTAACAGCAAAGTAAATAAAACTAATAAGGTGTTGTGAAAAGTTCAAGAAAAGATAGTTGAGATGCTTCCACTAAGTAAATCCTTCAGAACAACATAATGCTACATACGATATCGTAGCAGTAGATGCGTGTCTTTCAGTCACTAACGTCGGGGTTTCACTACAAGGGCCTATGTCTAAGCTCTAAATAGGGTCACCTCTGTATATTATGTACCCACAGTTTCATCTTTTGACTATGCTTCCCTATGTCTAGGTTTAAGCATGGTTTGCCAAAGTTCCTTTGACAAACACTCACCCATATTAACCCTTGAGTTCGAATCATAAACCATGTCTTTATTTACGAATGTACTCATTTTAGTTGGCCATTCCCAAAACAAGTTGAAAGAAGTATAAAACAAGGATTAAAATGCGTACAAAAATATATACCATTAATTATTCAAAAATCATTACAAAGCTTATGCATCCCAACCACAAGAAATTTAGCTCATGATGAGCATTAGCAATAAACTACAAACAATGATAAAAACCATGTTCATAATACTGAAAATACAAAAGAAGCAAAATAAAATAGAAGATATACTATTTAGACCCCTTCACATGAATCAGTCCAGAAATGTTGCAGCATCGCTTCACAGCATTAGTGTGCAAGAACTTTTGTCAATGGAGTTGGAGCGTATTTTTGTGATAAAAATGGAGATGAGATGTTGTCAACAACTCTCTCTGTTTTGACCAGCAAAAATAATTTGTGGAGAAGATGGAGTGAAGTCGAATGAATGAAGAGGAAGGTTTCTTTCTTTCTTTTATGCATTGTGTCTCCAAAAAGCAAGAAGTGACATTCCCACCAACCAAGTGTACCTTTCCACTCACAAGTAGACAAGTGTCCTCTAAAAGATCTTGGGTTGTTGAACGCGTCAGCTAGCCTGCCACATAGAGTGGCGCTGATGTGATCCTTTAAGAAGCGCCAAATCTTTAGTTTCGGATTCTCTTACATGATGACGTGGCAGAAATGATGTTGAGGCATTATAAAGCCGTAGCATTGAACAAAAACATCAAAATACCACAAGACCTCTAAAATTGCCAGATTCTCACCAAATGTATCCTAACCTCTATTGTTACTAATTAACACAGAATTACTTCATTAAACAACAATATTACTTTAGAACTTACTTTGATTTAAGTCTAGAAAGTATAAATAACTCTTATAAATAAGAGTTATCACCCACCGTCGGGCTCCAATAAAACGTTTCCGGACTACCATATTTTCAAGCCTTGACCGATCTCATGGTCACCACTAGAAATAGTGCAAGGAGGGACCCCTATCCTGCCGAACGGAACCCCTTTCCGGAAGAGGTAACCCTCCTCCACCGAATGATCCACAGGTTCCTCCCAAAGGCCCTCCGCCGAACTAGAAGGAAGCGTCAAGAGATGGAAGGGAGAATAGAGCGTGGACATAGTCCGGACCAACACAGTGGTTACTGGGCAAGGACGCAAGAATGATCCAATGCAGCCAAGAGTCCCTCAACACGAAGTTGAAGAAAACTTGAAGGCCGAGAATGAAGCCTTAAAGCAGCGCCTAAGTGCCATGATCCCGCAGGAAAAAGATGTTGCAACTCGGTGTCTCCCAAGCATCTCTACTACCACCAAGAAGGTATAGGAGCGGACATCGGAGGGACAAGAAACATAGAGCTCAGTCTCCAAGCCCAAGTCGTTCCTCTAATACCAATTCCAACAGCAGTTCCACCTTCAATCATTCTGAAATCTACTCTTCAACGGATCACTCTTTAAGCCCCCTTCATAGGGGACGAAGACATCACGGGCGCAAAGAAAGAAGGCATGGGAGGAGTTTGCTCGCCCAGAACAGGGACTACACTACACCCCTTATGTTCATGGATCCTAGCCACCAGGGTTCCAAAAAAATTTCAAGTGCCAAACATCAACCCCTACGATAGAAGGACTGACCCCAAAGAGTTCCTAACACTTTTCAGTTCACGGATGATGCTCCTCGAGGCCTCGAAAGGGATCAAGTCAAAGATATCTCTCTGCCTACTAGAGAAGTCGGCCGTCAGATGGTTCTCAAATCTACTAAGAGGATGCCTACAGTCATATGAAGATCTGACCAAGCAGTTCAGAGCTCGCTTCACCACTAATCGAGTTGTAGTGAAGAGCAGCACCGGCCTAGTCGTCCTACAACAGAAGCCAAGTGAAAGCCTTAATGTAACACCCTGATTTTGGGAGCGCTACTAAGTGAACTCAACTCCTGATATGAGATGCTTTTTGAAAAAATACACTTCCTGCCTCTCTCTGAGAACATATTATCTTTTTTAAAAAAATCAATTTCAAAACAATCAGGGTATTGCAGCATTTTCGAAACATGATTCCTCTCTTAATGTAATATACAAGAATTAAATCTGAAATAAGACATATATAAATTTGTTTCCACACGCCAGTATGTTGCCTGTTTTCAAAAGAAATGTACAATGCAAAGACAGAAGTGTTTGAAATAAAAACCCGCACAATCTAGCACTAACTATCTTTACTAATACATATACGGCAATGCCTATACTTGAACTGATTAAGAACCATACACTTGAGAATTTTCCAAAATGATGACAAAATAAGACATCTACGCTAATCAAGCACTCTATACGCAACACTCGGTTAGGACCTCGATGAGTCCACCAATACTCCACTATGAAAGGACACCGACCTCTGCAACTTTATCTGTGAAAACTGAACTATGGTCCTCCAATAACTGGGTTGACATCCGTTACATTGGAGAACCACAGGCAAGGGTCATTTTCTAGAATATGCATACACAAATATACAACAACTCACATGTACATAATCAATTCACATAAACATAATACTAACAAGTTTCAAACAACATTCTATCAGATCAACACCAACTACACGTCACACCACTCAATATATCCTAATGCAATGCCTATATGTCAATGCATATAATCCTGGGGTATACTACCCCAAAAAGTGTTGTGCATCTCTCTATGATACTGCACGTACAACGGATCTACGATCCAAATATGGGTGTTCTTCTCCCTATGATACTGCACTTGTGTAGTACTTCCCTCATTGATACTGCATTACACCCAATGATAAAACTCAAGTGTGCTTCTCTCATCGATACTGCACCATGTGGTCACTTCTCTCATCGATACTGCGCCACATCCGGTATGGTACTTCTGTCATCGATACCGTACTATACCAACCTTGTAAGACAGGTACTTGGATCTATGATCCAAATATGGGTGTACTTCTCCCTATGATACTTCTCTTGTGTAGTACTTCTCTCATCACGGATAGGGATAATTTTACAAGTCTTGAAAATATATCGGTTTTGAGTCATAAGGCATTATCCGTTTTTGTAAGATTTTTGAACCGAAAACCGTTTTTGAGAAATATTGTGTTTTACGGTTTTTACGGAATTGTTGAACAATTTACGAAGTTGTGATTAAATTGTTGAAATATAATGATTTGTATACTATCTGGAATATTTGGGATTTTCTGAGTTTCAGGAGTGATCGAGATTAGAAAAGGTTCGGGATCAAACGGAGCTCCGGAATGAGAAATCGGGAATCGGTGACAGAAGCTCATAGGAGTCAGTACTCTGTACATCCGGGATCTACCAAGATGTATCGAGACTTGAAGTTAATGTATTGGTGGCCTGGGATGAAGGCCGAGGTTGCAGAATTTGTTTCTCGGTGCTTAACTTGTCAGAAGGTTAAGGCGGAACACCGAAGACCGGGCGGTCAGTTAAAACCACTGGATGTGCCAGTTTGGAAAGGGAAGATATCTCAATGGACTTCGTTATGGGTTTGCCGAGGTCACAGGCCGGTAATGATTCTATTTGGGTAATAGTGGATCGATTGACTAAATCCGCTCACTTTATTCCCGTTCGCTCGACTTATAAGGTTTCCAAGTTAGCAGATGAATATGTGAAGAACATTATCAGACTGCATGGGGTTCCAACGAGCATCGTGTCAGACCGAGATCCCAAGTTTACTTCCCGATTCTGGAGAGCATTGAATGAAGCTTTGGGAACTAGGGTGTTGGTTAGCACTGCTTATCATCCTCAGACTGATGGTCAGACTGAGAGGACTATTCAGACTCTTGAGGACATGCTTCGGGCTTGTGTGGTCGATAGCGGGAGAAAATGGGAGGATCATCTTCCATTAGTAGAATTCTCCTACAACAATAGTTACCACTCCAGCATTGGAATGGCACCGTTTGAAGCACTTTATGGTAGAAAGTATAGAACTCCGTTGTGTTGGTGGGAGATTGGTGAAGACAAGTTTTTGGGACCCGATATGGTTCGTGAGATTACTGAGAAGATCAAATTAATTCGAGAAAGGATGAAGGTTGCTCAGAGTCGGCAAAAGAGTTATCCTGACAACCGAAGGAGACCGTTGGAATTTGAGGTTGGTGATCATGTGTTCTTGAAAGTTTCTCCAACCATAGGCACCGGGAGAGCCTTGCGAGCGAAGAAGCTCAGTCCTCGATATGTTGGACCTTTTCAAATCATCGAGCGGATTGGGCCAGTTGCCTATTGTAACATCCCCTATATTTGCTATTTTATTATAGTTATAATATCAATTATTAGTAATTTATTTAGTTGATTGAAATTTCGAATTAAATCGAAAGTGATTTGCTTGATTGGTTAAGTGTGAGAATTGTGTGCCTAATTGAATTAATTGCTTCACAATGAGTTTATTAGAGCTGAAGGAGTCATAGGGAATAAAATGTTATGAAAAGGATAGTTTGGTCTTTTTGCCATGTCCCCTTATATGAACCCATCCAGCTGAACAAATGGAGGAAAAACACACTTCATTTTTGTTAGAGAAAGAAAACAGAAACTGAGGGGAGAGAAAGGGGAGGTGAGGCGTGAGAGGGAGAGGGAAAGAGAAGAGAAGAGAGTTCACCAAAATGTTCATGCATGTTTGATCCCTTGCCACCAAAGTGTTAAGCTCATCTCCTTCTCTTCATTGATACCAAATTCGAAATCATCCCCCTCCTCCACCATAAATCACCATTGGAGGACAAACCAAGCTCCACTTGCCCAAACTCAAAATCTGAACCATTGCATGTTGGTTGGGTGAGCATTAGGACCAACCTCAGTCCCTAAACCATGATTTGAACTAACCTAGGAAGCTCTTCAGGATCTGGATTCAGTATACAAACTTTAGGAGACCTGGGTTTTCAGCTTGGAGTTGTTTAGGTGCAGTTGAGCAAGAGAGTTCGTGGCCCTCCGTTTGTCGTGTTCGATAAGTCTCGGCATTGTGTGATTGTCATCGTGAAAAAGGTGAGTTCTATACTCACTAGGGAATTGATGTTAAATTATGTGTCATGTTTTCAGGGTTTCATTGTGCTTTGATGGTTGAATTTGATGCTGTTTGAATGCTTAAATTGTTGCTAAACTCACTGTGTAGACATTTTCTGAATAGGTTCGGTTTCTGGGAATCTGGGGATGATATAGGTATCCAAAAATTATATAACTTACCTCTTTAGAAACCAGATTGAATACTTGTCAGTTTGGCTTTGGAATGGTTGCATTTGGACTTGTGTAGCTCATGATATGAGCATCACAAGTTAGGGTAGAATCCTGGAGACAGTTTGAGAATAGGTTCAGTTTCTGGGAATCTGGGGATGATATAGGTATCCAAAAATTATGTGGTCAATTGTTCCAGAAACTAGACTGAATGCTCGTCAATTTGGTCCTGATTTGGTTGAATTTGGAATTGTGTAGCTCAAGATATGAGCATCACAAGTTACGGTAAAATTCTGTGTAATTTCGCGTCGCGGCCCGTGGCCATCGCGTCGCGACCTCCCTTAATTTTTGCAACGCAAAACTTTCTGTCACTTTTCGCGTCGCGACGGAACCAGTTCGCGTCGCGACGCTTTGCAGCTTTTCAGCAAAATACCCTAAACTTGTTTTCGCAATAACTTTTGATCCGGGAACCCGATTGAGGTGTTCTCAGATGCGTTTTAAAGCTTATTCAAAGACCTATCTATATATATAATTTATACTGTATAATTCCATGATTATGTTTATTCTTACTAACGGCCCTTGCGGTCCATATTTTTATGAACGGCCCAAATTCGGGTTCATGGAACGTGTTATGGATTTGATTGTCATGCTATGATTGTGATTGATATACGGTGCTGGACTGATTGGATTAGTAACGTGATCGGTTAGGTTAGTAAACCTTAGCAAGCCGTGTGAGATCACCTAATAGTAAGATTATGTTAGTACAAGACTAAGTTAAGTGCAAGTTCACTGTTAAGCATAAGCTCATTAGTTATTGTTCATCGTTCACTGTTCACTGCTCATTGTTCATGGTATATATTATATACATCATTGCTGGGGTGACGACCCTGTTCATGGATTAGCGTACTAGTGGGAGAGGAAGTCATGAGCCTTATCCCCTAGGCCCGTTACATTGTTGTCCCTAAGGTAGTAGAAATGGCCGGGGACTGGGTTTGCCGGAATCTTTAAAATAAGACCCGGCGATATGCTAAGAATCATTGTCATGGTGTGTACCTTGTGTGTCGCTTCGAAGGGCCACGAGTACACGTTGTATGTTCCCCGTAGTCGACTTAAGGGCTACGATTCATGAAATCAAGCATAATTGAACCGAGAGAGTTAGTAAGGGGTCTCGATAGAACTCACTGAGACAAGTTGTCTCACCCAATCTATTGTTGTTGTTTTTCAGTTAAGCAGGGAAAGTTGAAGACCGTGAAGCACGGCTAAGGAGACGGCATGAGGAGTTGCTGACGCTGTTTATTTTGTCATGTTATGTATCTCTGTATTTTTATTCAGTGTCTTAGATGTACGATTGTACGACTTATGCTTATAAAGTTGTAAATCGCTTCCGCAGACTTTCTATTTTGGTACTGAACACTAGTTGAGAGGTGTAAGGAACGATATTATGTATTTCTCATGTTAAGTTATGTAAGCGCACTTGATGGCTTTTAGCATCGAGTTTTAGTATGTGTTCAGTATTTAAAACAGGAGGTACTCTGATGTATGCCAGTAGTGCATTTCGGTAATTTCTACAAGTTAGAAATTAACGGGGTGTTACAATTGGTATCAGAGCAGTTCGACCTAGTCGGGCTTAGAATCATGAGTCTCTTAAGTCCTCTAAGTGTGATTCCTCTTTTTATGCTATTAGACGTTTAGCCTGATCAACTAAACACTTTGTGCATATTTTGCAGAATCATGGCTGGTGGGAGTAGGAGAAGCGTCCCCGTTGATCCGAATACCGAATGGATGCAGAATGTGATTGAGAGACAACAAAAGATGATGGAAGATATGTTGCTAATGCAGCAGAATGCTCAAGCTCAGCCTCAGCAAGTTCCTGAACCTCAAGTTGACCCAAGGAGGGTTTTCTCTGAATTCTTGAAGATGAAGCCATCTGAGTTCAAAGGAGGACCGGTTGTCATGGAAGCCCAGCATTGGCTGGATGATATAGAGAAGATTTTTCTGACTATGCAAGTTACGGATGAGGACAAGTTAAGATTGGCGTCCCATATGCTGAAAGGGGAGGCTCACAACTGGTGGACTAACGCCAAAGCCATGATGGCAACTATGGGTACTCCCCAGACTTGGGAGCATTTCAGACAAGTGTTTTTGGAGCAGTTCTTTCCAACAGCAACGAGGTTCGAAAAGGAGAATGAGTTTTTAACTCTCACTCAAGGAAGTCTAACGGTGGGTCAGTACTCCGCCAAGTTTGAAGAGTTGTATCAATTCTTTGGTTTGGCTGGGTATGCTCCCAATGACAAGTGGAAAACCGAAAGGTTCAAGTATGGATTAAAGGAGGACATTGCTCAGAGTCTAAGTTCTTTTGCATATACCAATTATGCGGCAATGGTTCAGCAAGCTCATATAGCTGAAAGTGATTTGAAGAGGTTGTATGCTAGTAGAAAGGTATCCAATCAGAATAAGAGGAAGGAGGTCGAATGGGCAGACCGGGGTGATGAGTCAAGGGGTAACTTCGGCAAGGATAAGCAAGTACGGACATCCGAGTTCTCAAAGCCTGAAAATTGTTCAAAGTGTGGAAAACCTCATAGGGGAGAATGTCGCATGGGCTCAGATCATTGTTTCTTTTGCAAGGAGGAAGGACACTACTCTAGGGATTGTCCCGTGAAGAAGAGGAATAGAGAGGGGGCGGCTGCTCCGAGGGTATTTATGTTGGACGCTCAGAAGGGGAAAGCCGATGATGATTCGACGAAAGGTATATTGTGTCCTAAATTGTTTGATTAGATCCAATTTTGAGGACAAAATTTTTCAAAAGTTGGGGTGAATGTAACATCCCCTATATTTGCTATTTTATTATAGTTATAATATCAATTATTAGTAATTTATTTAGTTGATTGAAATTTTGAATTAAATCGAAAGTGATTTGCTTGATTGGTTAAGTGTGAGAATTGTGTGCCTAATTGAATTAATTGCTTCACAATGAGTTTATTAGAGCTGAAGGAGTCATAGGGAATAAAATGTTATGAAAAGGATAGTTTGGTCTTTTTGCCATGTCCCCTTATATGAACCCATCCAGCTGAACAAATGGAGGAAAAACACACTTCATTTTTGTTAGAGAAAGAAAACAGAAACTGAGGGGAGAGAAAGGGGAGGTGAGGCGTGAGAGGGAGAGGGAAAGAGAAGAGAAGAGAGTTCACCAAAATGTTCATGCATGTTTGATCCCTTGCCACCAAAGTGTTAAGCTCATCTCCTTCTCTTCATTGATACCAAATTCGAAATCATCCCCCTCCTCCACCATAAATCACCATTGGAGGACAAACCAAGCTCCACTTGCCCAAACTCCAAATCTGAACCATTGCATGTTGGTTGGGTGAGAATTAGGACCAACCTCAGTCCCTAAACCATGATTTGACCAACCTAGGAAGCTCTTCAGGATCTGGATTCAGTATACAAACTTTAGGAGACCTGGGTTTTCAGCTTGGAGTTGTTTAGGTGCAGTTGAGCAAGAGAGTTCGTGGCCCTCCGTTTGTCGTGTTCGATAAGTCTCGGCATTGTGTGATTGTCATCGTGAAAAAGGTGAGTTCTATACTCACTAGGGAATTGATGTTAAATTATGTGTCATGTTTTCAGGGTTTCATTGTGCTTTGATGGTTGAATTTGATGCTGTTTGAATGCTTAAATTGTTGCTAAACTCACTGTGTAGACATTTTCTGAATAGGTTCGGTTTCTGGGAATCTGGGGATGATATAGGTATCCAAAAATTATATAACTTACCTCTTTAGAAACCAGATTGAATACTTGTCAGTTTGGCTTTGGAATGGTTGCATCTGGACTTGTGTAGCTCAAGATATGAGCAGCACAAGTTAGGGTAGAATCCTGGAGACAGTTTGAGAATAGGTTCAGTTTCTGGGAATCTGGGGATGATATAGGTATCCAAAAATTATGTGGTCAATTGTTCCAGAAACTAGACTGAATGCTCGTCAATTTGGTCCTGATTTGGTTGAATTTGGAATTGTGTAGCTTAAGATATGAGCATCACAAGTTAGGGTAAAATTCTGTGTAATTTCGCGTCGCGGCTCGTGGCCATCGCGTCGCGACCTCCCTTAATTTTTGCAACGCAAAACTTTCTGTCACTTTTCGCGTCGCGACGGAACCAGTTCGCGTCGCGACGCTTTGCAGCTTTTCAGCAAAATACCCTAAACTTGTTTTCGCAATAACTTTTGATCCGGGAACCCGATTGAGGTGTTCTCAGATGCGTTTTAAAGCTTATTCAAAGACCTATCTATATATATAATTTATACTGTATAATTCCATGATTATGTTTATTCTTACTAACGGCCCTTGCGGTCCATATTTTTATGAACGGCCCAAATTCGGGTTCATGGAACGTGTTATGGATTTGATTGTCATGCTATGATTGTGATTGATATACGGTGCTGGACTGATTGGATTAGTAACGTGATCGGTTAGGTTAGTAAACCTTAGCAAGCCGTGTGAGATCACCTAATAGTAAGATTATGTTAGTACAAGACTAAGTTAAGTGCAAGTTCACTGTTAAGCATAAGCTCATTAGTTATTGTTCATCGTTCACTGTTCACTGCTCATTGTTCATGGTATATATTATATACATCATTGCTGGGGTGACGACCCTGTTCATGGATTAGCGTACTAGTGGGAGAGGAAGTCATGAGCCTTATCCCCTAGGCCCGTTACATTGTTGTCCCTAAGGTAGTAGAAATGGCCGGGGACTGGGTTTGCCGGAATCTTTAAAATAAGACCCGGCGATATGCTAAGAATCATTGTCATGGTGTGTACCTTGTGTGTCGCTTCGAAGGGCCACGAGTACACGTTGTATGTTCCCCGTAGTCGACTTAAGGGCTACGATTCATGAAATCAAGCATAATTGAACCGAGAGAGTTAGTAAGGGGTCTCGATAGAACTCACTGAGACAAGTTGTCTCACCCAATCTATTGTTGTTGTTTTTCAGTTAAGCAGGGAAAGTTGAAGACCGTGAAGCACGGCTAAGGAGACGGCATGAGGAGTTGCTGACGCTGTTTATTTTGTCATGTTATGTATCTCTGTATTTTTATTCAGTGTCTTAGATGTACGATTGTACGACTTATGCTTATAAAGTTGTAAATCGCTTCCGCAGACTTTCTATTTTGGTACTGAACACTAGTTGAGAGGTGTAAGGAACGATATTATGTATTTCTCATGTTAAGTTATGTAAGCGCACTTGATGGCTTTTAGCATCGAGTTTTAGTATGTGTTCAGTATTTAAAACAGGAGGTACTCTGATGTATGCCAGTAGTGCATTTCGGTAATTTCTACAAGTTAGAAATTAACGGGGTGTTACAATTGGTATCAGAGCAGTTCGACCTAGTCGGGCTTAGAATCATGAGTCTCTTAAGTCCTCTAAGTGTGATTCCTCTTTTTATGCTATTAGACGTTTAGCCTGATCAACTAAACACTTTGTGCATATTTTGCAGAATCATGGCTGGTGGGAGTAGGAGAAGCGTCCCCGTTGATCCGAATACCGAATGGATGCAGAATGTGATTGAGAGACAACAAAAGATGATGGAAGATATGTTGCTAATGCAGCAGAATGCTCAAGCTCAGCCTCAGCAAGTTCCTGAACCTCAAGTTGACCCAAGGAGGGTTTTCTCTGAATTCTTGAAGATGAAGCCATCTGAGTTCAAAGGAGGACCGGTTGTCATGGAAGCCCAGCATTGGCTGGATGATATAGAGAAGATTTTTCTGACTATGCAAGTTACGGATGAGGACAAGTTAAGATTGGCGTCCCATATGCTGAAAGGGGAGGCTCACAACTGGTGGACTAACGCCAAAGCCATGATGGCAACTATGGGTACTCCCCAGACTTGGGAGCATTTCAGACAAGTGTTTTTGGAGCAGTTCTTTCCAACAGCAACGAGGTTCGAAAAGGAGAATGAGTTTTTAACTCTCACTCAAGGAAGTCTAACGGTGGGTCAGTACTCCGCCAAGTTTGAAGAGTTGTATCAATTCTTTGGTTTGGCTGGGTATGCTCCCAATGACAAGTGGAAAACCGAAAGGTTCAAGTATGGATTAAGGGAGGACATTGCTCAGAGTCTAAGTTCTTTTGCATATACCAATTATGCGGCAATGGTTCAGCAAGCTCATATAGCTGAAAGTGATTTGAAGAGGTTGTATGCTAGTAGAAAGGTATCCAATCAGAATAAGAGGAAGGAGGTCGAATGGGCAGACCGGGGTGATGAGTCAAGGGGTAACTTTGGCAAGGATAAGCAAGTACGGACATCCGAGTTCTCAAAGCCTGAAAATTGTTCAAAGTGTGGAAAACCTCATAGGGGAGAATGTCGCATGGGCTCAGATCATTGTTTCTTTTGCAAGGAGGAAGGACACTACTCTAGGGATTGTCCCGTGAAGAAGAGGAATAGAGAGGGGGCGGCTGCTCCGAGGGTATTTATGTTGGACGCTCAGAAGGGGAAAGCCGATGATGATTCGACGAAAGGTATATTGTGTCCTAAATTGTTTGATTAGATCCAATTTTGAGGACAAAATTTTTCAAAAGTTGGGGTGAATGTAACATCCCCTATATTTGCTATTTTATTATAGTTATAATATCAATTATTAGTAATTTATTTAGTTGATTGAAATTTTGAATTAAATCGAAAGTGATTTGCTTGATTGGTTAAGTGTGAGAATTGTGTGCCTAATTGAATTAATTGCTTCACAATGAGTTTATTAGAGCTGAAGGAGTCATAGGGAATAAAATGTTATGAAAAGGATAGTTTGGTCTTTTTGCCATGTCCCCTTATATGAACCCATCCAGCTGAACAAATGGAGGAAAAACACACTTCATTTTTGTTAGAGAAAGAAAACAGAAACTGAGGGGAGAGAAAGGGGAGGTGAGGCGTGAGAGGGAGAGGGAAAGAGAAGAGAAGAGAGTTCACCAAAATGTTCATGCATGTTTGATCCCTTGCCACCAAAGTGTTAAGCTCATCTCCTTCTCTTCATTGATACCAAATTCGAAATCATCCCCCTCCTCCACCATAAATCACCATTGGAGGACAAACCAAGCTCCACTTGCCCAAACTCCAAATCTGAACCATTGCATGTTGGTTGGGTGAGCATTAGGACCAACCTCAGTCCCTAAACCATGATTTGAACCAACCTAGGAAGCTCTTCAGAATCTGGATTCAGTATACAAACTTTAGGAGACCTGGGTTTTCAGCTTGGAGTTGTTTAGGTGCAGTTGAGCAAGATTGTCGTGGCCCTCCGTTTGTCGTGTTCGATAAGTCTCGGCATTGTGTGATTGTCATCGTGCAGTTGAGCAAGTGAGTTCTATACTCACTAGGGAATTGATGTTAAATTATGTGTCATGTTTTCAGGGTTTCATTGTGCTTTGATGGTTGAATTTGATGCTGTTTGAATGCTTAAATTGTTGCTAAACTCACTGTGTAGACATTTTCTGAATAGGTTCGGTTTCTGGGAATCTGGGGATGATATAGGTATCCAAAAATTATATAACTTACCTCTTTAGAAACCAGATTGAATACTTGTCAGTTTGGCTTTGGAATGGTTGCTTTTGGACTTGTGTAGCTCAAGATATGAGCAGCACCAGTTAGGGTAGAATCCTGGAGACAGTTTGAGAATAGGTTCAGTTTCTGGGAATCTGGGGATGATATAGGTATCCAAAAATTATGTGGTCAATTGTTCCAGAAACTAGACTGAATGCTCGTCAATTTGGTCCTGATTTGGTTGAATTTGGAATTGTGTAGCTTAAGATATGAGCATCACAAGTTAGGGTAAAATTCTGTGTAATTTCGCGTCGCGGCCCGTGGCCATCGCGTCGCGACCTCCCTTAATTTTTGCAACGCAAAACTTTCTGTCACTCTTCGCGTCGCGACGGAACCAGTTCGCGTCGCGACGCTTTGCAGCTTTTCAGCAAAATACCCTAAACTTGTTTTCGCAATAACTTTTGATCCGGGAACCCGATTGAGGTGTTCTCAGATGCGTTTTAGAGCTTATTCAAAGACCTATCTATATATATAATTTATACTGTATAATTCCATGATTGTGTTTATTCTTACTAACGGCCCTTGTGGTCCATATTTTTATGAACGGCCCAAATTCGGGTTCATGGAACGTGTTATGGATTTGATTGTCATGCTATGATTGTGATTGATATACGGTGCTGGACTGATTGGATTAGTAACATGATCGGTTAGGTTAGTAAACCTTAGCAAGCCGTGTGATATCACCTAATAGTAAGATTATGTTAGTACAAGACGAAGTTAAGTGCAAGTTCACTGTTAAGCATAAGCTCATTGGTTATTGTTCATCGTTCACTGTTCACTGCTCATTGTTCATGGTATATATTATATACATCATTGCTGGGGTGACGACCCTGTTCATGGATTAGCGTACTAGTGGGAGAGGAAGTCATGAGCCTTATCCCCTAGGCCCGTTACATTGTTGTCCCTAAGGTAGTAGAAATGGTCGGGGACTGGGTTTGCCGGAATCTTTAAAATAAGACCCGGCGATATGCTAAGAATCATTGTCATGGTGTGTACCTTGTGTGTCGCTTCGAAGGGCCACGAGTACACGTTGTATGTTCCCCGTAGTCGACTTAAGGGCTACGATTCATGAAATCAAGCATAATTGAACCGAGAGAGTTAGTAAGGGGTCTCGATAGAACTCACTGAGACAAGTTGTCTCACCCAATCTATTGTTGTTGTTTTTCAGTTAAGCAGGGAAAGTTGAAGACCGTGAAGCACGGCTAAGGAGACGGCATGAGGAGTTGCTGACGCTGTTTATTTTGTCATGTTATGTATCTCTATATTTTTATTCAGTGTCTTAGATGTACGATTGTACGACTTATGCTTATAAAGTTGTAAATCGCTTCTGCAGACTTTCTATTTTGGTACTGAACACTAGTTGAGAGGTGTAAGGAACGATATTATGTATTTCTCATGTTAAGTTATGTAAGCGCACTTGATGGCTTTTAGCATCGAGTTTTAGTATGTGTTCAGTATTTAAAACAGGAGGTACTCTGATGTATGCCAGTAGTGCATTTCGGTAATTTCTACAAGTTAGAAATTAACGGGGTGTTACACCTATCGCCTCGCATTGTCTCCGGCCTTATCAAATCTCCATGATGTGTTCCACGTGTCTCAGTTGAGGAAGTATGTTCCCGATCTACATCAACCGTTGAGTGTTGATACGATTGACCTGCGACCGGATTTGTCATTTCAACCTTATCCTAGTCATATCTTGGAGCGTGGTGTGAAGACTCTGCGTTCAAGGACTCTCCCGATTGTCAAGGTAGTATGGGATGGATTTTCAGTCGAAGAGGCTGCCTGGGAACTGGAAGAAGACATGCAAACTCGATATCCATATCTCTTTCAGTAAGGTACGTCTTGTCAATTTTGAGGACAAAATTTTTAAAAGTTGGGGTGATTGTAACATCCCTAAATTTTAAAGACTCGTACTATGCTACCTAAGACCGAGTAATTATTTGTGGGAATAATTGGTCGCGTCTCGGGGATTAATATGTCGAGAAATTGTCAAGAAATCCTAATCTCCATTAGAGGGTGGCCTATTCATAAGTTAAATGAGGATTTGGGGCTGAAGGGCAAATCTGTTTTTTCACATACCTAATTCTTAAAATATAATTACGAATAATAAAATTAATTACGAACCGAAAGAATTGAGGAATTTCGAATCGGAACCGAATTAATCGAGAAAGTTTTATACCGAAGAGAAATTTCAACACCTAACCTATGATTTAATGGGCCAGGGGTAGTTTGGTCATTTCGCCATCATTTAACCCCCAGCCCATACACACCCTGATCACCCTCTCACTTTTTTCATGTGCTTCAGCTGAGAAGAAGAAAGGAAAAACAGAAGGGAGAAATAGAAAGAAGAGGGAGAAATCGAGAGAGAGAGAGAGAGAGAGAGAGAGAGAGAGAGAGAAAGAGGGAAGAAGAAGGATCCATCTCCAAGCTTGTTGCATGTAAGTGTTTCTTTCATCTCTCCATTCCATTCCTTGTGCTCTTTCTAATGAGCCTAGCCTCAGCCCCTCACTCCTCCCCTAACTCCATTTGCCATGCTTGTACCTTAGAGCTTCCAAAAGAAAGAAGATGAAGTATTGAACCATTTGTGTGTTGCATGCAAAGTGGGAGCTGCTGGGTATAAGAGGCTAAACCTACATTTCGTTTTGAGAGAGAGATTGGTACTTTGAGGTTGCTGGATTCGAGCTGGACTGAAGAACGGCTGTTGCCTTGCACGGTTCGAGTTCTAGCGGGGATCGTTCGTGTATTTTCGATTCGGTGACTTCGCTTTTTCGCCAAACTCTCGGACTTCGGAGTAACGGTGAGTTCTACTCACGGATAGGGACAATTTTACATGTCTTGAAAATATATCGGTTTTGAGTCATAAGGCATTATCCGTTTTCAAAAGATTTTTGAACCGAAAACCGTTTTTGAGAAATATTGCGTTTTACGATTTTTATGGAATTGATGAACAATTTGCGAAGTTGTGATTAAATCGTTGAAAAGAAATGATTTGTATACTATCTGGAATATTTGGAATTTTCTGAGTTTCAGGAGTGATTGATGTTAGGAATCGAATTGGGCGAAAACGGAAATCGGAATTGAGAAATAGGTGAATTTTGGTAACAGACACAGGTCGCACGGACCGTGCGCCCCTGGGCACGGACCGCGCCTGCTTCGGGTTGGCTTAATTGGAAATAAAACGGGACGCCCGGACCGTGCGCCCCTGGGCACGAACCGTGCGCCCCTTTCGGTTTGCATTGTGTGATTCTGGTAAATCACGCACGGGTCGTGCGCCTCTGGGCACGGACCGTACGTGAGCTTCTGTCACCGATTCCCGATTTCTCATTTCGAAGCTCCGTTTGATCCCGAACCTTTCATAATCTCTTTCTCAATCATTTAAAAAGGAATTGCCTTACTGAAAACCTTATTTTGAACTTGTTCAACTCATGGTTTTTAAAAAGAGCTTTGGAAGCCTATTTGATCGAAAAACCAAAACCCTAGTACGCGTGTGAGTACACCGACTGATGGACTAACTGAACATATATGTTTATATATGACAAATGAATATGATTATAATGCCGGAGGTCTAAATTATGAATTCCTCAAAACGGGTTATAGATCGATATGGATATTGTTTATCCAATTATTATGTGATTGATCCTTTGGTGATCGAAAAGATATAAATTATCTAATGAGCTTATGTGATTGATCCTTTGGTGATCAAAATGAAAAAGAAGATATAAATTATCTAACTCTCGAGAATTGATATGTATTGTCATATGTATCGCGTTGGATGACGATCCGACAAGTAGCATACTAGGAAGGGAAGTCATGAGCCCTCACCCTAGGCCCTGTATGTGTTTTGGCGTGGTCAACTCACGGGTTACCGGGATTAGCACTGGATTGCAGCCAGTTTATGCTAAGTGGAACACACGATTACCGGGATTAGCACTGGATTGCAGTCGGTACGTGTTAAGTAAATTCACGAAGTGTGTGGCATTTCGATTGATAAATAAGACATTGTTATGTCTGCTTTTAATAGCGGTTTAATAAATTGAACCGAGTGTCAGTGAGGGGGCACGGTAGGACTCACTGAGATAATGTTATCTCACCCAATCCATATTTGTTGTTTTTCAGAGAAGCAGGGAAAAAGGAAGACTATTGTGCACGAGTAGTTGATATACTCCCGGAGGTGCTGGAGACTTAGTCATATTTATCCTTTGTTCTTTTGTTGTCCTATTGGTCGTATAAACTTGTATTGGTTATGAGTTTTACAAACCGCTTTATGTTTCTGTTTGGTTTTTGGATTTGGATATTGTATTTCGTTTGGTATGGAACCGATGTACTTCTATTTTCTTGAAGTAATGTTATTTCCGATTAAGTGTTTATTTCGGAAAAAGTTTATACGTCCAATACTTAAACAGGAACTGTGTCCTCTGAATTTCCGCTTCTGTGCATCTTCGGTGTCTCTACATGTTAGAAATACCGGGGTGTTACATTTGGTATCAGAGCGGTTCGACCTAGTCGGACTTAGATGATAAGAGTCTTTTACGTCTTCTAAGTCTGATTCTTCTTAGTATGCTATTAAACATTGAGCCTGATCAACTTAATACTTTGTGCATATTTCGACGAATCATGGCTGGAAGAGGTAGGAGAAACACACCTGTTGATCCTCATCAAGAATGGATGCAGAATGTCATCGAGACTCAGCAGAAAATGATGAATGACATGATGCTAATGCAACAGCAACAGATGGCCCAAATGGCTCAAATGCAACAGATGCATCAGATGCCTCAACCACCACCAGCTGAGCCAGTCAATGTGCCAACACCTGAGGATCACAACAGGGTGTATTTCCGGTTTCTGAAGATGAAACCCCCAACCTTCAAAGGAGGATCCGAGGCAATGAAGGCCCATTTCTGGGTAGATGCGATGGAGCGGATCTTTGATACTTTGCAATGCAATGAAGAAGAAAAGGTAGCTTGTGCTGCTAACGCTCTGGATGAGGATGCTCACACATGGTGGGTTAATGGTCGTAGAGTGCTACAAATTCAGGGAACTCCTCTTGAGTGGAATTGTTTTTGAGTCATTATTTCCCCGACTCTCAAAGACTTGCCAAACAGATGGAGTTTCTGAGTTTGAAACAGGAAGAGATGACAGTTGGGGAATATGCTGCAAAATTTGAGAGGTTGTCACAATTCTATGAATTGGGGACCACCGCTCCTGATGATAAGTGGAAAATGGTGATGTTCAGACAAGGTCTTAGAGACGATGTGAGTCAAGGTCTCAGTTCTTATTCCATGACCACTTATCCTGCTTTGGTTCAACAAGCTCATTCAGCTGAGAGCGATCTTAAGAGAATGTATGCAGAGAGGAAAGGTTTTTGGAAAGATAAGAAGGGTAATGAGTCAACTTCTTCAAACCCGAGGTATAAAGGGAATTCAGACAAGGGGAAGCAGATTCAGTCGGACAACACTTTTGGGTATCGAAATTGCAGAGTGTGTAAAAAGAGTCATCGTGGGAAATGTCAATCGGAGTCAAAGCCAAACCAGTGTTATTATTGCAATGAAGTGGGACACTATGCCAACAACTGCCCAGCGAGAAAGGCTTTCATGGAGTCTCCTGATGCTCCTAGACAGGCTCGAGTCAACACTTTGGACGCTAAGACCATCAAACCAGCTGATAATCTTATAAGCGGTACAGGTTCTCTCTTTAATCAAACTGTTAATATTCTGTATGAATCTGGTGCTACTCATTGCTTTATCTCAGAAGCATGTGCTGAACGGTTAGGATTAACAGTATCTCCTATATCCGAGCCAATAACTATCCTTACTGCTGCAAAGGGTTGTGTGCGAACCCAATCATTATGCCTTAACTGTCTGTAACACCCCGGTATTTTTATCGAGTAAAAATACCCAAGTGCACCATCCCTAAAACATCAGAGATATACTTCCTGTTTAAATACTGAACACCACTAAAAAATTTTCACTGAATAACAACAGGACAGTCTTAAACATAAATAAGACCATAAACCATCAGTGAAGACAAAATGTCTTGATACACAAATAACAAGGAAAGATATACACTTAAGCATAAAGGTAAGTCTTCAGTAACCATCCGAGTACCACCTACTCGTGCCTCTTGGATCTCCACTTTCCCTGTTTATCTGTAAAACAACAACATTTAAACAATGAGATACAATCTCAGTGAGTTCTACCGAGACCCCTACTAACACTCGCGGTCCAGTTTTAAAACGTTTTTAAGATCTGACACAACACCGACCGCAATCCACTTGCTAATCCCGGTGAACCATACAATAAGGCTTCGATCTAGTAAGACACCGACTGCAATCCACTTGCGTTTTCCGATGAACTAGCATCCTAGGCCTTTCTACGTACCACCAGCCGCAATCCGCTTGCATCTTCTGGTGAACATAGCACAATAACTTTTGACACAACACCGGCCGCAATCCACTTGCATCTTCCGGCGAACCCCATAACCAATAGTGTTTCCTAATGGCACAGAGCCCAGGGTAAGGGTTCATGACTTCCCCGCCTAGTATGTCAACATGGGTCGTCACCCAAACTCGATATAATATATATATCTACAGACACATGAACTCAGGGTTCATTACCTCAGACAATCAATTGAACATTTAGTTCATTTAAATTATACTTTACCACGTAGGACTCATAGTCCGCTTTGTTATCGATAAAACATATCCGCACACGTGTACTATTGTTCGGCTTTTCGAAAGAATTTCAACTTCAAAAGTATTTTATAAAACCCTTTTGAAACATACCCAAAATCGTGGCATTATAAGCCTAATATCTTTATAGAAGGGTTAGGAAAGAATTAGAAGAGGATTGGAATCGATCGGGATCGTTTCGGGCAAGTTTGGAAAATTTGGACAGAACACTGCGCACGGACCGTGCTCCCATACGCACGGGTCGTGCGCCCTTTTATAAAAATTTGCGAAATAGAAACAGAACCAGACGCACGGTTCGTGCGCCTGGGGCACACGGATCGTGCGCATTTGACAGCATTCTATTTTCATTCTGCTTTGCGTTTTTCGTCGTTCCGATCAATTCCGATCACTTCCGGTACCTGTTCCAGTCCAATCCAAACACCAAAATAGTACAAAAACATATCAAATAACCTCACTCGATCAACCAATCCAATCAAAGACTCAACACATTCGATTTTTATCAAAATTCGATATATTTAAAAAATAACGGTTTTTGACTCAAATTTCTCGTAACTAATCAACATAATTTTCATTTCAAAAACGAAATAAACCTAAACGTGAGTAAAACTCACCCTTGAAGCGTGAGCCACGAGCGAGCCGAAATCACCGAGTAACCACACGAACGCTCCCCGCTCCAGCGACACCCAATCCGCTTCCAAAGCTTTCCACTCGATCACGAAACCTCTTTTTGACCGAATTCCCCGAGATTCTCCATGGATACTATTCATCATCTTCCTCCTCATGAAGCACTATTCACACAAAACCCTCAATTTGATTTTCAACCCCAAATCACCCAACTAGCTTCCAATCAACGATCCATCATCCTTGGGTTCGCGCCAACCACCATCCCAAGCTATCCTTGAGCTTCAATCATCGAAACCTCACTTTAGAGCTCTATATCGAAAATGGTGGATTTGAGGAGAGTGAGTTGTTGTTGATGATCTTGGTACCAAATCGAAGAGGAAGTAACGCTGAACGCTTTTCGTGTTGGAAGGAAGTCGTTTTGATGAGTGTGAACCCTTCCTTTTTCCTCTTCTTCCTCCTCCCCCATTCTTTCTTCTTTCCCTTTTTCCTCTCTGTTCCTCTCGCTGGCTTCCTTTTCTTTCTTTCTTTCAATTCTTTTCTTTTCTTTTTTTTTCACCCACACACACAGTTACACATATATATATTTAATATATAATTGGTAACATGGTCAAATTACCACATTGCCCTTAATCTCCATTTCGATTCTAAAGCATCCTTGATCCGTATTATCCGGTTAACGATCTGATGACAACCAATAAATAATTCTAGCACTCAGTAAATTTACCAGTCAAGTGCTAAATTAATTTAATTGGGTTAACACCCAAATAATTCTACTAATTATTTTGAGGATGTTACATTCTCCCCAACTTGAAAGAATTTTGTCCTCAAAATTTCGTCAAGTCTTTCGTCTGACTAACCGATAATCGACACTCTCAGAAAGGTCTTAAGTTGCTGGAACACAATCTCGAATTAACGAAATGAGTGTAGAAAATCTTCCCAATCCGGCACATCAATCTTCAAGTATGATCCCCTGCTACCCTAGAACGCTTCTAAGGTTATAGTCCGAACTCTCTTGTTACGAATCTACACGAGAAACTCCTCTTTCGCTTACAAAGGCTTGGCACCGCACTTGAAAACACTTCTGAAGCTTCATCCCAATTATCCTCTCTTGCTCCCCAACTTTGATTAATCTAAATCAAAGGGTCTAATACAAGACGCTTGATAGAAATATATGTTGAAAATGAGATCCACAAACTGGTACTCCTCGGTAGAGGTAAAAACAAACACGATTTCCTCGAAGGGTGTAAACACTTTCTCAACAAATCTTCTAATATCATAACAGTTCTCATACACATTGAAAAAAAAATGTGACGGAAAAGTCATCTTTGAAATATCTTGAATCGCCCCCAAGATTTCGAGATAAAACTTTTCAGAAAGATGAAATGAGGATTTTACTAAAAGCTTTGACCTTAAACGTAGAAATAAACCGTGGGGACATCAGATAAATTTGAACGTAATGAAAATCACCTCAGTTGTTCTCAAAACAACTTTGAAACAGAATTCAGAACTCCTTTTCCTCTATTGCAACTTCCTCACGAGGTTTTTACCAACGAAGCACCCGATTCCTTTCTGGATTAGTCAATAGCGTTGAGAGTTTCCCCTCATCCTAAGTAATCCTCCTAGGATTTTTCCTCAATCAAATTTTATTAGCCTCTTAATTCATTCCCAAAATTAACTTTAGCATGCGGGTTTCCACAAAAATGATTTTTTCAAAACTATCACGCCGCACACCAAGCTTCACTTCGGAAATTTCAGTCACTTGCAAGCAGATCCATCAATTAATCCTTTGATGGTTATTCGCAACGTGAAAACAGTCAGCAGTTACCCCACTTACATATTCGTATTCACATTTAACCTGTCAAACGGAATCACATAATACAATCCAATTGTTAACCTTTGTAAGCGAAAGGTTAACACCAAAACCTTGCCACTATAGTGGAGACTTATGTATGTACCCCGTCTTAGAGCTAAAAGACTCTAACAATTCCATTCCTTGCGTCGTTAACTCTGCCATGTGAATGGATTCCCTACTCAGCGCATCCGTTACAACCTTGGCCTCTCTTGGATGCTACTTCAACACGAATTTATAATCCTTCAGGGATTCAACCCATCTCCTTCGCCTGTTATTCAATTCTTTCTAATCAAACAGATGCTTTAAACTCTTGTGATCACTAAAGACATCGAAACGAGACCCATACAGGTAACGTCTCCAAATCTTCAGTGCGTACGCAATAGCTGCCAACTCCCAAATTATAAGTCGGATAATTCCCTTCACGAGTATTCAATTTCCTAGATGCACAAGCTACAACCTGTTGATTCTGCATGAGAACACATCCCCAAACCCTTTCCAGAAGCGTCGCCAAAAATTTGAAATTCCAATGACGGATCCGGAAGAATCAGGATTGAATCAGAAGTCAAAATCTTCAACTCCTGAAAACATTCTTCACAATCGGCATCCCACGTAAACGGATGACCCTTACGAGTTAACCGAGTAAGTGGAAGAACTAACTGTGAGAACCCTCGAATAAACCTCCTATAGTAATCGGCTAAACTCAGAAACTTTTGACCCCTGCGACTGATGTCGGTCACTCCCATTCAACACCACTTCCTTCTTACTGGGATCTACAGAAACTCCCGACTTGGGAAATCACATGTCCCATAGACTTTACCTCTGACACCCAAAAATCACACTCCGAAGGTTTCAAGTACAACTTATTTTCTCGGAGTACTTTCAGAACAATGCGGAGATGTTGGACATGCTCCTCAATGGTCTTCGAGCACATCGAGATACCATCAATGAAAACGACTACAAATTGATCTAGGTAATTGAGGAAAACTCGGTTCAGGTAATCCATGAATACCGCTGGAGCATTAGTCAAACCAAAGGGCATCACTACCAACACATAATGTCCATACCTGATACGGAAGGCTGTCTTCGGAATATCTAAGGCTCTAACTTTTATTTGATGATATCCTGACCTCAGATCGATTTTTTTGAAAACACTACAGCACCTCAAATTGCTCAAGCAAATCGTCTATCCTTTGTAAGGGATATTTATTCTTGATCGTCACTTTGTTGAGTTGTCGATAATCAATGCACAATCTCATACTACCATTTTTCCTTTCGACTAACCACACCAGAGCACTCCTTAGAAAAGCACTCGGTCGAATGAATTTCTTTAACATCGACTCTTCAAGTTGAGACTCCATTTCCTTGAATTCTAAAGGAACATTCAATAGGAAACAATAGGTATCGATCCCGTGCCAGGAACCAATTCTACAGTAAACTCTACCTCTCTCTCTGGAGGTTCATAAGAAACTTCATCGTGAAAACATCCAGAAAGTCATTCACAAATTGTACAGATGATAAGTCTAATACTAGTTTCAGTGGATGCAGACAACATAATAATATAGGCTTCCGCACCTTGGGATAAAGATTGACCGTCCAAGGTGAACTAGGTAACCGCTTCAGTATTTGTCCTAGACAATTCAACTGATTCTGAAGCGAATTAAGCTGATAGTTGATTAACACAATCGATTGCAACATGATTTGCAGTCATCCAATTCATACCCAAAATGGTGGCCACACTTATCGTAGGCAAGCAGTAAATACTACAACGAAATTTCTGCCTCCTATGACAAGTAGACAATTCTATACAAAGATTAGGTCTGGACACGACCCTTAGCGGCAGTTGAGATAGTTACCGGCTCGGATAGCGGAGATTCGCTACTCCCAACCGATCCACACATGATTGTGCTATAAAACAATGGGTTGCACCCGAATCGTATAATATACTGACGGAGTTATTGAAAACTGATCTCATACCCCTCAGTAGATTGTCTGCAGTTGTAACTCTAAACATCCAGAGTGTTGACTCGTCCTCGTCTTGGAGCTGCTTGTGATTCCTCGGAACTTTTCCTTGCAGGGCACTCTTTTGCTTAGTGACTCTCTTCATTACTATAATAGTACTGATTGATCTTTGCTGACAATCACCTTTGCGATGCCTTCCGCATCTCCTACAACTTCTAAACTGTGATGCTTTCCACATTTAGAACATCTTCCGACCCTTGAAGAATCAAAGAATTGCATCTGCTTTTCCTTTGATGAAATTATCTTAGGACTTTTCATTCGGAGTTGATCATTCAACTACCTTCTTTCCTTTCCCATACTTCCTATGAGATCATCCTCGGCGACATAGGCTGATTGTACCTAGGCAACATAATTGGTAATAGTATAAGAACTGAGACCCTATGTCATAAAAGCACTAAGGCCCTTCTTATACATCTGCATTCTCCATTCGTCATCCGGAGCTTACTTTACCACTTGGTAAAACTGAGACAACTTCTCAACTTAGCGGTGTAATCTTCCACTGTCATGCCACCTTTCCTGAGGATGCACCGGTTGGAGACTCCGGTCTTGGTCGATGTAACACCCCGATAAATTCTATCATGTAGAATCACCGAAATGCACTAGATGGCATACATCAGAGTAACTTCCTGTTAATGAAATATTGAACACATCTAAAACTGAAGATAATATATATATCAAATGGTTCTCTGAACCTCATAAATTTCTTGAAAATGCTTAAGTTCCAAAAACTTAAGAATTACACATGATCCTAGTGTTCAATACTCAAAAACATAAAGTAGCGGAAACGATTTATAACTTATACATGATAGTCATACAACCGATAACAAAAGTACTACAAAAGGGCAAGGGCCCAAAACAATAAACATAGACTTCCGGACTCCTCGAGTCCCACCAGCTAATCGTGCTTCGTCGCCTTTGCCTTCCCCTGTTTCTCTGTATAAAAACAACAAATATGAAGGGTGAGATAAACATTATCTCAGTGAGTCCTATCGAGACCCCTGACCAACTCTAACGGTTTATTATACTTGAATCTGAACTCGTGGCCCTAATAAGCGACCACGTGGATACATGATGTTTACTCGTAACTTGTAGTCCTAATAAGCGACCACTTGTTACATTTCTGATCTCTTTCCTGATGTAGTCCTAATAAGCGACTACAGATCATATTTTAACATGAACTTAGCATAACCCGAGATATAATGCTAGACAATCTTGATTGCCCAATATCTACGGAAACCCCAATCCGAAATTCTATCCGAATAATGCTAGGGTCCTAGCTTTGGATTCATGACTCCCCTCCACTAGGTATGCTAATAACTGGAGGATCGTCATCCTCGATATACACAAGGTATACCATCTACCTTTCCCCGAGGGAAAGTAACTTGATTTGTGTTTACATGAATTGAGAGTTTTTATGTCTTTATAGACTTACAATCGATTAGCTTACATGACATGACGATCTTGAAGTTCATTATCGTAACATGATTGGACTCAAGGTCCGTTAATATTTCTTGACTTGCATTTTCACACGTTCTCTAAGTACGGTTTTCCGTTACGTTCATAACACACTAGTTTTCTATAAAACATGTTCAATACCATGATATCAATATCTCTACATTGTTGGGGAACCATGAGGAATGGATTAGAAGAGGATTAGGATCATTTGGAATGGATAAAAAGGTACTTTGAATTTGGGAATCAGAAGGTTTCACACGACCCGTGCGGCTAGGCGCACGACCCGTGCGCGGTTGAGCAATTTGCAGAAAGTTTTCCAGAAGGTTACGCACGACCCGTGCGACCATGCGCACGATCCGGGCGTTATCGTTCAAAGTTGTAGAAAGTTCCAGAAACATACGCACGACCCGTGCGACTAGGCGCACGATCCGTGCGAGTTTTAAAAATCCAATCCTTGTAGCCTCAGATAGGGGCGCACGACCCGTGCTCAGAGGCACACGATCCGTGCGTCTCTATCAGTTTCCAGAAAACAGGTTTTTCATGAGTTTTTCCCATTCCGTTCCGATTCCAATATCCCTTCCGATCGATACCCAAACATAAACACACATTATAGCGGTATAATACAGCAGGCATATTCAATCCAATCCAGCACATTTCAACAATTAAGCACATCACTTATCGTTTAAAATCACTGTTTTATAAAACGGTTTTCGAAAGATAGAGACTCAGAAAAACGCACACATTCCCTAAGCGAGTTATAGAACTCACCCGAAGTGATGAGAATCACTCAAATTCTGAAACACTTGGAGTTCAATGACACCGAATTTACCCAAACTTGCTCTGTAACTGTCCTTCTCGTTCTCACAAACACCACGCCCTCTCCAATTCGAATCCCAGCAATATGAGCTACTGACCCTCTTCCCTCATTACTTCGAACAGCAAGGTGATGTCTCCCAAGGTTTTATTCTAGCTCTAAGATGACATGCAAGCCACTAGAAGCACTACAACTCCATTTTTGCTCTATGGAGCTTTGTGGGTCGAAAATGGTGAATGAGTGAGGAGGAGGATGATGATTATGAAAGTTATATCAGTTGGAAGAGGAGGGTGTAGGGATCAAGATGGTGAAATCATCTCAAACATGCATCCAGAATTTCTCTTCCCCTCTTCTCTTCTCTCCCTCTCGACAGCTCTTTCTCTCCACCTCTCAATATCTTTCTTTTTTCTGAAAAACTGGAAAATGAGATGGTTTTGTGTGTGAGGGGTGTGGGTTCAGCTGGCCATCACTTAAAGAGGGTACAAGGACCAAAGTACCCTTCAGCCACTCATTCCTCTAATCTTACCAAGACATGGCTTAATCTAAGGATTTTAGTCAAACTCTATTAACTTAACACAATTAATTTAATTAAGCATTACTATAGAATTTATTTATTTCTACCTCACATAATAGGATAACCTCTTGTGCTAAATTTAAATAAATCTAATTAGCTAATTAGGGGATGATACAATCACCCCAACTTCTAAAATTTTGTCCTCAAAATTGACAAAACGTACCTTACTCGAACAAATAAGGATATTTCACCCGCATGCTCTCCTCTACTTCCCATGTTGCTTCGTCAGGTGACGCACCGTCCCAAAGCACTTTGACAATAGGAATTGACTTCGTTCGGAGCGTTTTCTCGCCGCGTTCGATGATCCTGATTGGAGTAGGCTGATAAGATAAATCTGGTCTGATGTCAATTGCTTCATAGCTTAATGGTTGATTCGGATCATGAATATATTTCCGTAGCTGAGATACATGAAACACATCATGTAATCTAGACAATTCGGGAGGTAAAGCAATGCGATACGCTACTGGCCCAACTCGCTCGACAATCTGGAAAGGTCCGACATACCGAGGACTGAGCTTCTTCGCTCGCAAGGCAATACCGGTCCCGATGGTTGGAGAAAGTTTCAAAAAGACATGATCTCCTTCGAATTCTAACGGCCTTCTCCTCTTATCCGCATAACTCTTTTGTCGACTCTGCGCGGTTTTCATTCTTTCTCTAATCTGACGGATCTTCTCCGTAGTCTCCCGGACCAAATCCGGTCCCAACAATCTCTGCTCGCCTACGTCCCACCAACACAAGGGTGTTCTGCACTTCCTCCCATACAATGCTTCATATGGAGCCATTCCGATACTAGAATGGTAACTGTTGTTGTATGAAAATTCCACCAATGGGAGATGATCTTCCCATCTGCCTCCACTATCGAGTACACAAGCCCTCAACATATCCTCCAACGTCTGAATGGTTCTCTCAGTCTGCCCGTCTGTCTGTGGATGGTAAGCTGTGCTAACACACACCGTTGTTCCCAACGCCATATTCAATGCTCTCCAAAATCGAGATGTGAACTTTGGATCTCGATCACAGACGATATTTGTAGGGATTCCATGCAATTTCACAATACTCTTGAGATACTCATCTGCTAACCTAGCAACCTTGTGATTCGAACGTACTGGAATAAAATGAGCGGACTTGGTCAGACGATCCACCACTACCCAAATAGAATCATTTCCGGCTTGGGACCGTGGCAATCCCATGACAAAATCCATAGATATACTTTCCCATTTCCATTCAGGTACATTCAACGGCTGTAACTGGCCACCTGGCTTCTGGTGCTCTATCTTAACCTTTTGACAAGTCAAGCATCGAGACACAAACTCTGCAATATCAACTTTCATGCCTGGCCACCAGTACAATTGCTTCAGATCTCGATACATCTTGGTAGACCCAGGATGTGTAACATCCCTAATTTTTAAAGACTCGTACTATGATGCCTAAGACCGAGTAATTATTTGTGGGAATAATTGGTCGTATCTCGGGGATTAATAATCGAGGAAAAGTCTAAAGAAATCCTACTCTACATTTAATTGTGGCTTAGTCATAAATTAAATGAAACATTGTCCAGGATGTGTGGATACCGTAACTATGAGTTCGTGTCCTCAACCGATTGTAGGCATTCCATTGTCCATTACAATTAGTGTCAGCTTTCAAGAGGTCGGAATAGTTAATTTCTGAAGAAAGTCTGTATCTTCATGATGTCTTTCACGTGTCTCAGTTGAGAAAATGTATTCCCGATCCACTTCAGCCGTTGAGCATTGAAACGATCGATCTTCGACCAGATTTACCATTCCAACCTTTTCCTAGTCCTATCCTAGGGCGTGGTGTGAAGACATTGCGGTCGAGGACTATTCCAATTGTCAAGATAGTCTAGGAGGGCTTCTCAGCCGAAGGGGCTACTTGAGAATTGGAAGAGGACATGATGACATGATATCAATATCTTTTTGCTTAAGGTTCGTCTTGTCAATTTTGAGGACAAAATTTTTAAAAGTTGGGGTGATTGTAACATCCCTAATTTTTAAAGACTCGTACTATGATGCCTAAGACCGAGTAATTATTTGTGGGAATAATTGGTCGTATCTCGGGGATTAATAATCGAGGAAAAGTCCAAAGAAATCCTACTCTACATTTAATTGTGGCTTAGTCATAAATTAAATGAACAATTCAGCTGAAGGGTAAAATCGTCATTTTGCCTCACATCGAAGACATATCAATTGAGTGAGAAATTAATCTCGAAACGAATAAGGATTAGCCGAGAAACCTAAGCCGAGCGGAAAGCCATAAGAGTATTGGGGTTTTAGCCTCAAAACCAAGACTTAATGGGCCAAGGGCATTTTGGTAATTTGACCTCATTAAACCTTCAGCTGGTCAAAACAATTTCCCCCTTCCATATCATCTCATTTATCAAGATTCAGAATTTGAAAGTGAAAAAAAGGAGAGTTGATGAGAAGTTAAGTGAAAAGTTGGTCTAAGGGCAATATGGTGATTTCCTATTGTTTTACAACACCTCAACCATTACTAATTCTGATTTCCCCTCATTTGCCACAACACTCAGCAAAAGTGAAGTTCAGAATATAGAGAGGGAGAGAGAGACTCGAGTGTGGGAAGGAAGGAAGAAGGGAGAAGGAGTTGAAACTCCACTCAAACTTCATTGCATGTAAGCAATGTCTTGACACTTCAATTCAGCTGCTCATTCTCTTTCTAATTGCAACTAATTTTCATCACCTCATTCTCTTCCAAATTGCAACTCACCATTTCTGGAACTCTTGAGCTCAAATTCGTGATTTGCAAGTAGTTAAGGTTGATGATTCAAGATTCATCAAGAATCCAGCTGGGAAATCGTTATACATACCTTCAGTGTTTTCTTCGTATTTCCCAGTACACAACTCCGATGATCACGATTTTTGTTTCTCTGGAAAGTAGACAAAAAGCTCTTCATTTTAGGCACAAGAATAGTATGATTTCATGGAGAAATGAGAGAGATATCCTGTTCACAAGTTTCGGTTTCAGAATCAAACACTGTCCTGGACCAGTCATCTTGTTTTGATGATATCTCCCAAACCTCTGGATGCATGCGTGTGAAAATTTGATCATCAGAAAGAAGACAAAATTATCTTCAAAATGGGCACTGATTTGAGTAGATTTGGTTACGGATTTACTGAGATAACTCTGTTTCAAAACTGCTCCTTGATTCTGGAAAACAGAAAGAAGAATGCTGGAAATGTGGTTCATCAAATTGAGTTCGGTTCGCCGAAGTCTCGAACGCCATCAGTCCGATATACTGAAGTGGGGTCCAGTAGTGAGGATGATTGACTTAGTTACTGGTGGTGCATGTGGGACCCATCGAGTCCAGATGCGGAGGCACTAGGAGCGTGTTCGTGATTACGGGGATTGTTCGAGTGGTTAACGGTTCGGTTGATTCGAGCGAGGACGCGACTTCTCGGGAATCGTCAACCGGGTGAGTTCTACTCACGGATAGGGATATTTTTACATGTCTTGAAAATATATCGGTTTTGAGTCATAAGGCATTATCCGTTTTCAAAAGATTTTTGGAACCGAAAACCGTTTTTGAGAAATATTGCGTTTTTACGGTTTTTACGGAATTGTTGAACAATTTATAAAGTTGTGATTAAATTGTTGAAATAAAATGATTTGTAAACTATTTGGAATATTTGGGATTTTCTGAGTTTCAGGAGTGATCGATATTAGAAATCGAATTGGGCGAGAACGGAAAGCGGAATTGAGAAATAGGTGAATTTTTGGAAACAGACACAGGTCGCACGGACCGTGCGCCCCTGGGCACGGACCGCGCGCCTGCTACGAGTTGGTTCTGTTGGAAATAAAACGGGACGCACGGGTCGTGCGCCCCTGGGCACGGACCGTGCGCTCCTTTCGGTTTGGCTGGGTGATTTTAACAAATCACGCACGGGTCGTGCGCCCCTGGGCACGGACCGTGCGTGAGCTTCTGTCACCGATTCCCGATTTCTCGTTCCGGAGCTCCGTTTGATCCCGAACCTTTTCTAATCTCTTTCTCAATCATTTAAAATGAAGTTGCCTTATTGACAACTGTATTTTGAACTTATTCGACTCACGATTTTGAAAAAGAGTTTCAAAAGCATATTTGATTGAAAAACCGAAATCCTAGATTACGTGTGAGCACACCGAGTAATGGTTGGGCTGAACTTATATATGGATATAAGACCTGGAATTGATTATAATTCTGGAAGTTAATAGAACTCTTCATAAACGGATTATGAAATGAAATGGAACATGTATCATAAGCTTATGTTTGATCCTTTGGTGATCGTTGATATGTATTGTCGTATATATCGTTCGTTGGGTGACGACCTGACAAGTAGTATACTAGAGAGGGTAGTCATGACCCCTTATCTAGGCCCTGTATGTGTTTTGGCGTGGTCAACTCACGGGTTTCCGGTATGAGCGAGGTTTCGCCACCGGATTATACTAAACAAATTAAATAATAAGGTATTAGTGTGCCGGGATGAGTGAGGTTTCACCACTGGTTTACACTAAATTAATTACATGATTGTGTGCCAGGATGAGTGAGGTTTCACCACTGGTTTACACTAATCAACAAATATAATCTCCGGTATTCGTGGTTGTTCACAGCCGGCTGTCCCTCATAAAACATAAAGACTTGTTTGATTGGACTCGACTTGTTGAGATTTGTGGCAAGGTTCACGATCAACAATTCGCTGTAACATGTTCGTTATCAATATGATTGTTAACGGTTTAATTTTGAACCGAGTGTCGGTGAGGGGGCACGGTAGGACTCACTGAGACAAGTTGTCTCACCCAATCCATATTTGTTGTTTTTACAGAGAACAGGTTATAAGGACAGCTGGCGACACAGTTGGTTATCGGGTTCGAGGAGAAGATCGAAGATTTATTCCTTTATAGTTGTCCTTGTTCTTCTGTAGTTGTATCTGTATTCGGTCGTATGACTCGAGCTTGTATTATTTTATTTATTAGTTTCCGCTGTTTCTTGTAAAGATGTGTATCTGAACAGGAATTTTTATACTCTGATTTATACCAAATTGTATATTTAGGTGTTTCTTTGTTAAAGAAATACCGGGGTGTTACAGGATGTATTGAGAACTGACTCTTATGAGCCTCTTCTAGAACTTGTCTCTTTACATTCTCATCATTCGGCACACAGATTCTACCATCAAAACAAATTACGCCATCACCGTCTTCGGTGTAACTCGGCAATCTCTTCTGCGCTTGCAGCTCCACATCACCTTCTTGAGCTGATCGAATTAGATTTCTCAAGGGACTTGAAATTCGAATGTGACTCAACACCAATCTGTTCCTTCTTGACTTCACTCTCAAGTTAAGGTCTCTGAACGATTCCAACAAGGACATCTCGTGCATCATCAGCTCTGCAGCATGAATAGATTTTCTGCTTAAAGCATCGGCCACAACATTAGCCTTACCAGGATGGTACTTCAATTCAAAATCGTAATCCTTCAAGAATTCTACCCATCTCCTCTGTCTGTTGTTCAGTTCCTTTTGGTCAAACTAATACTTAAGGCTCTTGTGGTCACTAAAGACTTCGAAACGAGACCCATACAGGTAATGTCTCCAAATCTTTAGGGTAAACACAATCGCTGCCAACTCTAGGTCATGAGTCGGGTAATTCTCTTCATGTGGCTTCAACTGCCTGGAGGCATAGGCAACTACTTGTTGATTCTGCATCAAGACACATCCCAAACCTTTGCCAGAGGCGTCGCAATAGATTTGGAATCCTACAGACGGATCTGGAAGAATCAGGATGGGTGCAGAAGTCAAACGACCCTTCAATTCCGTGAAACAATTTTCACATGCTGAGTCCCAAACAAACGGCTGACCCTTGCGAGTTAACCGAGTGAGTGGAAGAACCAACTGGGAAAATCCTTGAATGAATCTTCGATAATACCCAGCTAATCCCAAGAAACTTCTTACCTCAGTAACTGTAGACGGCTGTTCCCAGTCTACCACAGCTTCGATCTTACTGGGATCCACTGCAACACCATTCCTAGATATCACATGGCCCAGAAACTTAACTTCGGGCATCCAAAAATCACATTTGGACGGCTTAGCATACAACTTCTTTTCCCGGAGTACGTTCAGAACAATTCGGAGATGTTGCACATGCTCCTCAATAGTTTTAGAGAACACCAAGATATCATCAATGAACACTACCACAAACTGATCCAGATAGGGATTAAAAATCCGATTCATATAATCCATGAATACGGCTGGAGCATTGGTCAAACCGAAGGGCATCACTACGAATTCATAGTGTCCATACCTCGTACGGAAAGCGGTCTTCGGGACGTCCAAAGCTCTAACCCTGATTTGGTGATAACCGGACCTCAAATCAATTTTTGAAAATACAGAAGCTCCCCTCAACTGATCTAGCAAATCATCAATTCTCGGTAGAGGGTACTTATTCTTGACAGTCACCTTATTTAACTGACGGTAATCGATACACAATCTCATACTTCCGTCCTTCTTCTTGACAAGCAACACTGGAGCACCCCATGGTGAGGCACTCGGCCGGATGAACCGCTTGGAAATTAGCTCTTTCAGTTGAACTTTCAATTCCCTCAACTCTAATGGCGACATTCTATACGGGGCTATAGAAATAGGTCCAGTGCCTGGAACCAACTCTATAGAAAATTCCACCTCACGATCCGGAGGAAATGAAGGAACTTCATCGGGAAACACATCAAGAAATTCATTAACAACTTGTACAGAAGATAAATCCTGACCTGTCTCAGTGGATGCAGACAGCATCATGACATAAGCTTCCGCGCCTTGGAACAGATAGTTACTGGCCGAAGTGAAAGAAATAACAGCTTCAGAATTGGGCGGCTGTAGCTCCACTGACTCGGAGGTGAAACCGATAGTTCGGTGGAAACAATCTATAGTCACATGGTTGGCCGTCATCCAACTCATTCCTAGGACAACGTCCATGCTCTTCATCGGTAAACATATGAAGTCTACTACAAAGTTCCTGTCTCCAATGGATAGAAGACAGTTTTCACATATCGCTTGGGTCTGAATACTACCCTCAGCAGCAGTCTTAATGGAGATTGGTTGAGGCAAAGGAGTTAAAGCCAATCCCAACCGATCGACACAAACTTGAGATATAAAACAATGGGTCGCACCTGAATCATACAAAATACTAACAGAGTTATTAAAAAGATATCCCATACCCCTTAGTAGATTATCTGACGGCGTGACCTTCTAGGCGTCCAAGGTGTAAACTCTCCCATGAGTTGTAGTAGTACCTTCTTCTTGACCTCTCTTCTTTGGGCAATTAGCAGCATAATGACCCTCCTTCTTGCAGTAGTAGCACTGAGTCGATCCCACTTGACACTTACCCTGATGGTACCTTCCACAGTTGGAGCATGCACTGAACTTTGACGAATTGGACGACTGAATCTGTTTCCCTTTGTTGGAGTTGTACCTAGGACCCATTTGATTGTTGGATGATCCAACATTCTTCTTACTCTGATTGAATACTTTTCTACTGGCATACAACCTCTTTAAATCACTTTCGGCTATATGGGCTTGCTGAACCATGGCCGCATAATTGGTATATGCAAAGGAACTTAGACTCTGAGCAATGTCTTCCCTTAACCCATACTTGTACCTATCGGTCTTCCACTTGTCATTAGGGGCATAACCAGCTAAACCGAAGAATTGATACAACTCTTCAAACTTGGCGGAGTACTGACCCACCGTTAGACTTCCTTGAGTGAGAGTTAAAAACTCATTCTCCTTTTCGAACCTCATTGCAGTTGGAAAGAACTGCTCCAAAAACACTTGTCTGAAATGCTCCCAAGTCTGGGGAGTACCCATAGTCACCATCATAGCCTTAACATTAGTCCACCAGTTGTGAGCCTCCCCTTTCAGCATATGGGATGCCAACCTTAACTTGTCCTCATCCGTAACTTGCATAGTCAGAAAAATCTTCTCTATATCATCCAGCCAATGCTGGGCTTCCATGACAACCGGCCCTCCTTTAAACTCAGATGGCTTCATCTTCAAGAATTCTGAACAAACTTGCCTGGGGTTAACTTGCGGCTCTGGGGCCTGCTGAGGTTGAATTTGAGCATTCTGCTGCAATGCTACCATATCTTCCAGCATCTTTTGTTGTCTTTCCATCATGCCTTGCATCCAAGCAGCATGTGGATCAATCGGTGGGTTATTCCTCGATCCTCCTGCCATAATTCTGCAAATGATACACCAAGATTTAAGTTGATCAGTCTCAATGTCTCTTAGTATCATAAGAAGCAAGATAGCAGAATTGCTCGAGGAACAAAACCACCCTAACTAATCTAAGCCCGACTAGGTCGAACTGCTCTGATACCATTATGTAACACCCCGATAAATTCTATCATGTAGAATCACCGAAATGCACTAGATGGCATATATCAGAGTAACTTCCTGTTAATGAAATATTGAACACATCTAAAACTAAAGATAATATATATATCAAATGGTTCTCTGAACCTCATAAATTTCCTGAAAATGCTTAAGTTCCAAAAACTTAAGAATTACACATGATCCTAGTGTTCAATACTCAAAAACATAAAGTAGCGGAAACGATTTATAACTTATACATGATAGTCATACAACCGATAACAAAAGTACTACAAAAGGGCAAGGGCCCAAAACAAGAAACATAGAATTCCGGACTCCTCGAGTCCCACCAGCTAATCGTGCTTCGTCGCCTTTGCCTTCCCCTGTTTCTCTGTATAAAAACCACAAATATGAAGGGTGAGATAAACATTATCTCAGTGAGTCCTATCGAGACCCCTGACCAACTCTAATGGTTTATTATACTTGAATCTGAACTCGTGGCCCTAATAAGCGACCACGTGGATACATGATGTTTACTCGTAACTTGTAGTCCTAATAAGCGACCACTTGTTACATTTCTGATCTCTTTCCTGATGTAGTCCTAATAAGCGACTACAGATCATATTTTAACATGAACTTAGCATAACCCGAGATATAATGCTAGACAATCTTGATTGCCCAATATCTACGGAAACCCCAATCCGAAATTCTATCCGAATAATGCTAGGGTCCTAGCTTTGGATTCATGACTCCCCTCCACTAGGTATGCTAATAACTGGAGGATCGTCATCCTCGATATACACAAGGTATACCATCTACCTTTCCCCGAAGGAAAGTAACTTGATTTGTGTTTACATGAATTGAGAGTTTTTATGTCTTTATAGACTTACAATCGACTAGCTTACATGACATGACGATCTTGAAGTTCATTATCGTAACATGATTGGACTCAAGGTCCGTTAATATTTCTTGACTTGCATTTTCACACGTTCTCTAAGTACGGTTTTCCGTTACGTTCATAACACACTAGTTTTCTATAAAACATGTTCAATACCATGATATCAATATCTCTACATTGTTGGGGAACCATGAGGAATGGATTAGAAGAGGATTAGGATCATTTCGAATGGATAAAAAGGTACTTTGAATTTGGGAATCAGAAGGTTTCACACGACCCGTGCGGCTAGGCGCACGACCCGTGCGCGGTTGAGCAATTTGCAGAAAGTTTTCCAGAAGGATACGCACGACCCGTGCGACCATGCGCACGATCCGGGCGTTATCGTTCAAAGTTGTAGAAAGTTCCAGAAACATACGCACGACCCGTGCGACTAGGCGCACGATCCGTGCGAGTTTTAAAAATCCAATCCTTGTAGCCTCAGATAGGGGCGCACGACTCGTGCTCAGAGGCACACGATCCGTGCGTCTCTATCAGTTTCCAGAAAACAGGTTTTTCATGAGTTTTTCCCATTCCGTTCGGATTCCAATATCCCTTCCGATCGATACCCAAACATAAACACACATTATAGCGGTATAATACAGCAGGCATATTCAATCCAATCCAGCACATTTCAACAATTAAGCACATCACTTATCGTTTAAAATCACTGTTTTATAAAACGGTTTTCGAAAGATAGAGACTCAGAAAAACGCACACATTCCCTAAGCGAGTTATAGAACTCACCCGAAGTGATGAGAATCACTCAAATTCTGAAACACTTGGAGTTCAATGACACCGAATTTACCCAAACTTGCTCCGTAACTGTCCTTCTCGTTCTCACGAACCCCACGCCCTCTCCAATTCGAATCCCAGCAATATGAGCTACTGACCCTCTTCCCTCATTACTTCGAACAGCAAGGTGATGTCTCCCAAGGTTTTATTCTAGCTCTAAGATGACATGCAAGCCACTAGAAGCACTACAACTCCATTTTTGCTCTATGGAGCTTTGTGGGTCGAAAATGGTGAATGAGTGAGGAGGAGGATGATGATTATGAAAGTTATATCAGTTGGAAGAGGAGGGTGTAGGGATCAAGATGGTGAAATCATCTCAAACATGCATCCAGAATTTCTCTTCCCCTCTTCTCTTCTCTCCCTCTCGACAGCTCTTTCTCTCCACCTCTCAATATCTTTCTTTTTTCTGAAAAACTGGAAAATGAGATGGTTTTGTGTGTGAGGGGTGTGGGTTCAGCTGGCCATCACTGAAAGAGGGTACAAGGACCAAAGTACCCTTCAGCCACTCATTCCTCTAATCTTACCAAGACATGGCTTAATCTAAGGATTTTAGTCAAACTCTATTAACTTAACACAATTAATTTAATTAAGCATTACTATAGAATTTATTTATTTCTACCTCACATAATAGGATAACCTCTTGTGCTAAATTTAAATAAATCTAATTAGCTAATTAGGGGATGTTACAGTCGAGGACTGCGTCTTGATCATCCTGTCATAATTCCGCTTATGATGCACTAAGTATTAAGTTGATCAGGCTCAATGTCCCTTAGCATCACAAGTGTAATTACAAAAAGGACTAACAAGGAATCGACTCAACCCTAAACTAAGTCTGACTAGGTCGAACTGCTCTGAAACCAAATATAACACCCCGGTATTTTTATCGAGTAAAAATACCCAAGTGCACCATCCCTAAAACATCAGAGATATACTTCCTGTTTAAATACTGAACACCACTAAAAAATTTTCACTGAATAACAACAGGACAGTTGTAACACCCCATTCTACCCGGCTATTTTCCATAGAGATCAGAGTTTCAAAATTTCTTTTTGAATGGAATGCTACACACGTACTTGATGTAACCATTTACAATACGCAACACCATTTAAATAATTTAAGGTACTCTTTATTTCACCAACAAAATCCACACATTATAATTTAGACGACTCGCAGCGGAAAAATAACATAAACTCAAAATGCCAAACAACGGCCTCATCGGAATCATTAGGTCAATGCACACGAAAATCAACAACAATTAAATATCAATAGAAATCCTAAGCCAACCCCCTAGGTGTCACGTATCAGAGCAGACCGACTCGGGAGTGAAAGGAGTAAGCCTTTACTCAGAACTACCTGTGGTAAACAACAACAGAAGGGTGAGTCTCAACTACATAATAAAGATTATAATAAGAAGTATATTACATCATAGCATCACACTCACATAGTCACACAGTAGCATAGACTATACAATCACCAACTAGCATGCTTATCATGAGGATGTATGCAATACAGTTATGCATGTGGTACCATTTTCCCAGACCGCAGCCTTATCATCATATTATCATCTCAGACCGCAGCCTTATCATTTCAATTTAGAACTCAGACCGCAGCCTTATTATCATAATTAACAACTCAGACCGCAGCCTTATGTATGCATGAGACTCCATGACAAAACCACAATCATAATTATTAACAGCACGGTCCATGTACCCTATATCACATCTTTGATTAATCTTAGTTTTAGCCCCCATGGCCTCATCACCAACCAACTCATTATTTTCTCCTCACACTCACGTCCCTAGGACTAGGATAACACTTAGGGACCAATCTAGCACCATTAGACCCGAAACTCGAACACAAGTCACGGGCGCCCCACTAGGCGCCCTAGGCGGCCACCCTTGGCGCCCCACACAACACCCAAACGCACAACCATGATAGACCACCTTAAAAATTGAAACCGCTCTAGCCAAAATGTTCAAAATGGGATTTGGTCACGTGAATACAGAATTTGGCTAGGTAAAATATGCTCAGAACATGATGTGTGCACAAGGCACCCCCAAAACAAGTCAAAATGATGCCCAATAGGACAACTTTCAAACCACAAGTGCAAATCTGGAAATTCTTTAGCCAAAACACTTAAAATATGATTTGGTCAGGTGAATACAAAGTTTGGCTCAGTAAAATATGCTCAGAAAATGATGTGTGCACAAGGCACCCCTAAAACAAGCCAAAATGATGCCCAACCGGACAATTTCAAAACCACAAGTGAAAATCCAGAAATTCTTTAGCCAAAGTGTTTTAAATAACATTTGGTCAGGTCAATACAAAGTTTGGCTCGGTAAAATATGTTTAGAAACTGAGTTTACCCAAAAACATGATTTATGCGCCTTGCCTAAGCATAGGCAGCAACCTGGCGCCCCACCAGGCGCCACAGGCAACAACACAGGCGCCCTGCCCAGAACACACACACGCCCAGCAACAGTAAACAGCGCCCAATGCGCCAATTTCCCCCCCCCCCCCCCCCCCCAGCACTTGGCGCCCAGGCGCCCCATCACAACCAACACCAATTCTCAATTATTTTTCCAAAACTCAAAATGTCATAACAATCACAAAACACACTGCACTTTTTCCAGCAACATCCAATCTCACATATATAAATTAAGAACACTTCAAAGCACAAAATTAACACATGAAATCCAAACCTTAGCATAGGGAAATCAAATCAATCACACTAATTATCAATTCCAACTAACCTAAACAATTCTAACAAAAACAAATATGTCAAGTGGGATCCTATGGTTCACATACAACCTATTATACTCTCTATTATAGAGTGAGACTCCCCTAACCTTGATTATGACGAGCTAGAGCCTTTTCCACCGAAGCACCGACAAATCACCGCAACAAAGAAGCTCCTCCTTTTCACTCAATCACGCCCTTTCTCTCTTTCCCTTGGACCATTGCGAATTGATCAAAATAGAAAGGGTTAGGGAAATTCGAAACCTAAGCAATTGATAGAGAAAGGAAATCGAATCATAGAAGATTAGGAACCCTTACCTAGGATCAAGGCGCACAAACCCTAACTCCAAGCTTGAAATCGCCCTTCCTTCTCTTCTCCTCTCTTCGACTTTCTTTCTTTTCTTCTCTATTTCGACTTTCTTTCTTTCCTTTGACACTAGTGAGGCGCGACCTAGACCCCTAGTGTCTAAGGAGCGCCTAAGCCAACGGGCTTGGGCCTCTTGGGCCGTCACTTGAAATTCCGGTATTACCAACGCCATCCCCTTCAATTAAATAAAAATACTACATTATCATATAATAAAATAAAATAGTGCAACACTTTAAATAATTTAATCAATTACTTAATTAAATTATTTTAGGGTGTTACAACTCTCCCCCACTTAGGAAATTTCGTCCTCGAAATTCATACCTGAGTCAAATAGCTCTGGATAGGACTCCCGCATCCTACTCTCCAGCTCCCAAGTCACGCTCTCGCCAGTAGTTCCCAACCACACCACCTTCACTAAAACAATGCTTTTCCCTCTCAGCACCTTCACTTCTCTATCATCAATCCTCACTGGCATAGTCTCCACAGTGAGGTTATCTCGCACTTCAATATCATCCATATGGATCACATGAGACGGGTCCGGAATGTACTTCCGAAGTTGCGACACGTGAAATACGTCGTGCAAGTTCGAAAGGTTAGGCGGTAAAGCCACCCTATAAGCAACCTTTCCGACCCTCTCGGTGATCTGATACGGTCCAATAAATCTAGGAGTCAACTTCTTTGCTTTAAGTGCACGCCCAACACCAGCCATAGGCGTGACCCTCAAGAAAACATGCTCTCCAGCCTGAAATTCCAAATCCTTTCTTCTTCTATCATGGTAACTCTTTTGCCGACTTTGAGACTCTTTCATTTTCTCCCTGATCATTTTTATCTTCTCTGTAGTCTCTGTAACACCCCCTTTTTTAATAACTTTATTTTTAAATAAAATCAGAGTCTCTTTTTTTTTTTTTTTGAAAATAATTCAAGCGAGTGCTACATTTACTTCATAAATAACAAGATACATAACACCATGAGAAAAACGTTTAGTTCGCATCAACTAAAACCAATCACCATCAGCAGCGGAATAAATATGAGTTCTAAAACTTAAAAACCAATACATCGCCAGTCAAAGCTAACAGTTTAGGAAAAATAATGCATAAACATAGGACACCCCCCCCCCCCCTGGTGCTACGTATCAGAGAGTGACACATCCTAACAGACGAAGGCATGAAGGAATCCTTCACTCGATATTACCTGCACGTTGCCGACATAAGAAGCAACATAAAGGCAGTAGGGTGAGTCTCTTTTCATAATTAATAACATATGAGAATTAAGCAATGCATAGGAAAAAGGAAACCAGGCACACCAATTCACAACAATGGGGACAATTAAATCAGCATTCTCATTCCAATCAGCACTATACAATATATGATTATGCATGTAATGCAACCCAAACTCCACGGGTACATGCATGTCGGATCCGTCACCAAATACAAATAGGCCGTAGCCTCTGCTCACCAAATAAAATTAGGCCGTAGCCTCTGCTCACCAATAATGCACATGCTTCATGAGGTGTTATGGAGAATGCATCACAACACACCACCAATCAATCAATTCACATTTTAATATTCTAGTCTCACCATAGTGCATTAATTAACTCACCAAATCAAAATTAGGCCGAAGCCTCTGCTCACCAATCTCACCTCATCATCACTCACCAATTCAGCTCACCACTCACCACAACACCAATTCAAATAGACCAACTCAGGACATTGACACGACATAGGAAAAATGAAGGAAAACAGTCATTTAGACACTTGGACACCATCAGCCAGAAACACCAGTAAAAATAAATTATTTTTGCATAAAATTGAGACTATTGGATAGGCACTGAAATTAGCTTCAAAACGCATTTTGAACAGTTGAATTTGGATAACCGAGTCAAAAGTTACGTTAAAAACAATTTTAGGAAAAATGTTAGACATCCTGGAACTGGCGCATGGGCGCTGGGCGCCCAGGGGCAACACAGCGCTTGGCGCATGGGCGCTTGGCGCCCAGGAGAGGCAACACGCAACAGCGCACAGGCGCATAGGCGCTTGGCGCCCAGGAGCAACACGCGCAACAGCGCACAGGCGCTGGGCGCCTAGGGGAACAACACGCGCAACAGCGCATAGGCGCTGGCGCCCAGGAGCAACAACGCGCACAGGCGCGCCCAGGGGACAGCAGCAACAATGGCGCCCAAGCACTAGGCGCCTAAGGCCAACATGCTACACAACTCATTTTTCTTCGAAATTCATTTTATACGAGCCAAATGCTCAGGACATGAAAACTCCATAAAAATTTTATCAAAAGCTGAACTTTAATTTTGGCGCCCATGCACTAGGCACCTAGTGAAAATACGCATCTCAACTCCTTTCTTGACCAAAATCAGTTTTCATGAGCCATTTTACCCAAGTATAAAAACCTGAAAACAATTTTCACAAAACTATCACCAGAACTTTGGGGCCCTTGGCGCCCATGACACAAGCAACATGTGCCAAAACTGGCAGCACAGGAACACTGGATGGCAACACAGGCAACAGAGACAGCAACACAGAATGGCACAGAATGGCAACACAGGGCAACAGAATTTTTGGAAAACAGGCGCAGCACACTGCTGGGCGCCTGGTGCCCATGACTAGGCGCAACACAGAATTTTTCAGCAACATGCTTATGGCGCCCAAGGCGCCTAGGGACTTCTAAACAGAATTTTTCCACTTTCAATTATCAATTAAAATCACCAAAACACTCCTATATATATATATATAATCAAAGTGTCACCATAATTCCCAATTTCACCAAATAAGCACCAATGAGACATATGATCAAACATAGGGCATCCAATTCGCATTTAGCCACAACTCAAGCATCAATCATAAAATTCTCAACATAATAATTCAACAACAAGCATCACAACATTATAATTCCTCATCAACAACACAATTCAATCATGGAACTAACCTAGGACCCTAACCCTAAGCAATACCCAATTCGCATAGTATTAAGAACAAAAAGAGGACCCCCTAACCTTATGGAAGTCGAATTTGATAGCCAAGCTCCAAGTGAAGAATGCGAACCACCAATGAGCCTCCTCCTCTTCTCTATGAGCTTCGCCTCTCCCTCTTCCTCTCTCCTTCTATTCGCAACTTTTCTCTTCTCACTTCTCCTCTCTTTTACGTTTCTTTCTTTCTTTTCACAATTGAGACAAAAATGCCACTAAGTCACAAGACCCATAGTGAGTCGAATCCTATGACTATCCAATGGGTCATGGGCTCACTTGTGGGTCATGGGCTCCGTGCACCATCTAATTCGAGACGACACCTCCTAATAATTTAAAATTAAATAAATACATTAAACCTTGAATTATTTAATTAAATTAAATAAATATTGTAAGCCTTAAATAATTTAATTAAATAAATAATTAAATTATTTTGGGGCGTTACAACTCTCCCCCACTTAGAATATTTCGTCCTCGAAATTACCTGAATCAAACAACTCCGGATATGCTTCCCGCATCTTACTCTCCAGCTCCCAAGTCACACTCTCACCAGCAGCTCCTAGCCACACCACCTTCACCAAAGGAATTTCTTTCCCTCTCAGAATCTTCACTTCTCTATCTTCAATTCGCACAGGCATAGTCTCAACCGTGAGATTATCCCGTACCTCTACTTCGTCCATCTGAATTACATGAGACGGGTCCGGAACATACTTTCGAAGTTGTGACACGTGAAACACGTCATGCAAGTTCGAAAGATTAGGCGGCAAGGCCACCCTATAGGCAACACTTCCCACCCTCTCCGTAATCTGATACGGACCAATGAAACGGGGAGTTAACTTCTTAGATTTCAAGGCACGCCCAACACCAGTCACCGGAGTGACTCTCAGGAACACATGATCACCTGCCTGGAACTCTAAATCCTTCCTTCTCTTATCATGATAGCTCTTTTGTCGACTCTGCGACGCTTTCATCTTCTCACGGATCAATTTTACCTTCTCAGTTGTTTCTCGCACGATCTCAGCATCATCAGGAATGCAGATCCTATCCCTGAATCTCAATACACCTTGGGAATCTAACTTGAAATCTCTACCCACACCTTGATCATTCACGACTAACAGGTCTACCAACTTTACATCTGATTTTTGTGCTTCTCGGACACTAACCAAAAATTCATTGCCGATCTTCAACATCCCCAATCTGACACTCTGCGGTGTCACTTCACAAACCAGACTCATGTCCCGAAACTGCTCAATCAACTCTAACTCTTTCACCATCATAGCCGACATATGCAAACTCTTCCGACTTAAAGCATCAGCCACGACATTAGCTTTGCCGGGGTGATAGTTCAAGCCGAAATCATAATCCTTCAGCAACTCTAACCAACGTCTCTGTCTCATATTTAGCTCCTTCTGATCAAACAAGTATTTCAGACTCTTGTGGTCACTAAACACTTCAAATCTGGTACCATACAGATAGTGCCTCCAAATTTTCAGCACAAACACAATTGCAGCTAGTTCCAAATCATGAGTAGGGTAGTTCTTCTCATGGGTCCTCAACTGTCTGGACGCATAAGCTACTACCTTACCCTCTTGCATCAATACACCTCCCAAACCCATCTTGGAAGCATCGCAATATACTACAAACGGTCGATCAGGAACAGGCAAAGTCAAAACGGGCGACGTAGTCAACCTCTTCTTCAACTCATTGAAGCTCTCCTCACAGCGTGCATCCCACACAAAAGCTTTTCCCTTACACGTCAATTGAGTCAACGGAAGTGCCAACTTCGAGAAACCTTCAATAAATCTCCTATAATAACCAGCTAATCCCAAGAAGCTTCTGATTTCTGTAACTGACTTCGGGCTCTCCCATTGAGACACAGCATCAACCTTGGCTGGGTCCACAGCTATACCATTACCAGAGATAATATGACCAAGGAAACCTACTTCATTCAGCCAGAACTCACACTTAGACAATTTTGCATACAATTTCTTTTCTTTCAACACTTCTAGCACTAACCTCAGATGTTCTGCGTGCTCCTCGTCTGTCTTAGAGTACACCAGAATGTTGTCAATAAACACAACTACAAACCGATCCAAGTAACTATGAAAGGTACGATTCATGTACTCCATAAACACACCCGGCGCATTGGTAACCCCAAACGGCATAACAGAATACTCATAGTGCCCATATCTCGTTCTGAAAGCGGTTTTCTGAATGTCTTCATCCTTTACCTTGATCTGGTGATAACCTGACCTCAAATCGATTTTACTAAACACCTTAGCACCTACCAACTGGTCCATCAGATCATCAATTCTGGGAAGCGGATACCTGTTCTTTATTGTCACTTTGTTCAATTGCCTATAATCGACACAAAGTCTCATACTCCCGTCCTTCTTTTTCACTAACAATACCGGAGCACCCCACGGTGACACACTTGGTCTTACAAATTTCTTCTCAAGCAGATCTTCTAATTGCTTTTTCAATTCAGACAACTCTGAGGCTGACATTCGGTACGGTGCCATAGACACAGGCCTAGTACCAGGTATAAGATCAATGGCAAACTCAACCTCCCTCTCTGGCGGGACACTTGGAATTTCATCCGGGAACACTTCAGGGAACTCACACACTACTTGAACCCTTTCAATGATTGCCTGATTCTCAGCAGACAATGACGCCATCAAAGCAAACAGATGAACTCCCTCCTTCATTAGCTTATGCAAATGACCAGCAGGCAACAACACTGATTCTTCCTCTTCAGGAGGAAAGAAACTCACAGACCTCCGGAAACAATTAATATGCACATGGTTAAATACTAACCAGTCCATACCAAGAATGACATCCAACCCTCCCAACGGCAAACAAATAAGATCAACTAGAAAATCTCTGCCGAAGATTGACAGAGGGCACTTAGCACACACAAGAGAGGTAGTTACTGAACCCTTAGCTGGAGTGTCAATAACCATCTCCCTCATCATAGAAGATAAAACAAGGTCCAATTTCTCAGCACACAAAGCAGCAATAAATGAATGCGTAGCACCAGTATCAATAATAGCAATCAAGGGAATACCATTAATAAAACATGTACCTCGAATCTCATTAGTGTCCTCTGATCCTGCGAGAGCAAACACCTTTCCATGGGACTTCTCTTTCTTCGGCTTAGTACACTTAGTACTAATATGACCTGATTCCCCGCAATTGTAACACACCACATCCCTTTTCTCACATTTCGCAGCCACATGACCCTCTTTACCGCATTTGAAACATTTATTATCTGAGCAGTCAAAACTCTTGTGACCCGGTTTGCCACACCTGTAGCACACAACCTTCGCAGGGGCATCTCCCCCACTTGTTTTCTTATTGTCAGCATACCTCTGCTTACCCTTACCAGCTGGAGCCTCATACGGTTTACCCCGGTTCTGAAACTTACCCCTCAGATCCCTCATGACCCTGGAGTGAGCATTACTATCATCCTCATATATCCTGCAACTGTCGATCAAATCAGCGAATACCCGAATCTTCTGATACCCTACAGCTTTCTTGATATCAGCCCTCAATCCATTCTCAAACTTAATACACTTTGAGAACTCAGAATCAGCATCAGCATAATGGGGATAAAACTTAGCCAATTCAGTGAACTTGGCAGCATACTCCGTCACTGACATGCTTCCTTGCTTTAGCTCAAGGAATTCTATTTCTTTCTTACCTCTCACATCTTCAGGAAAATACTTCCGCAAGAACTCTCTACGGAAAACAGCCCAAGTTATCTCTTCATTGGCAGTTTCTAATCTCTGCCTCACCTCCATCCACCAATCATCAGCTTCCTCCGCCAGCGTATGGGTACCATACCTGACCTTCTGCGCATCATCACAATCCATGACCCGGAATATTCTTTCAATCTCTTTCAGCCATGCCAAAGCACCATCTGGATTATACTTGCCCTTAAAGACAGGTGGATTCTCTCTCTGGAACGTAGCCAAATTGCGCGTCCCATCATTAACAGCATCGGGTATATTACCCATCGCCCCGGCTATAGCCTGCAAGGCAGCAGCAAGTGCAGCATCGTCCCGTCTGGCCATTCTAGTACTGCAACAGAAAACAAAATTCAGAAACGAGTAACAAACTCAATGTTACTCAACACGACGACTCGACTACCGGCCGGACAGACCGAACTGCTCTGATACCACTAATGTAACACCCCCTTTTTTAATAACTTTATTTTTAAATAAAATCAGAGTCTCTTTTTTTTTTTTTTGAAAATAATTCAAGCGAGTGCTACATTTACTTCATAAATAACAAGATACATAACACCATGAGAAAAACGTTTAGTTCGCATCAACTAAAACCAATCACCATCAGCAGCGGAATAAATATGAGTTCTAAAACTTAAAAACCAATACATCGCCAGTCAAAGCTAACAGTTTAGGAAAAATAATGCATAAACATAGGACACCCCCCCCCCCTGGTGCTACGTATCAGAGAGTGACACATCCTAACAGACGAAGGCATGAAGGAATCCTTCACTCGATATTACCTGCACGTTGCCGACATAAGAAGCAACATAAAGGCAGTAGGGTGAGTCTCTTTTCATAATTAATAACATATGAGAATTAAGCAATGCATAGGAAAAAGGAAACCAGGCACACCAATTCACAACAATGGGGACAATTAAATCAGCATTCTCATTCCAATCAGCACTATACAATATATGATTATGCATGTAATGCAACCCAAACTCCACGGGTACATGCATGTCGGATCCGTCACCAAATACAAATAGGCCGTAGCCTCTGCTCACCAAATAAAATTAGGCCGTAGCCTCTGCTCACCAATAATGCACATGCTTCATGAGGTGTTATGGAGAATGCATCACAACACACCACCAATCAATCAATTCACATTTTAATATTCTAGTCTCACCATAGTGCATTAATTAACTCACCAAATCAAAATTAGGCCGAAGCCTCTGCTCACCAATCTCACCTCATCATCACTCACCAATTCAGCTCACCACTCACCACAACACCAATTCAAATAGACCAACTCAGGACATTGACACGACATAGGAAAAATGAAGGAAAACAGTCATTTAGACACTTGGACACCATCAGCCAGAAACACCAGTAAAAATAAATTATTTTTGCATAAAATTGAGACTATTGGATAGGCACTGAAATTAGCTTCAAAACGCATTTTGAACCGTTGAATTTGGATAACCGAGTCAAAAGTTACGTTAAAAACAATTTTAGGAAAAATGTTAGACATCCTGGAACTGGCGCATGGGCGCTGGGCGCCCAGGGGCAACACAGCGCTTGGCGCATGGGCGCTTGGCGCCCAGGAGAGGCAACACGCAACAGCGCACAGGCGCATAGGCGCTTGGCGCCCAGGAGCAACACGCGCAACAGCGCACAGGCGCTGGGCGCCTAGGGGAACAACACGCGCAACAGCGCATAGGCGCTGGCGCCCAGGAGCAACAACGCGCACAGGCGCGCCCAGGGGACAGCAGCAACAATGGCGCCCAAGCACTAGGCGCCTAAGGCCAACATGCTACACAACTCATTTTTCTTCGAAATTCATTTTATACGAGCCAAATGCTCAGGACATGAAAACTCCATAAAAATTTTATCAAAAGCTGAACTTTAATTTTGGCGCCCATGCACTAGGCACCTAGTGAAAATACGCATCTCAACTCCTTTCTTGACCAAAATCAGTTTTCATGAGCCATTTTACCCAAGTATAAAAACCTGAAAACAATTTTCACAAAACTATCACCAGAACTTTGGGGCCCTTGGCGCCCATGACACAAGCAACATGTGCCAAAACTGGCAGCACAGGAACACTGGATGGCAACACAGGCAACAGAGACAGCAACACAGAATGGCACAGAATGGCAACACAGGGCAACAGAATTTTTGGAAAACAGGCGCAGCACACTGCTGGGAGCCTGGTGCCCATGACTAGGCGCAACACAGAATTTTTCAGTAACATGCTTATGGCGCCCAAGGCGCCTAGGGACTTCTAAACAGAATTTTTCCACTTTCAATTATCAATTAAAATCACCAAAACACTCCTATATATATATATAATCAAAGTGTCACCATAATTCCCAATTTCACCAAATAAGCACCAATGAGACATATGATCAAACATAGGGCATCCAATTCGCATTTAGCCACAACTCAAGCATCAATCATAAAATTCTCAACATAATAATTCAACAACAAGCATCACAACATTATAATTCCTCATCAACAACACAATTCAATCATGGAACTAACCTAGGACCCTAACCCTAAGCAATACCCAATTCGCATAGTATTAAGAACAAAAAGAGGACCCCCTAACCTTATGGAAGTCGAATTTGATAGCCAAGCTCCAAGTGAAGAATGCGAACCACCAATGAGCCTCCTCCTCTTCTCTATGAGCTTCGCCTCTCCCTCTTCCTCTCTCCTTCTATTCGCAACTTTTCTCTTCTCACTTCTCCTCTCTTTTACGTTTCTTTCTTTCTTTTCACAATTGAGACAAAAATGCCACTAAGTCACAAGACCCATAGTGAGTCGAATCCTATGACTATCCAATGGGTCATGGGCTCACTTGTGGGTCATGGGCTCCGTGCACCATCTAATTCGAGACGACACCTCCTAATAATTTAAAATTAAATAAATACATTAAACCTTGAATTATTTAATTAAATTAAATAAATATTGTAAGCCTTAAATAATTTAATTAAATAAATAATTAAATTATTTTGGGGCGTTACAGTCTCTCTCACCAATTCAGGTCCAAGAACAACACTTTCGCCCGATTCATGCCAACACAAAGGAGTTCTACACCTCCGCCCATACAGTGCCTCATAAGGGGCCATCCCTATACTCGCATGGTAGCTGTTATTGTAAGTGAACTCAATCAACGAAAGGTGTGTATCCCACGCACCTCCCTGCTCTAAAACACACGATCTCAATAAGTCCTCCAATGACTGAATGGTTCTCTCTGTCTGCCCATCAGTCTGAGGATGGTAGGCTGAACTCAACCTCAATCTGGACCCCAATGCCTCTTGCAAGCTCCCCCAAAACTCCGAAGTAAACCTCGGATCCCTGTCAGATACAATACTCTTCGGGACACCATGCAACTTCACAACCACCCTAATATATATCTCGGCCAATCTCGCTACCGGATACGTGATGTTGATAGGAAGGAAGTGAGCAGACTTCGTCAACCTATCCACGATCACCCAAATAGAATCAAATCCCCGAACGGTTCTCGGTAACCCAGTCACAAAATCCATGGAAATGCTATCCCATTTCCACTCCGGAACATCTAAAGGTTGCATCAACCCCGCAGGCTTCTGGTGCTCGACCTTTGACTTCTGGCAAGTCAAACAGGCGTACACAAACTGTGCTACATCTTTCTTCATACCAGGCCACCAGAATAATTTCTTCAAGTCATGATACATCTTTGTAGCCCCTGGATGAATACTCAGCTTGCTCCTATGACTCTCCTCAAGGATCATCTTCTTCATCTCAATATCATCGGGAACGCAGATTCTGTCTCTAAATCTCAACACACCCTGGGAATCCAACCTGAAATCCCCATCCACATTCTGATCACCCGCAACTAACAAGTCAACCAGCTTCACATCTAATTTCTGGGCGTCTCTGATACTAACCAAGAAGTCATTACCAATCTTCAGCATACCCAGCTTAACACTCTGCGGTGTCACTTCACAAACCAGACTCATATCACGAAATTGCTCAACCAACTCCAACTCTTTTACCATCATCGCTGACATATGCAAAGTCTTCCGACTTAAAGCATCAGCCACGACATTAGCTTTGCCGGGGTGGTAGTTTAAGCCAAAATCATAGTCTTTCAGCAGCTCTAACCAACGTCTCTGCCTCATATTCAGCTCCTTCTGATCAAACAAGTACTTCAAACTTTTGTGGTCGCTGAATACCTCGAATCTAGTGCCATACAAATAGTGCCTCCAAATTTTTAGCGCAAACACAATAGCAGCCAATTCCAAATCATGAGTAGGATAGTTCTTCTCATGAGTCCGCAACTGTCTGGACGCATAAGCGACTACCTTCCCATCCTGCATCAATACGCCCCCTAAGCCCATTCTGGAAGCATCACAATATACCACAAACGGTTGATCCGGCACGGGCAACACTAACACCGGAGATGTTGTCAATCTTTTCTTCAACTCTTGGAAGCTCTCTTCACATTTAGCATCCCAAACAAAAACTCTCCCTTTACACGTCAATTGAGTCAACGGAAGGGCTAGCTTTGAGAAGCCCTCTATGAACCTCCTGTAGTAACCAGCCAACCCCAAGAAACTCCTGATCTCAGTCGCAGACTTTGGGCTCTCCCATTGTAACACTGCATCAACCTTAGCTGGGTCTACAGCTATGCCATCACTAGAAATAATGTGACCCAAAAAGCTTACCTCACGCAGCCAGAACTCGCATTTGGACAACTTAGCATAAAGCTTCTTCTCTTTCAATACCTCAAGCACCAATCTTAAGTGCTCTGCATGCTCCTCTTCAGACTTGGAGTATACCAGAATATCGTCTATAAAAACTACCACAAACCGATCCAAGTAACTATGGAAGATACGGTTCATGTACTCCATAAACACTCCTGGTGCATTGGTGACACCAAACGGCATCACAGAGTATTCATAGTGTCCATATCTCGTTCGAAACGCTGTCTTCTGGACGTCTTCATCTTTTACTTTAATCTGGTGATACCCTGACCTCAAATCAATTTTACTAAAAACCTTAGCACCCACCAGCTGGTCCATCAAATCATCAATTCTCGGAAGAGGGTACTTATTTTTAATAGTCACCTTGTTCAACTGTCTATAATCCACACACAGGCGCATACTCCCATCTTTCTTCTTTACTAACAAAACCGGAGCTCCCCATGGTGACACACTAGGCCTCACAAAATTCTTTTCAAGTAACTCTTCCAACTGCTTCTTCAATTCAGATAACTCAGAAGCTGACATTCGGTACGGAGCCATGGACACAGGCCTAGTACCGGGCACAAGATCAATTCCAAACTCTACTTCCCTCTCGGGTGGCACACTAGGAATCTCATCAGGGAACACTTCAGGGAATTCACACACCACCTGCAATCCTTCAACCATAGCTTGGTTTTCAGCAGACATAGACGCCATCAAAGCAAATAGTTGACCACCATCCTTCATTACCTTATGCAGCTGATCCCCAGACAACAAAACAGACTCTCCCTCCCCAGGAGGAAAGAAACTCACAGACTTGCTGAAACAGTTGATGTGCACATGGTTATCCACTAACCAGTCCATACCAAGAATAACATCCAACCCTCCCAAAGGCAAACATATAAGGTCAACCAGAAAATCTCTGCCGAATACTGACAGAGGACACTTAGCACACAATAGAGAAGTAGTCACCGAACCCTTAGCCGGAGTGTCGATAACCATTTCCCTTTTCATATCAGACAATACTAGATTTAACTTTTCAGCACAAGCAGCAGCAATAAAAGAATGCGTAGCACCAGTATCAACTATTGCAATTAAAGGGGAACCATAAATAAAACAAGTACCTCGAATCTCATTGGGCCCCTCTGAGCCTGCTAGCGCGAAAACTCTTCCATTGGATTTTTCTTTCTTCGGTTTGGTGCATTTAGAACTGAAGTGACCAGCTTCACCACAATTGAAACACACTGATTCCTTACGATCACAGTTAGACGCCATATGACCTTTCTTCCCACAACGGTAACACATTACCTCAGTCTTGCAATCGAAACTTTTGTGACCCGGCTTGCCACAGGTGTAACACACTATATCAGCGGGAGCACCTCCCCCACTAAGCTTCTTACCCTCAGAAAATTTCTTACCAGCACCTGCCTTCCACTTATTTTTACCTCCAGACACATCATATGGTTTTCCCCTAAACTGATTATTCCTCTTTTCTTTCCCAATCTTGTAGGCAGCAGAACTGTCCTCTTCATAAATTCTACTCTTGTCAACTAGTCTAGCAAAATCTCGAATCTCATGATATCCAATTGCCTTCTTAATATCGGGTCGCAGGCCACTTTCAAATTTCACACATTTAGAGAACTCTGAATCAGCATCATTGGCGTAGTAAGGACAGAATTGGGCCAGCTCTTCAAATTTGGCTGCATACTCAGCCACAGTCTTATTTCCCTGTTTCAATTCTAGAAATTCCACCTCTTTCTTGGCCCGAACGTCTTCAGGGTAGTACTTTCTTTTAAATTCCCTTGTGAAAACTTCCCAAGTAATCTCTTCACCAGCAGTGTTCAACCTATGCAGCATCCCTAACCACCACTTGTCAGCCTCTTCTGCCAGCATGTGCGTCCCAAACTTCACTTGCTGGGCAGCAGTACAATCCATAACACGGAATATCCGCTCTATCTCATTCAGCCACGACAAGGCTCCATCGGGATCATACCGACCCTTGAAGGTGGGTGGGTTTTCCCTCTGAAACGTTGCCAGATTACGGGCATTCATATCAGCAGCATTATGTTGATTCCCAACAGCTTGGGCTATGGCCTGCAGAGCAGCAGCCAAAGCAGCATCATCCCTTCTAGCCATATCAACCTAGCACTGCAGCATAAACGACAATTTAGAACTAAAAACAAAACACCTAATTGTCATACACAATATGACTGACAGACACACTTGGTCGGACAGACCGAACTTTTTGCTCTGATACCACTAATGTAACACCCCATTCTACCCGGCTATTTTCCATAGAGATCAGAGTTTCAAAATTTCTTTTTGAATGGAATGCTACACACGTACTTGATGTAACCATTTACAATACGCAACACCATTTAAATAATTTAAGGTACTCTTTATTTCACCAACAAAATCCACACATTATAATTTAGACGACTCGCAGCGGAAAAATAACATAAACTCAAAATGCCAAACAACGGCCTCATCGGAATCATTAGGTCAATGCACACGAAAATCAACAACAATTAAATATCAATAGAAATCCTAAGCCAACCCCCTAGGTGTCACGTATCAGAGCAGACCGACTCGGGAGTGAAAGGAGTAAGCCTTTACTCAGAACTACCTGTGGTAAACAACAACAGAAGGGTGAGTCTCAACTACATAATAAAGATTATAATAAGAAGTATATTACATCATAGCATCACACTCACATAGTCACACAGTAGCATAGACTATACAATCACCAACTAGCATGCTTATCATGAGGATGTATGCAATACAGTTATGCATGTGGTACCATTTTCCCAGACCGCAGCCTTATCATCATATTATCATCTCAGACCGCAGCCTTATCATTTCAATTTAGAACTCAGACCGCAGCCTTATTATCATAATTAACAACTCAGACCGCAGCCTTATGTATGCATGAGACTCCATGACAAAACCACAATCATAATTATTAACAGCACGGTCCATGTACCCTATATCACATCTTTGATTAATCTTAGTTTTAGCCCCCATGGCCTCATCACCAACCAACTCATTATTTTCTCCTCACACTCACGTCCCTAGGACTAGGATAACACTTAGGGACCAATCTAGCACCATTAGACCCGAAACTCGAACACAAGTCACGGGCGCCCCACTAGGCGCCCTAGGCGGCCACCCTTGGCGCCCCACACAACACCCAAACGCACAACCATGATAGACCACCTTAAAAATTGAAACCGCTCTAGCCAAAATGTTCAAAATGGGATTTGGTCACGTGAATACAGAATTTGGCTAGGTAAAATATGCTCAGAACATGATGTGTGCACAAGGCACCCCCAAAACAAGTCAAAATGATGCCCAATAGGACAACTTTCAAACCACAAGTGCAAATCTGGAAATTCTTTAGCCAAAACACTTAAAATATGATTTGGTCAGGTGAATACAAAGTTTGGCTCAGTAAAATATGCTCAGAAAATGATGTGTGCACAAGGCACCCCTAAAACAAGCCAAAATGATGCCCAACCGGACAATTTCAAAACCACAAGTGAAAATCCAGAAATTCTTTAGCCAAAGTGTTTTAAATAACATTTGGTCAGGTCAATACAAAGTTTGGCTCGGTAAAATATGTTTAGAAACTGAGTTTACCCAAAAACATGATTTATGCGCCTTGCCTAAGCATAGGCAGCAACCTGGCGCCCCACCAGGCGCCACAGGCAACAACACAGGCGCCCTGCCCAGAACACACACACGCCCAGCAACAGTAAACAGCGCCCAATGCGCCAATTTCCCCCCCCCCCCCCCAGCACTTGGCGCCCAGGCGCCCCATCACAACCAACACCAATTCTCAATTATTTTTCCAAAACTCAAAATGTCATAACAATCACAAAACACACTGCACTTTTTCCAGCAACATCCAATCTCACATATATAAATTAAGAACACTTCAAAGCACAAAATTAACACATGAAATCCAAACCTTAGCATAGGGAAATCAAATCAATCACACTAATTATCAATTCCAACTAACCTAAACAATTCTAACAAAAACAAATATGTCAAGTGGGATCCTATGGTTCACATACAACCTATTATACTCTCTATTATAGAGTGAGACTCCCCTAACCTTGATTATGACGAGCTAGAGCCTTTTCCACCGAAGCACCGACAAATCACCGCAACAAAGAAGCTCCTCCTTTTCACTCAATCACGCCCTTTCTCTCTTTCCCTTGGACCATTGCGAATTGATCAAAATAGAAAGGGTTAGGGAAATTCGAAACCTAAGCAATTGATAGAGAAAGGAAATCGAATCATAGAAGATTAGGAACCCTTACCTAGGATCAAGGCGCACAAACCCTAACTCCAAGCTTGAAATCGCCCTTCCTTCTCTTCTCCTCTCTTCGACTTTCTTTCTTTTCTTCTCTATTTCGACTTTCTTTCTTTCCTTTGACACTAGTGAGGCGCGACCTAGACCCCTAGTGTCTAAGGAGCGCCTAAGCCAACGGGCTTGGGCCTCTTGGGCCGTCACTTGAAATTCCGGTATTACCAACGCCATCCCCTTCAATTAAATAAAAATACTACATTATCATATAATAAAATAAAATAGTGCAACACTTTAAATAATTTAATCAATTACTTAATTAAATTATTTTAGGGTGTTACAACAGTCTTAAACATAAATAAGACCATAAACCATCAGTGAAACACAGTGTTCAATATCGTACAAGAAAGCGGAAATAAATACATAACGCTAAAGACAAAATGTCTTGATACACAGATAACAAGGAAAGATATACACTTAAGCATAAAGCTAAGTCTTCAGTAACCATCCGAGTACCACCTACTCGTGCCTCTTGGATCTCCACTTTCCCTGTTTATCTGTAAAACAACAACATTTAAACAATGAGATACAATCTCAGTGAGTTCTACCGAGACCCATACTAACACTCGCGGTCCAGTTTTAAAACGTTTTTAAGATCTGACACAACACCGACCGCAATCCACTTGCTAATCCCGGTGAACCATACAATAAGGCTTCGATCTAGTAAGACACCGACTGCAATCCACTTGCGTTTCCCGATGAACTAGCATCCTAGGCCTTTCTACGTACCACCAGCCGCAATCCGCTTGCATCTTCTGGTGAACATAGCACAATAACTTTTGACACAACACCGGCCGCAATCCACTTGCATCTTCCGGCGAACCCCATAACCAATAGTGTTTCCTAATGGCACAGAGCCCAGGGTAAGGGTTCATGACTTCCCCGCCTAGTATGTCAACATGGGTCGTCACCCAAACTCGATATAATATATATATCTACAGACACATGAACTCAGGGTTCATTACCTCAGACAATCAATTGAACATTTAGTTCATTTAAATTATACTTTACCACGTAGGACTCATAGTCCGCTTTGTTATCGATAAAACATATCCGCACACGTGTACTATTGTTCGGCTTTTCGAAAGAATTTCAACTTCAAAAGTATTTTATAAAACCCTTTTGAAACATACCCAAAATCGTGGCATTATAAGCCTAATATCTTTATACAAGGGTTAGGAAAGGATTAGAAGAGGATTGGAATCGATCGGGATCGTTTCGGGCAAGTTTGGAAAATTTGGACAGAACACTGCGCACGGACCGTGCTCCCATACGCACGGGTCGTGCGCCCTTTTATAAAAATTTCCGAAATAGAAATAGAACCAGACGCACGGTTCGTGCGCCTGGGGCGCACGGATCGTGCGCATTTGACAGCATTCTATTTTCATTCCGCTTTGCGTTTTTCGTCGTTCCGATCAATTCCGATCACTTCCGGTACCTGTTCCAGTCCAATCCTAACACCAAAATAGTACAAAAACATATCCAATAACCTCACTCGATCAACCAATCCAATCAAAAACTCAACACATTCGATTTTCATCAAAATTCGATATATTTAAAAATAACGATTTTTGACTCAAATTTCTCATAACTAATCAACATAATTTTCATTTCAAAAACGAAATAAACCTAAACGTGAGTAAAACTCACCCTTGAAGCGTGAGCCACGAGCGAGCCGAAATCACCGAGTAACCACACGAAGGCTCCCCGCTCCAGCGACACCCAATCCGCTTCCAAAGCTTTCCACTCGATCACGAAACCTCTTTTTGACCGAATTCCCCGAGATTCTCCAGGGATACTATTCATCATCTTCCTCCTCATGAAGCACTATTCACACAAAACCCTCAATTTGATTTTCAACCCCAAATCACCCAACTAGCTTCCAATCAACGATCCATCATCCTTGGGTTCGTGCCAACCACCATCCCAAGCTATCCTTGAGCTTCAATCATCGAAAACTCACTTTAGAGCTCTAAATCGAAAATGGTGGATTTGAGGAGAGTGAGTTGTTGTTGATGATCTTGTTACCAAATTGAAGAGGAAGTAACGCTGAACGCTTTTCGTGTTGGAAGGAAGTCGTTGTGATGAGTGTGAACCCTTCCTTTTTCCTCTTCTTCCTCCTCCCCCATTCTTTCTTCTTTCCCTTTTTCCTCTCTGTTCCTCTCGCTGGCTTCCTTTTCTTTCTTTCTTTCAATTCTTTTCTTTTCTTTTTGTTTCACACACACACACGGTTACACATATATATATTTAATATATAATTGGTAACGTGGTCAAATTACCACATTGCCCTTAATCTCCATTTCGATTCTAAAGCATCATTGATCCGTATTATCCGGTTAACGATCTGATGACAACCAATAAATAATTTTAGCACTCAGTAAATTTACCAGTCAAGTGCTAAATTAATTTAATTGGGTTAACACCCAAATAATTCTACTAATTATTTTGAGGATGTTACACTGTCTGCTTACCATAGGGGCAGGGATTTTGTTGTTGATTTTATCTGTTTGCCTATGAGGGGAATGGAGATCGTATTGGGAATGAATTGGATGACTTCCAATCACATTACTATTGACTGTTTCAATCGTACAATTAATTTTCCTTCTGAAGCAGCGGAACATTCACTACCTGCAGATGATGGTGTTATTTCGTTCGCTTCAGCCAGCCAGTCCCTATTCCAAGGTGCGGAAGCTTTTGTTGTTATTTTGTCTGCATCAACTGAAGCTGATTTGGATTTATCGTCTATCCAACTTGTTAATGAATTCTTAGATGTTTTTCCCGAGGAAGTCTCCTCTTTGCCTCCGGAACGAGAGGTAGAATTCTCTATAGATTTGGCGCCTGGTGCAGGGCCAATATCCATAGCACCTTATAGGATGTCTCCTCTCAAACTGAAGGAATTGAAATCCCAACTTGAGGAATTAATTTCCAAGAAGTTTATTCGACCGAGTGCTTCTCCATGGGGTGCTCCGGTATTGCTAGTCAAGAAGAAGGACGGAAGCATGCGGTTATGCATAGACTACCGTCAGCTGAATAAAATCACTATCAAGAACAAGTATCCACTACCAAGGATAGATGATCTACTTGACCAACTTCGAGGTGCTAAAGTTTTCTCCAAGATTGATCTAAGGTCAGGGTACCATCAAATCAGGGTAAGAGCCTTAGACATTCCAAAGACTGCTTTTCGTACGAGGTACGGACACTACGAGTTTGTGGTGATGCCCTTCGGATTGACTAACGCTCCAGTTGAGGAGCATGCCCAGCATCTCCGCATTGTCCTAGGAGTACTCCGAGGGAAGAAACTATATGCTAAACCGTCGAAGTGTGACTTTTGGATGGCCGAAATGAAGTTCTTGGGTCATGTGATTTCCCAGGAGGGGGTTGCAGTTGATCCTAGCAAGGTGGAAGCAGTGTTGAATTGGATGACGATCCGACAAGTAGCATACTAGGAAGGGAAGTCATGAGCCCTCACCCTAGGCCCTGTATGTGTTTTGGCGTGGTCAACTCACGGGTTACCGGGATTAGCACTGGATTGCACTCGATTTATGCTAAGTGGAACACACGATTACCGGGATTAGCACTGGATTACAGTCGGTACGTGTTAAGTAAATTCACGAAGTGCGTGGCATTTCGATTGATAAATAAGACATTGTTATGCAGCTTCTGAGATAATGTTATCTCTACACCCCATGATAAAACTCAGGTGTGCTTCTCTCATCGATACTGCACCATGTGGTCACTTCTCTCATCAATACTGCGCCATATCCGGTATGGTACTTCTCTCATTGATAATGTACTATACCAACCTTTTATTACGATTCAACACCGTACAACTCCGTAAGTATCTATTGTCCCACGCTAATCATTCCAATAGCTTCCTCAAATCACCACCAACAAATTTCCTCTAAGAGTCTCCTCGAAATCTCACTCTAACCTCCCTAACTTTTCATCTTTTTTCTCACTTCTCAAAACAATTCTCCATTAGTTCAAAAGTCATAATTTTTGTAAAATTAACTCATCTTGATTTCAACCTCTCAAAAGGATTCCTATTGTTTCTCAAAGATTTTTCATTTGTTTCGCATTTCTTAAGTCACTTTCTAACTACTTTTCAAAAATCTGAGATAAGTGCTACGCTCACTTTTATGAGATCTCCTTTAAGTTTCTTTTTCCGAAAATGATTTACTTAGTCGCAGTAGCGGTCATACCTACATATCCCTCATCTAACCCTCCTTCAAAGTCACTCCCAATCCACCGGACATCTCAGTCACAGATCATCAACATCATATGTTCAATTCACAACATAGAACAAACACATATAAAATCCCACAGAGGACAACACACAATGTCCGCTTAGGGACTCAATCAACACAAAATCACCAAAGCTCACAAATAAACAAACAACAAACAAATACCAACCACAATCTCAAACATATAATAGTAACTAGAATGAAGCCCTTACCTCAAGCGCTTTCCTTCCTAACGTAGATTACATCCGGTCGCACCCACGACCTCTACAACTCGATCCTTTCTATCTACGTGCACATATTCTACTTTACTTTTCTTTATCAAGAGTCACTGCTATCATTCAGAGAACGACAAATCACAAGGTGATAGACAAATACTATATATCTACTCCTACTCATGTATTCAACAAAATGTTTTTCAAAATTTAACTCAAAACACCAAAATTTTCCTAAGTATTTTTGTGACGAAAATTCGACAATCTCCTTTGTGTTTAGGTCGTTTTCCAAATTTTCCTGTCCAGACAACAACACAAATTTACAGACATTTCTTGTCACTTTAAATCTCGTACTTTAAGAACCAATTTAAAGGATTAAACATGATAACTCATAAACATTTTTCAACAACTCAAACATCAATCAAAACAAGATTGGCTAGTTTTCCTCAATACCCGTTAATATTCCGGTTTAACGGTTTTTCACCAAAACGCTTTCTAATCTCACGTCAAACTGAAATATTGACTTCATCAACCAATCAAACAATCCAAAAACCAATTTTACATAAAACGTGATTTTAATGATTTTTCGTACAAAATACTTTTCGACAACTAACCAAAAACCGAAACACGACTCAACATATCAAGTTCATTTCGAATCCAATATCACTCAATACATTCACGTGTAATTAGTTCCGAGGCTCCAAATACTAGTTTTCATAAAATACGGTTTTCGACTAAAAATCTTTCGAAACCAACGGAACGTTCACACAACCAATCAACATAAAATTCATTTCAAAATGAAATAAACCTAAACGTGAGTAAACTCACCTATCGTGATGAAAATCACGAAACATCGAGACTTTCCGCAACTCGAACCTCTGACTCGCAAGAACTCACTTTGCACCTAGGCACCAACATAGCTCCTACAGCTTAAAAAATCAACATCAACATCCCAGCTTGATTCCAAAGCTTTGAGCTTCCAAAATGAAATTTGTAACGCCCCAAATATTTAATTGATTTATTTAATGATTAAGTGTGGGAATTGTTGAAGTTGGGAATTATTAGTATAGTTACTACGTTGACTTTTATTTAATTAATAGGTTAATTAAGTGTGGGAAATAATAATAATAGAATAATTATGTGTTAGAATATGTGGACCTATAGTTAGGGTTGGTAGTAGCGAATTTGAAGTGTTAGGGAAAAAGCCCATGATTAAGTCGCATAAGCTAAGGAAAGCCCATAAGACTAAATGAGTCTATATAAGGGATTAGGTTAGGGTTTTGCTCACTTATTAGAAAAACAAAAGTTTGAGAGTGAGAGAGCTAGAGAGAGCGCGACGGCCAAGAGGAAGGGAGAGGAAGAAAACGGCGCTCAAGAGGAGAAAGAGAGGCTAGGGTTTCGAATTCTTGAAGGCTAAGGTAAGGGTGGGGTTCTATCTCTATAATTGGGTGTATGAATGGCTCTATGTAGAAAGGTTAATGGAACCCTAGGTGTGATTAAGTTAGAAAACCATAGTTGTAGGGATTGAATTTGATTGATGATGAATGAACATGATTTGATGATGATTGAACATGATTGATGATGTATGAACATGCTTGTTGATGATTTGGAAACGATCTGGGTATAGGTTCGATTATACAGTAACTGGGAACAATATAGTGGTCCAAAAATTATGTGGTTTACCTTTTTAGAAACTAGACTTAATGCTCGTTAATTTGGCACTAGTTTGGTTGCATTTGGAGTTTTATAGCTCGAGTTATAGGTGTCACAAGTTAGGTTAAAACTCTGGAAATGATCTGAGTATAGGTTCGGTTATACAGTAACTGGGAACAATATAGTGGTCCAAAAATTATGCGATTTACCTTTTTAGAAACTAGACTTAATGCTTGTTAATTTGGCACTAGTTTGGTTGCATTTGGAGTTGTATAGCTCGAGTTATAGGTGTCACAAGTTAGGTTAAAATTCTGGAAACGATCTGGATATAGGTTTGGTATTTCGTGTATAACGTTTTCGTTTGAACTCCGTTTTGAATGATTCTTGATTCATTGAAAACTACACTCAATTTGTTTCGGGTTAGGCTCAAGTACCATGTCAGTTGACTGAGTTTGATAATTTTAGAGGTGACACAAGCTAGGTCATGTTGGCTGTCCTGTTTTCTGCACCTTGTTGCTTATTTACTGAAACTGTACGAATTGGACCACTGTTTTGCAAAATAACAATTATAGTCAGGAACTAGACATTCTTAGCTTTCCATAGAGGGGTCCTTTGCTAAGTTTCGATACCGTTTGATAGGTTAATTAATTCACCGAAGTAGAGGCATGTTTGATCGAAATTTGTCTGTTGTCTGATGTTGCTGGGCGCCATGGGCGCCGTCCCCTGTTTGTGCTGCTGAGCGCCATTCTGTGCGTGTTTTGTTGCCTGGGCGCCATGGGCGCCGTTCCTGAATTATTGCTGGGAGCCATGGGCCCCAACTTGATGTTGTTGCTGCTGTCGCTGTGCTGTGTTGTTGTTGCTGTGTTGCTGTTGCTGTTGCTGCTGTGTTGCTGTTGTTGTGCTGCTGTTGCTGTGCTGCTGTTGCTATGCTGCTGTGGCTGTGCTGCTGTTGCTGTGTTGCTGTTGCTGTGTTGCTATTGCTGTGCTGCTGTGTTGTTGTTGCTGTTGTGTTGCTGTTGCTGTTGTTGTGCTGCTGTTGCTGTGCTGCTGTTGCTGTGTTGCTGTTGCTGGTATTGCTGTTGGTGTCGTTGCTGCCGCTGTTGGTGTTGCTGTCGGGTTGGCGGTGTTGCTGTTGTTGCCGTTGTTGCCGTTGTTGCTGCCCTGTTGCTGTTGTTGTCGCTGTGTCTAGCGCCTTGGGCGCCAAGGGCGCCAGAATGGTTGCGCGGTTGTGTTGCTTGGCGCAGTGGGCGCCAAGCGTGGCTGCCCAACTGTGAATTTCATGATTGTTTCCTGAAATGGTGTGTTGATGTTGGATATGTGTTTAGGCCCAAAGGTGCTAAATTGTTGATACGTCGCCAAAATGTTGAAAGTTGCTAAGTTGTTGATTTGCTAGTTGATAATTGTTGGTTAAGTCGTCGAATTGTATTTTGTTGAGGGCACCGCTGATGGCCCATTTGTATTTTGTTGAGGGTACCGCTGATGGCCCATGTGTATTTTGTTGAGGGTACCCCTGATGGCCCATTTGTATTTTGTTGAGGGTACCGCTGATGGCCCATGTGTATTTTGTTGAGGTTACCGCTGATGGCCCATTTGTATTTTGTTGAGGGTACCGCTGATGGCTCGTTTGCCTTTTGATGAGTGATGTGTTGTAGGCCTATGGCCAATGTTAATTTCCGATGTTGTTGCGTTGCTATGTAACCGTTGTTATTTGTGTGTGCATTTACATAACGTCGCATGCATATCATATTTTTACGATGGAGCTATCCTCAAACCACGATGGCCTGGATTGGCAAACCACGACGACGATGTTGCGATGTTGATGCCCCTATTTACGGGCTTGAATTATGGTACCACATGCATTATAGGGCGATGGCCCTGAGTTGAGTCACATTCCGCATTCATGTGTGCACTTATGTGATTGAAATGATGTTGGCTGTTGTGAATTGATGTTGACTATTGTTGAACGATGATTTGATGCCATGACCTGAATTATATATTGTATTTCATGTATCCGATTATATAGTGCGATATCTCACCCCTTCTGTTTGAATGTTACCCCAATGTTGGTAACGTGCAGGTAATCCCGAATGAAGGCAGTTCACCTTCGTTTGATCGAGTCGGTGTCGTCGCTTTGATATGTAACACTCGGGGGGGGGGGGGGGGGGAATGAACACACGTTTTAATGTTATTTGCTTTGTTATTTCGTTGTTGGTGCTTTAAGCTGTATGTTGCTATTTTGATGTTTTCTGAGCTGTCTTGAGTTGTCAAGACGCCACGAATTATTTAATTTGACTTGTTGTGAATCCGCTGCGTAGTTTTTAAAGATGAATTATTTTGAAGGCCAACTTTGATTTTCAAACCCTAACTCACCCAATCTTTGATTCCTTCACTCCAAGCTAACAATCAACCCTTGTTCTGGACTGGACCAAGAGGTCCATTTAGCAATATCAGGGGGTGCAGTCAGCGACAAGATATGGACCAGCCCAGTCAACTTGGCCCATATCCATACATATAAGCCCAATACGCTTGGAGGGTTCGGATCGTTTCCACTGATCCGACGATCCATAACGAACAGCAATTTCCTATAAATTCCGGCTCGCATAGCCATTTACGAGGTACACACTCTTCCCTTGCAAATTCACTAGCTTTTTCTCATACTGACTTGAGCGTCGGAGTAGCTTTGTAGGTACCCCCCCCCCCCCCCCCCCAAGGCAGCAAGAGACCTACCAACAACAGCCGACCAAAATACTGCTAGGTACAGAACATTGGCGATAGTGGGAGTTATCAAGCTTTCACATCATCACTACTCAAAATTTTCTCTTGCTATTCCATGGCTGCTAGAGGCAGACCCCGGGTTCAGAGAGTAGCCATACCTGCACCCCGACCAGAGGAGACCCCAGAGGGTCACATCGCCAGCCTGCCTAATGAGGGCAACGTCGCCAGCTTGCTTAATGAGGGCAACGTCCCCAGCCTGCCTGATGAGGGCAACGTAGCCGGCCTACCTGACGAGGGCACTAGTCAGCATGCCCAACCATCGAATGTAGGCCAACTTTTGGATCTCCTGGCCAGCCGCACTCAAGCGATGCTGCAATAGGAAGCTCGCCTAAGGCAGGTAAAAAGGCGTGTGGCTTCCCTACCCGAGCAGCCTCCTCCGATAACGGTGGCTTCAAGGCGTCATCGGTCTCCCCCTCGAAGGCACCTCGTCCATCGATCTCCCCCGAGGCGAAGGCATGTGCACCGGTCTCCCCCTCGGCGGCACAGGCACGAAGGGTCGGGCTCACCTCCGAGGACCCCTCCGTCCCCTCCAGATGATATCTACCAACTTCACGACTCCCATTCCAGGACCTCCTCACGCGCATCCCCCGATTCTCGTGAGAGGCCAAGGAACCAGATCAATGCTCATCGGAGGCACCATAGGGAATCGCCCTCTCAAATGGGTGAGATGGTTGAGATGCTTCCACTACGTAAATCCTTACAAAGCAAGTTGAAAGAAGTATAAAACAAGGATTAAAATTGGAAGCTCGCCTAAGGCAGATAAAAAGGCGTGTGGCTTCCCTACCCGAGCAGCCTCCTCCGATAACGGTGGCTTCAAGGCGTCATCAATCTCCCCCTCGAAGGCACCTCGTCCATCGATCTTCCGCGAGGCGAAGGCATGTGCACCGGTCTCCCTCTCGGCAGCACAGGCACAAAGGGTCGGGCTCACCTCCGAGGACCCCTCCGTCCCCTCCAGATGATATCTACCAACCTCACGACTCCCATTCCAGGACCTCTTCACACGCATCCCCTGATTCTCGTGAGAGGCCAAGGAACCGGATCAATGCCCATCGGAGGAACCATAGGGGATCGCCCTCAAGGAGATCCCCCGACCGAGGCAGGTATCACGAGTTGAACTATGAGGACGCCTCCCCCCGGAACTCAAGAGGGTTTTCAGAAGAAGGACCGTTCACTCGAAGGGTGGCGAGTGCCGGATCCCAAGGGCCTTGGAGAAGCTGCCAGCCCTCAAGATGTATGACGGAACCGAAGATCCAGACCGCCATCTGGCACATTTCTCACTGATGATGCGCTATAGAGGTGCCAGGTGGTGTGGTTTATTATATGCAAGTATACATAGTCACACAAGTAATAAAGTGATAAGAAAGGTCCAACCCACGGGGATTATGTATTGTAAATTTTTGTAGTTCAAAGTGTGCACTTAGTGTGTCTACACTATTCAGTATTTTTGGTTTGGAGTTTTCAAAGTAAGTAAAAAATAATAATAAGCAATAAAATGTGTGAGAAATCAGTGGAACAAGTAGTTGAGATGTTTTCACCAAGTACTTTACTTCTAAGTGTTTTAATGGAGTATGTAGTGTGGGAACACTGGATGTAGGTACATCAGTTTGTGCCTTTCAGCACTTCTCTTTAGAGTTTCATTACAAGCTCTTATGATCTTTGTTTTTTTACAGTAAAGAAAGGTTTGTCAATTCCTCCCTTGCCTCCTAACAATGATCCAAGTTGCTAAATAGGTTCACTCTTGTAATTTTATTATCCTAAGGACTATGCTATCCTATGTCTAGGTTTTAGCATGTATTTAATAAAGTTTCCTTTATTAAATACTTGTCCCTATTAACCCTTGAGTTCATAAATGTAGCCCATGTCTGCTGCTACAAGTTTTACCTATTCTAAAGTGATCAATTCCAGAATAAGTTGAAAGAACTGTTATGCAAGAGTTTAAAGTGTTTACACTACATAAACCAAAATAACATACTTAGAAGTTCATTACAAGGTTAGAACATCTCAACTTAAGGGAATTTAGCTCATGTTACTCATGTTATAAAGCAAAGAATATGCAAAGAACATAAGTAAATGAATAATAAAGCAAAAGAACTTAAAAGAGTAGAGATTACTTGAATAGAAGATCTTTTGCATTAAGTTCCCAAGTTGAAGTACAATAAAGATTTCTTACACGAATTTCTTCAAAGTAGAAGTGAAGGGAATGGTTGTCAAGCACTTCCTCACCTTCTTCTCCTTAGAAACTTGAAATAAAAATAAACTAAACCTAAACTAAGCGAAAAGATAAAGGATTTAAAGATGTGAAAGATGATAAAAAGATAGGATGATTTTCTTGTGAAGATATGATATCTATTTATAGGCTTGAAAGCTTTCCTCTTGCAAGGGGTTTCCTTTGGCGCGAAAGATCAGCTGAGGAGACCGAACATGGTTAATTTGTTGACAACCAATCAAGCAAGCTGCACAGGTTTGGTCGCTTGCATGCATAACAAAAGATGAGGTCCATTGGAGAAGTGCCACATGTCTTTTAGATAAGTTTTAGTCTTGCAACTTGACTTTTATGTGTATCGCCGACTTCTGCAAGTGGCTCAGCTCTAGGTGACTTGGTATGACGTCACAAATCAAGTGTGGAAGCATTGAAATGGTCTTTGGATGTTTTGGTATAAACTGCAAAATTTAGCAGGTGTTGGCAGTGTTTCCACTCCTGGTGTTGGCAGTGTTTCCACTTCTGCAGTAGCTGCACTGAACAAAAACATCGAACCTAACAAGTTTTGTGCATTTTGTCTAGATCATTGCCCTTTATCCATTTGAATATTTAGAATGCTATTCCTTGATATATAAGCTATAAATATATAAATGTTCTTGAAAATAAGCAATAACTCAAGTTTAATTGTATGAATAACTCTATATAAAATAGAGTTATCACACCCCCAAACTTAAATTGTTGCTTGTCCTCAAGCAACGACAAGAAACAAAATACAAGACTTATATAATTATGAAGACATCTCAACTCATGTTTTTCAAGAAGTGTTTGAAGTGTATTGATGAGCCTTTCTCTTTTGGTGCTTTTTCTTCCATGCCCTTGCTTTCTTAAAACATTCAGAGTTTACAAAAACTCATTTGTGTGAGTGTGTGGCCCATTGAGTTTCTAATTGGTTCCATAACTGATCAAGGAGTTTTTCCTTAGCTTTTTGAAAAAGATGGAACTCTTTTGGTCACTCTTAGAGATTTTTCAAAATATGGCCGATACTAACAATTTCTTCAAGTATTTAGGGGACTCTTAAGCACAACAAAAGGGCTTTTTGGTGTTCCAACTTGTTGAGCCAATACCTTATTTCTATTCTTGGTTTTTGATTTTTGATGATGTAATGCAGTGAGTGCAAAAACATCATTTTTGGATTGTAGGTTCACCTTATTTTTAGTGTAGGTGCCTTATGATGTAGATGGTGTTGGCACACTAAGTGTTGCCACACTTGGAACTCTTTGAGTATTTTTTGGTAGCGTACACTGCCCTCTTCACTGACCTCCACATGCATTTTCTTCTTTTTCTTGGTTTGTTTTTCTTTTTCTCTTTGAATTTTGTTCATATTTTTCAAACCAAATTGCACTTAAGGGACAGGTTCAGTTTATATGACTCAGGCAAGTGTAGCTCATTTTTGAGATATTTTTGGTATTTTTGAGTGGTTTTGACACTTGTGGCTTGCACTTTTCAAGTTGTCACACCTTGGCCTTTGTATTCATGGAATTTCCCCCAAACTTAGGTCTTTATGCTCTTCTAAATTTTTAATAAAAATCTAATTTTGACCTCAAATTTCCAAAATTTCCTTGGCTTTAGATAGCTCTTGATCTAGCATGGTTCTTTTTTCAAAACTCAATGTTGTGTCAAAGTATTTATAAAACTGATCATTTTTAGAAAACAAGGCTTTTTCATCATTAAAAAAATTGACTCATTGATACACTTCTTCAATTTTTTAGAAAAATATGAATTGATCATGTTTCATAATCATTTAAGTCTAAAAACAAATTGATGCACTTAATTCACCATGCTAACACAAATTATCATGCCTTGTTAAGTACATCTAAAACTTAAAACATACTAACACTACATACTTACATGCTATAAATACTTACTCAAACATATTTCTATACTCATACATATATATTAGTACTAGGTTCAAAACATGCTGCAAATATAGTGCATACACAAAACACATACTATTCTCCACTCTCCCCCCCCCCCCCCCAACTTAAATATGAGCAGTGTCCCCACTGCTCTAAGTTTAGGAAACAGGGGAGTACTAATTTTTGGGAGAAACAAACAAAAGTTTTTAACACATAGTAATAGTTATCACATAGTAATGTAAACAGTTAAAAGTAAAGCAAAATATAGTTTTAGGAATAAACATTAAAAAGTATCCTTTTACTCTTTGTTTTGGAATCTGGGGCTGGCTCTCACAGCAGGGCTATGCTTGGCTCTTGTCTTCTTTGGCTTCTTAGCAGTGGCCACATCAGAGGTAGGCACACCAGGATCATCTACAGTAGCCTCAGGCATTTCTGCCTCTTCAGGTGTAGCTTCTGCAGGAACATCTGGTGTAGCCAGTGTTTGGACTTTAGGTGCAGGTACACCACTCTGCACTGGAGTGTGTTCTGTTTGTTGCTCAATTCCCTCTTGTTGTTGCTCTGCTACCTTCTCAGCTTATTTCTCTCCTTCTTTGGGTGTTGCTTCCTCAGATACCTCCTTCTCACCAGCTTGTACCCTTGTACCCTGTGCACCATAGAGTGAGCTCATTGTCCACATCTTCTTTGTTGGAGCAGGCTTCATTGTCCTTCTTGTGTATCCCAGCATCTGTTTCTTCTCTGCCAAGGCTTTCAGAACTGCAGAGATTGTTGCTGCAGGACTAGTTTCCATGACTGTTGATTTCTTTGAAGCTTCTGCAGTTGGTGTGGGGACACTAACAGACTCTTTGACAGTATCTGCCTGCTGTTAGCCTAGAATTTCGACAAGGCTTTTGAGTGGTTAGTTAATAGGGTTTGACTTTTCATTAAAGATCATTCATAATGCCTTCAAAAAGAATAAGTGATATTTAAGTCATTTCAGCATGTTTTCGACAGAAGAGGTCTTCACCAATTCGACAGGGAAGAGTTTTCGACAGGACAATGTATTCAGGACTTCGTCAAGCAGTTATTGGCAGACAGTTGTGTCGAATTTCAAGACTACGGTTAATACAACGTAGGCAGTATGTGGCCTCGAACATGGCACGAAGTCCATCACTGGTTAATGAGACGTAGCCACGTGTCCATAGCAGTTTACATTTCAGCCATTATTCGTAGCCACGTGTCCATAGCAGTTTACATTTCAGCCATTATTCGTAGCCACGTGTCCATAGCAGTTTACATTTCAGTCATTGTTTTCTGTATAAATAGTGGTTTTTACGTAGAAATCAGGGTGGCAAATTATTATACCAAACACACAATTCTGAAACTCTAACTTCCAAGTCACAGCGAAAACAGAGTAAAAGAATTACTGTACAACGTATGTGAATTTGTTCACCATTCTCTTTACATTTAATGCAATTTATTACTTTCAATACAAGTCATTTTTACATTTCTGCGTTCCATTTTACTACTTCTTTTTTCTTTGATTTCCATTTACATGGTGAATTGTCTCCCTTTTAAAATATATTTGTTGACAAACTGTGGTGTTTAAAGGCAATTGCTTTGGAGATTTCTGGTTTAATCTCACAATCATTTCTAATAAAACGTCAAACATGGCATCTATGCCTATGCCTTTGCCGTCACATATGGGACTTCATAGTCCTTATATGGCAATAGGAAGCGGTTTAAATCCACATTTTCATAATGTAAGTTTTCCTGCATTTCCTTCTGGATCATATGGCATGCCTACTGGAATGCCACATATTTCGACCATGTCTCCTGTACATGTTTCTTCTGAAAGTGTAATGGGTCGAAATCCTACAGCATTAACCAATGAATCTTTGTTTGCCTTACGACAACAAGTTGATGAGAGCAATCATGATATGGTTAATATGCTAACCCAACAGATCGGTACGGTTTTTAATCCATTGATTCAAAATACTGATACTAGTTACCAAATGTTAGCCAAACAAATGGGTCGAATTGCAGATTTCTTTGGGGCTCCAAATATTAGTAATAGGCAGATGCCTAACACAGTAAATAATGGATTGCCTGTTCATACCCAAAGAACAATTCCAGTCGAAGTCCCAGTGAATGTAGGTGAGCGTCAGGGAATTGCAAATCATGTTCCTGAAGTTGTTCTGGTAAATCGAAATCAGAACGCTGATGAAGTTGTTCGACAAATGCAACAAAATAATGTTGGCGCTCAAGATAACATAGCCACTTTAGTAGAAACTATATTGACACAAAATGGCGTTAATGTAGGCTTACATAGGCCAAATTTCATATCACCATTGTGTGAATATGTGTTGCAAACTGAATTACCAAGGGGCTGGAAAGTTCCTAAATATACTAAGTTTGGTGGTGACACAAAAGAATCTACTGTCGAACATATTGCTCGTTATTTGACTGAGTCTGGGGATATAGCCCAAAATGAGAATTTGAAGATGAAATATTTCCCAAATTCTTTAACAAAAAATGCTTTTACTTGGTTTACTACATTACCCCCGGGTTCTATTTTCACATGGGGGCAATTAGAAAAAGCATTTCATGCGCAGTTTTACATGGGCCAATCTAAGATTACTCTCAAAGAATTGGCCAGTGTTCAGCGCAAAATGCCTGAAACTGTTGATGACTATTTGAATAGGTTTAGGCTACTGAAAGCTCGTTGTTTCACACAAGTGCCTGAACATGAACTCGTCGAAATGGCTGCTGGTGGCTTTGATTATTCGATCAGGAAGAAATTGGACACATCTCATCTAAGGGATATGGCCCAATTAGCTGACAGAGTTCGACAGGTGGAAAGGCTTAAAGAAGAAAAGTCTACGTCAAATAGGTTTCATAAAAAAGAAAAAGTGGCTTATGTCGAAGAGGAATTCGACACCACACTTAGTGATGTCGAAAGAGAGGAGATAGACGTGGCTGAACTTAAGCCTGGTCCTCCTTATACTTGTAAATTACTAAGGCCTGCTAATGGGAAAAATCCTGTTGAGCCAAAAAATGACAAATTTGTGCCTAAGACATATACTTTTGATGTTACTAAATGTGATGAAATATTTGATCTGTTAGTAAAAGATGGTCAGATATTGGTACCTAGTGGCTTAAAAGTACCAACTCTTGACCAGAGAAAGAAAAAGGGTTATTGTAAGTTCCATAATTTTTTGGGACATAACACTGACCGTTGTGTGCTTTTCAGGGATCTTGTGCAAAAAGCGATCGAAGAAGGTAGATTAAAATTTGAGGATAGAAAGATGAAAGCTCCAATGCAAGTTGTGGATGACCCTTTACCCAAAGCTGAAGCCATGTATACAGAACCTTTCGAAACGAGTGTAAACATGGTAGATGCTGAAATGAAAGATCCTCCAAAGAAACTTAAATCCTCCACCAAGAAATTGGAAGGTTTTATATATGCTGAAGGGATGAAACAAGAGATAACCTTGAAAGAGTATGATGGGAAGCTACATGCTGTGTTCCCAAAAGCTGAAGAGGAATTGATAGATTTCCTCAACAGATGTAAGTGGAACAATTCTGAGGTTATGCTATGTCCAAGGTGCAGTGCTGTTTTCGACAAAGAGGCAGCTAAAGCTGTTGAAGGGTACCAGGATCAGGAATAACGTAAGAGGAAATGGCTTGACAATAGGCCATCCTTTGATTTTGGTAGCACTGAGCTTCCTGGTTACAAGGCCAATGTTACGACTAAGCCTTCATCTAGCAAGGCTAGTGCTTCGACTAAACCTTCGACAAGCCAATAGCCAGGAAAGAAAGGATCCATAAGACTGTTTGGTAAATCCTTCGTTCCACAGACGAATTCCCCTGTTGGAAAATGGGTTCACAACAATGCACCTGCTCAAGTTGTCCATCAGGATGAGTATTATTCCAACAAGTATAATTATCGGAATAATTATAAAGGTAAGAATCCTATGACTAAAACCCAGTGGCGTCGTTTTCAGAGAAAACAGAAGAAGAAAGCTTCTGTAGACGTAAACAAGGTTCCTAGTCACTTTGGAATCAAAGTCTAGTTGGGTGATAAGAAAGTGGCTTCTAAGGTTGAGGCAAGTACCAGTGCTGATGTTGCTAAGCCTACAAGTGTGGTAAATAAGGCAAAAGACAAGGATATTTCGATGGAAAAACCTAGAAGGCCTGCACTTGAAAGAATTTGTCCTCCTTCGACATTTAAAGGGAAAGAATCTCAGTCCGACTTTGATGAGGACATAGGTTCTGGTTTTGATGATTCTGATGATGACTTCGATGTCGTCTGTAACGTGGTGTCAATATTGCCACTGGAGTATGATGTCATAACTATGCCTAACAGTGAGGAAGAAGATTTCACTGAAGATATGGCTTGTCACAAACCCATGTGTTACTATGTGATGAATGATGGCTGTGTCGAAGAGCAGATGGCTACTTTCGAGAGGCCAGATATGAGCATGCAGAATCACCTGAAGCCTTTATATATTCAGGCTAAGGTTAATGGTATTGGCATCAACAAAGTGTTAGTTGATGGAGGTGCTGCTGTGAATCTTATGCCTGAAGTGCTTATGAAGAAGATAGGCATATCCATCACTGACGTTAAGCCACATAATATTGTCTTAAGTAATTACGAAGGCAAAACTGGTTACTCTCTTGGAGCCATTGAAGTGGAATTGATTGTTGGAACTATCAAGAGGACCACTCTGTTCTTAGTAATTGCTTCCAAAGCAAACTTCAATATGTTACTTGGAAGGGAGTGGATACATGGAGTCGGTGCTGTGCCTTCAACATTACATCAAAGACTAGTGATGTGGAAGGAAGATGGACTTGTCGAATACATTGAAGCAGACCAAAGTTATTTTCGTGCTGACGTGAATCACATCACCAAGGAAAATTTTGAGAAAAGATTGGCGAACATTGCGCCATGTCCATCTTCTAATGAGGCATACATTCCTGCTGATAATGTATTTGCTTCAGTTAATTTGCATCCAAACTATGGTTTTGTTTGGGAAAGGCAAATAATAGGAGATGCTACTGCCCAACCTGAGGGGTGGTATTCTGATTCTTAAAATGTTTCCTATGTCAGTTCCTAATGCATGGAACAAGATTACGGCTTATATGGCCGAAAATAAGTTAAAAGCGGCTATGGAAGCCGAATTAAATCATCAAACAATGGCTGTCGAAGCCAAAGGTTCTGAAGACGAAAATGGCATTATTATGGATGGAAAGCTTGATTGCATTTATGATAATGAGCCATTAGGGTTTGAAAAGGATCCTAGGGATTCAACAAAGCGAATGCAAGCTCAAGATCCATTGGAGGAAGTAGATTTGGGAGATGGCTCAAAGAAGAGGCCAACTTTTGTTAGTGCATACCTGGATGTTGCATTGAAAACCCAAGTTATAACATTACTGAGGGAGTTCAAAGATTGCTTTGCTTGGGACTATGACGAAATGCCTGGATTAAGTCGAGACGTTGTGGAATTGCAATTGCCAATTCGACCAGAGAAGAAGCCAGTGAAGCAGATACCAAGAAGGTTTGCTCCTCAAATATTAACTAAAATTAAAGAGGAGATCGAAAGGTTGTTCAAAAACAAATTCATCAGAACTGCCAGGTATGTCGAATGGTTAGCTAATATAGTTCCTGTAATTAAGAAAAATGGCACTCTTAGAGTCTGCATAGATTTTAGAGACTTGAATAATGCAACTCCCAAAGATGAATACGCAATGCCTGTGGCAGAAATGTTAATAGATTCAGCAGCAGGATTTGAATACCTCAGCATGCTTGATGGTTATTCTGGGGACAATCAAATCTTTATTGCTGAAGAAGATGTATCGAAAACTGCATTTCGTTGTCCAGGGGCATTAGGTATTTATGAATGGGTAGTAATGCCATTTGGTTTAAAAAATGCTGGTGCTACATATCAGAGGGCAATGAATTGTATGTTTCATGATTTTATTGAAAACTTTATGCAAGTATACATAGATGATGTGGTGGTTAAATCTTCCTCAGAAAATGGTCATTTAGACCATCTTCGACAATCTTTTGAAAGAATGAGGAAATATGGATTGAAAATGAATCCATTAAAATGTGCCTTCTGTGTGCGTGCAGGAGATTTCTTGGGTTTTGTGGTGCACAAAAAAGGCATCGAAATTGTAACACCCCATTTAATAAATATAAATAAACCGCGCAATTATCAGAGTCACCACGAGGGCGCTACATTTTTCACCGCATAAAAACTTCAATTTGATTTAAAATAAATCCTCAAAAATATAATTAATTAATCTCTAAGCAGCGGAATCACAAAAATCATTTAACATCTCCAATTAAATAAGACACCAAGTCAAACTTCAAAATAAATAGGCATTAAGCCAAAACTCTCAAAACAACCGAAATAGTTTGCAAAACAAAAACTAAACCCCACCCCGGCGTTACACATCAGAGCTGACTCGGACTCAACGAGAAGGAAAGCACACCTAATAGATCCTCCACGAGCGCTAACGATCACCTGCAGCGTTGCCACAATAGAGCAACATTCCAAGCAGAAGGGGTGAGCTTAACAAAAATAATAGGTAAATGATAGCGGTATATAAGCAGCATGCAAATCACGATAACACAGAAGTTAAAACATCATAACACCACGCAAGCTCAAACTATTTAATTAATGGATATTACATCATCATGTCCCGTTATAACTCACTTCATAAAGGTACCACGTATTGTAGCATCACAGCCACCTCGTAACGAAAACATCACACAAGACACCGACTCGCAACCCAGAAAGTCAACACCAAGACACGTTATATATTTATGTATGACTATGCAACAATGCAACCCCTCTGGGCATATGCATGCGGTACCGATCTCGTAAGATAAGCCACGACGGGCGGAACACCAAATTAATCACGTGTTGTAGCATCACAGCTACCTCGAATGATGCATATGATAATGCGACTCATGACTCATGCGCCAGTTATACAACTCAAAGTATTTAATTAATAAATACTATAATATCATATCTCATTATAACCCACCTCATAAAATATCACGTGGTGTAGCATCACCGCTACCTCGTAATTTTAATTAATAACTACTATAACGTCGTACCTCCTTATAATTCACTTCATAAGATATCTCGTGTTGTAGTATCACAACTACCTCGTAAAACGGCATCAGCACAACATAGAAATAGTGGCAATACATGCAAAACACGTCGACAAGTATATGCTAAACAGCACCAACAACATCACAAGAACAGTAGCACGACAATACGTAAGACAACATTATTTTTACTCAACAACAGCAGCAAGGACAACGGTAAAACAGCAACATTAGCAACTTAAAGAAAACAAAGAATATTTACTTGAAATAAAATACTTATCCTCCCTTTCCTTTCTCTCCAAGATCGTCTATCCCAAATGTACCCTAGAGAGACATCATATTCAAATAAAGATAGCAACTACCTCTTTAGACTTCTACCTGATATTGAAATCTATACGCAAAAAAACTACCTCTAGAGGCTTCTTATTCTATTCTCCTATAAAGAATGAGATAAATCATTCATTCTTAACTTTCCCTTTTCCAATTTCATTATTTCTTTCAATCCAACTAAAAACCATTCCATGATAAATAAAAAAATAGGTGCACAGACCACCTAAACAATATTCACTAAAAAAAAACAACAAAATTTAAACTGCTTTTAACAAATACATGTGCACGGACCCCACATACCACCATCTCCCTTACACTTCTAATTTGATCAACAGTAACCACAAAACCTTGGACACATTCACTATACAAGGAAGTATTACATCCCAATCCTAATAGTAAACAATTCGACTTACAGTAAAAGCTTTTAACAATTCTCAATAGCACATGGTTCATTAATTTAATAGTGTCAGTAAATCAAAATCAAATCCTTCAGGGCTTGACGATAAATGCAAAGACCTTTAAGCCAAATACTTAACAGCAAGATCAAAACAAATAAAGCTACAGAGCCACACCATAACACAAAAGCAATCGGCAAAAACACTGACACATTTCTGATCAAATCAACGGCATTGCAACTGAAGGTTCGCATGTGAGTCGGTAAATTCAGATAATTAAATAAAAAGAAGAACAAGATGATCTAAACACGAAATGCACGAATGCAACAGGGAAAAGGAAATAATTGAGAGTAGATCCTAACTAACCATACGCCCATCACAAACCCATTATCAACGTTAAACCCACCCTTACCTCAAGAATTGATTGAAGATGAGGACCCTTTCACCAATCACCAAGAACCACAGCAACAAGCCTTGCGATTCTTCTCCCTCCAATTCGCGAAGCCTCCCTTTTCTTTCTCCTTCACGTGTTGCTCTCTTTCTTTTTGTTTTCTACGTTCCTCTCCTTTCTTTCTTTCTAAAATTCGCTAATGCTCTCTAAGACCCTAGGTTTTGCTTCACCTAAGCGCCTAGGTCTAATGTTATGGGCCATGGGCTATTTTAATTAAATCACTTAAGCCCTTTTCATCCAGTCCTCTTATTTTATTCAATCTAATTACTAACAAGGCCTCCCTACTAAACACACTTATTTATTATTATCTTATTTTTACCACTTAATTTATATAATTAAATCTATCAAATAAATCTAACCAAATAAATCACCCAAACAATTAATTTAACATTTAAATAAAATTGGGGCGTTACAGAAATCAATCAGAATAAGACTAAAGCTATAATTGAAACGAAAGCTCCTTCAACCAAAAAAGAACTTCAGTCATTGTTGGGAAAAATCAATTTCCTACGAAGATTCATATCAAATCTAAGTGGCAAAACTCAAGCATTTTCGCCATTATTGAGACTGAAGAAAGAAGAAGTTTTCAAATGGGAATCAGTTCATCAAGCAGCCTTTGAAGAAATTAAGTCTTATTTGATGAAACCACCAATTCTAATGCCTATTATTAGAAACAAAGTGCTCAAATTGTATATAGCAGCATCTGAAAAAACAATAGGTAGCATGTTAGCTCAAGAGGATGATAATGGTGTCGAAAGAGCCATATATTACCTTAGTAGAGTCTTAATAGATGCTGAAACTAGGTATAGTTCTATAGAAAAGTTGTGCCTTTGCTTGTATTTTTCTTGCACAAAGTTAAAGCAATATATAAAGCCAGCTAATGTTTGTGTTTATTCGCATTCTGATATTATTAAGCATATGCTGTCGAAACCAATAATGCATAGTAGAATTGGTAAGTGGGCTTTAGCTTTGTCTGAATATGACTTAACTTATCAACCTTTAAAATCAATTAAAGGACAAGTGGTTGCTGATTTTCTAGTAGACCACTCTGTTGTCGAAGAAACATTACATTTCGTAGACACATATCCTTGGAGGTTGTATTTTGATGGTTCGAGTCATAAAAAAGGAGTTGGGATTGGTGTTTTAATTATTTCACCAAATAACATTCCAACAAAGTACAAGTGTAAGATTCGAAATCATTGCTCAAATAATGAAGCTGAGTATGAGGCTCTAATTATAGGCCTTGAAATTTTACTTGAGCTGGGGGCAAGATGTATCGAAATAAAAGGTGATTCAGAATTGGTTATCAAACAATTGACCAAAGAATATAAATGTATTAAAGAACACCTTATTAAATACTTTATTATGGCCAATTCTTTGTTAAAGAGATTTGACTCTGTTCATTTAGAACATTTACCACGAGTTGATAATCAAGTGGCGAATGATTTGGCCCAAATTGCATCAGGTTATAGAGTTTCAAAACAAAGCCTTGAAGAGTTAATCGAAATAAAAGAGAAACTCGTATCTGATGATATTTCTTCATCATTATTGTCAACACCAAAAACTGGGGGGGCAACAAATACAGATGAGGAATGTATTGAACAACATCACATTGTTGATGAAGTTGTTTTAGCAGAAGTTTTTGCTATTGACAATTTGGCCAATGATGATTGGCGAAAGCCTATTGTAGAATACTTGCAAAATCCCACAGGAAATACCAATAAAAAGGTAAAGTACAGAGCTTTAAGCTATGTGATAATTGGAAACGAATTGTTTAAGAAAACTCCTGAAGGAGTATTATTGAAATGTCTTAGTGAAAATGAGGCATATTTAGCAGTTTCTGAAACACACAGTGGAGCTTGTGGTTCGCACCAAGTAGGCCATAAAATGAAATGGCTATTATTTCGACAAGGAATATATTGGCCATCAATGTTGAAAGATTGTATAGAGTTTGCCAAAGGATGCCAAGAGTGTCAAAAGCATGCTGGAATACAACATGTGCCTGCAAATGAATTGCATGCCATAGTGAAACCTTGGCCATTCAGAGGTTGGGCTCTAGATATAATTGGAGAAATAAAACCAACATCATCAAAAGGTCATAGGTATATATTAGTAGGAATTGATTATTTTACCAAATGGGTGGAAGCAATACCTTTAACCAATGTTGATCAAGAAGCAGTAATACGGTTTATCCGAAATCATATTATTTATAGGTATGGAATTCCAGAAACCATAACTACAGATCAGGGTTCTGTTTTCACTGGTCGAAAAATGGTGGAATTTGCTTCTGAAATTTGTTTTAAGTTATTAACTTCGACACCATATTATGCACAAGCCAATGGTCAAGTGGAAGCTGCCAATAAGATCATTATTAACTTGATTAAAAAGCATGTTGGGCAAAAACCCAGAAATTGGCATAACACTTTGGATCAAGTTTTATGGGCTTGTAGAAATTCACCCAAAGAATCTATCAATGCTACTCCATACAGGTTAACCTTTGGACAAGATGCAGTATTGCCTGTTGAAATCTGTTTACAATCAACAAGAATTCAAAGACAGTATGAAACTCCTTTTGATCATTATTGGAATATGATGCTTGATGAGTTAGTTGATTTAGACGAAGAAAGGTTGTTAGTGTAACACCCCGTTAATTTCTAACTTGTAGAAACTACCGAAGCGCACTACTGGCATACTTCAGAGTGACTTTCCTTTTAACATATTGAACACATACTAAACTTCAATGAATCACTCATCAAACGTGCTTAAAAATAACTAAACTGCATATCAATAAAGTCGGTCCTTACCCCCTCAACTAGTGTTCAATACTCAAAACCGAAAGTCTGCGGAAGCGATTCACAACTTGAAATACATAAGTCGTTCAATCGAGTAGTCTTAAGATACTGAATACAAAATACAGAGATACAAGGGAAACTGAAATATAAGACATAAAGAAATAAAGATCGCGGCTGCTCCTCAAGCATCTTCGTAGCCGTGCCTCACGGTCTTCGACTTTCCCTGCTTAACTGAAAAACAACAACAATGGATTGGGTGAGACAACTTGTCTCAGTGAGTCCTATCGCGACCCCTTACTAATTCTCTTGGTTCAATTATGCTTGATTCATTATCTAAAACTCATAGTCCTCAAAGTCGACTATGTGGCTGAACTATGCTCAATCACTGAGCCTAACAATGAACTATGCCCAATCACTGAGCCTAACATGAACTATGCTCAATCACTGAGCCTAACAATGATTCTTAGCATGTCACCGGTCACTTGGCATAATAAGCTTCCGGTGAACCCGTCCCCACTAATCACTAGTGGGTCCCTAACGGGGCCTAGGTTCATAAGGGTCATGACTCCCTCTCCCCCAGCACACTAATCTGAAAAAGGGTCGTCACCCTGACAATGAACTGTGCTCAATCACTGAGCCTAAACAATGATGCATATAGAATATACAATAACCATGAACAATGAAAACTGCTCAATCACTGAGCCTAACCTGAAAGAATACTCAATCACTGAGCATTATCATGACCTAATCTTATTCTGAACATTAGGTGATCTAGTTACTAACTTAACCTTATAATTTGGTGATCTCACATGGATTACTAATGATTCGCTAACTTAACTTAATAACCTTACTCAATGAGTCAGTCCAACACATATATCAATCACAAGGTCATAACATGGAATCAATGGTCAATCACATGAGCATTCACTGCACCTGAACATAATCTGAACATAACCAATCACATGGCACTAATATAACCTGGATCCAATGACAGTCAATTACCACTCAATTCAGGGCAAATCAGTTATAATATCATTGGGGAAGATGGAAGAAAGGATTGGAATGCATTTGGAACCGTTTGGGATGATTTATAACACTTTTCAAAATAGCCAACCCGAAAACCACGCACGGTCCGTGCTCCAGAGGCGCACGATCCGTGCGTGACTGAAAAATTTAATTCATTTTATACCGAACAGAGCGCACGACCCGTGCGCCCATACGCACGATCCGTGCGATGTCCAAAACCATTTCCAGGCTACCTGCGAACACACAGCACGACCCGTGCTCCCATAACGCACGATCCGTGCGTGTGTCTCAGTAACCCAGATACTTGCATTTTCTTAACGATATCATCCCAAACCGATTCCGATATATTTTCCGATCGATACTTCTACTTTACCAGCCCATAAAACACAGTCAAACAAGTCAACAATCAACACACATCAATCAATAATCATGATATGCCAATTTATAAGTTTCAGTCCAACAATTCATCAATCTCATGATTCAAACGTTATTTTCGCAAAACGGTTTCGCGCCGGATTTTCGTAAACTCGCGACTCAATTAAAATGAAAAGGCTGAAAACAATCCTAGTGAGTATTAGAACTCACCTCTTTAGCGACGACAACCACACAACGCCGAGACTTCTCGAAACGAACGAACAGAGGATCACGATTTTGCTCACTAAACCGCTTCTAGACAGCCCAAAACTGAAAACCCAGCCTTCCAATAGCTTGTATTTCGAATCCAGCCACTGCGATGATTCCTAGGTTGCTTCAATCCGCGATATAGGTGCTGAACTTGGCTCTAAAGCTTCCCAATAAAACATGCAAGGGTTCAGATTTTCTGTTTTGGTTAAAGTGAGCTTGGTGGTCACCAATGGTGATTTGAGGTAGAGGAGGGGGATGATTTCGATTTCAGTATCACTAGGAAGGGAATGGTGAGCTGTTGTTGAATATGCTGATGGATTGGACATGCATGGAGTTTTGGGACAACTCCCTTCATCTCTCCCCTTCTCACCCTCTCGCGCCCCTCTCCCTCTCTCCCCTTTGCTGTTTTGATTTTCAGAAAAAGGAAATGAAGTGTGGCTTCTTAGGTTCAGCTGAATGAGGCTTAAAGGGACTAGGTGAAAAGACAACTATGCCCCTCACTTACTAATCTATTCCCTATGATTCCTACCAGCTCTAATACTTTAACTTCACTCACTTGATGTTAATTAATTTTAATTAAACACATAACTTAATTAATTGGCAACCCCAAACAATTATTTTCAAGCAATTTAACAATTCACTCAATAATTATTCATGCCAATAATTAATAATTAAAATTTTAAAAGTTAGGGGTATTACAGTTAGCTTTGGAAATGCTTATTCGACAGAAGGAAAGAGTAGCTAAAGCTTATAACAAAAAGGTTAAGTTAAAAACCTTTAATTCAGGTGATTTAGTTTGGAAACTGTTGTTGCCTATGGATAAAAAAGATAGAGTTTTGGGTAAATGGTCACCCAGTTGGGAAGGTCCACTTCGCATATTGCAATGTTTTTCTAATGGGGCATACGAAGTCGAAGAATTGGGTGACGAAAATAGAATCTTTAAAATAAATGGCAAGTATTTAAAACAATATAAGCCAACATTAAACGAAGTTAGAATCGAGCAAGGATAAAACCGTAAGTTGGTTAAAATGGTAATGTATTCAATCAAAATAATTACATAGCCATTAAAAGAAATTCTACACTATTACAAGTTACTAAAGGCTTTGAAGAGAATGCTTGAGCCTGTAGAGGATTTTGGTGCCCACAGCAATTGAAGACTCCAGAAAGCTTAACTCTTTGTCCAGTTGAGCAATAGTGGCTTGGTGTTTTTGAGCATCATCAAAATGTTGAAGAGCCTCAGTAGCTGCCTTTTCAATCTTCGACTTAGGGGTCTCCATCCTTTTTTGCACTAAACTTTTTTGGTATTTAGCATTTGCCAGTTTTGTTTGGAGAATTCTTATCTCTTCATCATAGTGCTGAATTTTTGAATTCCAGTTAGCAAGTTCTTGCTCATCCTTCGTTATTTGAACTTCCAATTCATCAATGGGGGTTTGAGAAACTTTGAAGGCATTAATTTTCTCTTGATGAAGTACAGCCTCTTGGTTTTTCAACCTGGAAATTTCAGAGCGTTTACTGATGTGAAGTGCAAAAGTTTCAAAGACTGGCAAAAATTCGATCAAGAAAGCGAAAAGTTTTGCATTAGGCCTTGATTGTAGCAATTTTTGAGCGATGTCCTTAATTGCAAAGCTTTCTGATGGGTTCTCTCCAATCCTAGTAAAGAGATTGCCTTCCAAGACCTTAGCTTTTAATTGCTGAAGCAATTCTTCAGTAGACTCTTGAGTAACAGAGGTCAAGGAAGTAGTCGAAGCACTGGAGACCATGGCAGGGGAAGAAGAAGAAAGGCTCAGCAAGTGTTTAAGAGCAGCCAAAGGATTTGTCGCCTTCATCAGCGAAAACTCCTGGTCACTCATAGCGCTACTAGTTGATTCCTTGGTAGAAGTTTGTTCTTGAGCCTCAATTTCAGTCGTTTCTTTGCTTGAGTCCTTAGCGCCTGCCACATTTGGTGTTTGCTCGTTGGTTTGCTCAAGTTCTATTTCGACATTCGCATTAGTGGCAATGTTTTTTCCTTCAACGTCAACAACCATAGGAGAATTTTGGGTAGGTGGTGTTATTATGGAGATCTCCACAGGCGTTGATGGTGCAGGTAAAATTTGTTCAGTCGAAAGAACATTTGGAGCAGCTACAGATTCGACAACAGGAATTTCGACTGATGTGTGAAGTCTCTTAGGGGGAGGTCCGTGAGATTGCTCTTGTGGTTCTTTGATCACAATCCCTTTAGCCCTTGCTTGGGATTCGGGTTGCATTCGTTTCCTTGACCGGTGAATAAGAGGCATGTTATCACTATCACTATCAGTATCCTGCGAAAGAGAAACATGAGTTTAAAACATAATCAAGTGTTAAAAGAGTCGAAGAAATTTGAAACAGAAATGAAGATATATTTGTTACCTCAGAACTGGAAACAAGTAGGCTTTTCCCTATTGCAAGAGGACTTGTTACTCCAGGCTTCTTCTGAAAGAGGAAAAAGAAATAAAGGTGATGAAATATGGTCGAACTTTCTACTTAAAAGGTCTAGTCAATTAACAAAGATATACCTCTATTTGGGGTAAGCTGGAAGTGGATTTGACCACAAGTTTCTTCTTTGTTTTGGGTGGTGTTCTTGCTGTTGGCTTGTTTTGCTTTGGTGCTGCTTTAGTGGGCTTTTTCTGTGAAACAGCAGCTGTTCATAACGCAAAGATTTTATCAGGTAAATGGTTTTAAATTTTAACTAATGAAGAAATATGTTTCCAATTATCTGAGGATACCTGGGGATTTGTTCTTCTCAGCAATTTGAGAGGGAAAAGCTGAATACAAAATTTTCGAAATTTCTGCATCAGTTTTTCCTCTAGAAGCTTTAGTATAGTATCCACCCCACCAATCTTGGAATGCCTTCGTACAAGAAAAGTTTGGTTGAAATTTAGCAGGTTCAAAGAGCAAATCTTTGAAACGAAAATTCTTGAAGATTTGCTGATAAGCTTGCTCTGTCTCTGGAGTGTTGAACTCTCTCCTGTGCAAGCAGACCGGGGCCGGTCGAAGTTGGCATAGCCCAAATTGCCTTGAAAAGTAGCTGGGAAAATACCTGCTAATGCCAAGATTGTTTTTGTTGTTGCTTGGGGAGAGCCTTATTGAAAGAAGAGAGGGCGAAAGATAGGCTTGCCAGATTTGGTTTATCTCTTCGACATTTTCTGCTGAGTTAGAGGGAAATTCGTTGATGAACCAAGATGGTCCAAAAGTGCATTTGACAAAAGGCGCCATAGCATCAACGAAAGTAGTGCACTTGTTGAAGATGTCGAAGTACATGGAAAACGCTTCTTCATAAGACAAGTTTTTCTCCCTATTCCTTAATTGTGCTAGTCGAACTCCTTCTGTTCTTCTAGTTGGTAAGGTTGGTCGAATTTCCTTGGGAATAAACAAGTTCAGCCTTGATTCAAAAGTGGCTAAGAGCCAAAGTTGCATAAGCCACATAGGACCAGCAATGAGCAGTTTGTCAGTTGGTTCGCCTTCAAAGCTGATAGAGATTTCCTAGAACCAATTTCGCCAAATTGATATTCTTGGCCTTATGGAGTTGAATGGCCAAAGGAACGAAAACTTTTGCTACTTGGAGAGAACGGGAGCAAAAGACAAAGCATGACAACCATAGGGTAAGAAAAGCTATATGTTCTAAATCAGATACTTCAGCATTCTCAGTATCATGATGATCAGCAATATAAGCACTAAAGGTAGGGTTGTTAAATGAGAAGCCATAGTCGTTGGTGGCCAGTTTAGGGTCAAAGGTTTCACCCAGTGGTTTCAGGCCAGTAATGGAAGCCACATCCAACAGAGTGGGAGATAACATGCCACACTTCAGATGGAGACTATGAGTGGATATATCCCAGAACTGCAATGCTGCTAGAATCATAGTGCTGTCGTATTTGGGTCCATATTTCGACAGTTGGATAATGTCGAAAATCCCCTGTTCTTGCCAAATGGTTTCCTTTTGTTTTTGAACTTTGTCAAGCCATGCGATGTAATCACTTTGTTCTACCTTAGGAGCAGATCTAAATACTCTGTTGGGGTTTTTCAGAAATTCCAAATGAAAAGGAGTTTCTTCAAAAATTCTGGGTTGAAGTTTGCGGTGACTAGGAAAAATCGCTTTAACTTCTTCGCTTTCTATGGGGTCAGGAAGAGGGCCTAAATAAGCATGGGTAAAAGGTTTACCAGATGGAATAAGTATCTGATTAAACCAAGTTGGTGAAGGTTCTTCAACGAAGCCTTCAAAGCCATGCACAGCAACTGTTTGTTTTTGAGTTTGAGCGTTGGAAGAAGCCATCTGTTGTAAATAACGAACAAAGAGGGTTGTGTTTTTAGTGGAGATGTCGAAACGATGAAAAAGTTTGAAGCTTTCGTGAAGAGGCAAGGTTAGCTGAGAAATTTTCAGAGTTTAAGGTTCAAAGGGAGCGTAAGAATGAAGAAGATGAAGTGAAACGTATTTATACGTTAGAGGTGCAACGGTTGCACAGTTACGACGCTTCGCACGTTTGAGGTTCTGAAAAGACGTGGTCTACCAACCAAATGACGTGGCCCAATGAAACGGTTCGCTTTATCTGCGTAAGGTCATGATCATTTTTGCCTATCACCATTTAATGCAAAGTTGTTGGAGGTGACATTTCCAAATCTTCAAAAATATCATTTTTCTTCCTTAACACTTGTGCTGTCGAAAAAGATATTTTTGGGGGGCAATTTGTTAGCCTAGAATTTCGACAAGGCTTTTGAGTGGTTAGTTAATAGGGTTTGACTTTTCATTAAAGATCATTCATAATGCCTTCAGAAAGAATAAGTGACATTTAAGTCATTTTAGCATGTTTTCGACAGAAGAGGTCTTCACCAATTCGACAGGGAAGAGTTTTCGACAGGACAATGTATTCAGGACTTCGTCAAGCAGTTATTGGCAGACAGTTGTGTCGAATTTCAAGACTACGGTTAATACAACGTAGGCAGTATGTGGCCTCGAACATGGCACGAAGTCCATCACTGGTTAATGAGACGTAGCCATGTGTCCATAGCAGTTTACATTTCAGCCATTATTCGTAGCCACGTGTCCGTAGCAGTTTACATTTCAGCCATTATTCGTAGCCACGTGTCCATAGCAGTTTACATTTCAGTCATTATTTTCTGTATAAATAGTGGTTTTTACGTAGAAATCAGGGTGGCAAATTATTATACCAAACACACAATTCTGAAACTCTAACTTCCAAGTCACAGCGAAAACAGAGTAAAAGAATTACTGTACAATGTATGTGAATTTGTTCACCATTCTCTTTACATTTAATGCAATTTATTACTTTCAATACAAGTCATTTTTACATTTCTGCGTTCCATTTTACTACTTCTTTTTTCTTTGATTTCCATTTACATGGTGAATTGTCTCCCTTTTAAAATATATTTGTTGACAAACTGTGGTGTTTAAAGGCAATTGCTTTGGAGATTTCTGGTTTAATCTCACAATCATTTCTAATAAAACCAGTGATTGTTTGCTAGAAACACCAGCAAACACCTGCATCTTCAACTCTGAACCTTCTTTGCCTTTCTCTTTCTCAGGCTCTTCAATGAGTACCTGCATTTGAACTTTCTCAGAAACAATGTTAGTTGGCTCAATAGGTTCTGTTGGTAGGGTGGGTGATTTCTGGGATGGGATGGTTGTATCTTCTTGTGCATCTTGTTTTGGATTTTCAGATTGGGGAGTATTTTCTGGTGGAGGTGTGGGTGATTTTGGTGTTGAAGCGTGACTGGGTGAATGGTGGGTGGTGGGGGATGGAATGTTGGTTTGTGATGGTGGTGAGGGGGTGTTTGATTGCTGTTGTGATGGTGGTGATGGTGGTTGTGCTTCATTTGTAGATTTCTTCCTTAATTCATACTTTCTTCTAGCACTAGCTTCCATATCATCACTGTCATTATCATCACTGTCACTAACTTCTAGTGACTCAGATTCATCCTCTTCTGCATCCTTTTCAATATCCTTCACAGCTTGCCTTGCCTCTTCATCTTCTTCAGTATCTTCATCACTCACTTCTTCAATTTCTTCCTCCACTCTTGGTTTCTTTCCCTTCTTTTCTTTCTCAGTATCTCTCTTTCTCTTTGCTTTCCTCTCTTTCTTAACAGTTACTTCTTCTTCTTCCTCCTCAATCACCCAATTAGGAAAAATTGGGGATTCTATTTCTGCTTCAGGGTCATTCAATTTTAATTTCAACCACTCATGCTGTTCTCTTTGAAATTTCCAGACAGCTTGGAGTTTCTGCATCAGGTGTTCAGACACTTCCTGCTCTTCAGTACTTCTAATTCTCACTGACCTCACTCTTTCCTTAACTTCAGCAGACAGACCACTAGGAGGGGTTTTTCTATAGACTTTTTCTAGATCAGTAGCAACAACTCCTTGCTTTTGACACAGTTCAGTGATTAAGCTTGGGAAATATAAGAATCCAGATTCCTTGGCTTGACATTCTATAATTTCTTTAGCTATCAATTTCCCTATATCTACATTATCCTCACATAGGATTGAATCAATAAGAATCAACCTATCTTTAGATAATGTAGAAGTGTGTGAAGTAGGGAGAATTGATGTATCAATGAATAAATGCCAGCTACCAAGTTCAGGGATTAATTCACCAGTTTTAAGTTTGAATTCAGTATTTGTGAATTTCTCCCACTGAGATCCTTCTATTGCTACTCTTTCTTTGATTTCAGTCATTTGCTTCTTTCCATAACTCTCTAGTTTTAATTCAAATGCATTACCAGTGTATGTGAGATCATAGTGCTTATTGATTCTAGCAGGGTCAAAGAAAACTTTCTTACCTCTAACCTTGGATAAAAATACAGTACCTCCTCTGTTATTCTGAATTCCTGAGTAGAATTCTCGCACTAATTGCTCCAAGTAGTAGGCTCGGGTTTGAACAAATCTTTCCCAATGCATGTTGTTGACAGTGGAGAGGAATGAAAGATGAGCCTTTGCGAAGTTGAAACCACGCTCAGGCAGGAACTTCATGTTCCAAAAGTGCTCATATCCAGGGGTTGCTTCCATTGATGTTAGTACTCCTGATTTTCCCTTTTTCGCATGAGTTTCCACACCAGATCCTTTCCCAGTGTTCTTAGAGGCAGCTTGTTTCTTAGCCATTTATGATTTTGAGTGTTTTGAGACTGAAAAACTGTTTGTGAGTGGAGAGGATTTTTGATCGGTTTTGTGAGAGGGGCGAAAAGAAATTGAAATTTTTAGGGTATGTGTAAGGGTTAGTGGGATTTGGTAGTTGAGGGTTATTGCCGTTAAGTTGTGTGGCCTAACATGCAAGCCAACACGTGGAAATTTAAACTTAACACGCCACTTTCTAACCCTTGATCAGAGATGATTCCACTAAGTTGATGATTTGTCAGGTGACAGTTTTCTTCTAAATTTTTCTAATACCAGAGTAGGCAGTGTGGCTGCATCAAGTGTGGAAACACCGAGTGTGGCAACACTGGCTACTCTATTGTCCTGTTTTTCCTGCAAAATAACAAAACATGAAATTGCACAAAATAATAATTCTAACTATATAGTGATGGGTTGCCTCCCTCAAGCGCTTGTTTTAAGAGTCTTACAGCCTGACTTGTACCTTGGTCTAAGGTTTTGCAAAGTGAGTGGTGATCTTGTCTCTCTCTACATGCTCTCCATAGTACATTTTCACTCTTTGTCCATTTACTTTGAAAGTGGTATCTGTGGTTGTATCATATAGATCAACTGCACCATGGGGGTAGGTTTTAACTAATTTGAATGGTCCTGACCATCTTGATCTCAGTTTTCCAGGGAAGAGTTTCAACCTAGAATTGTACAACAGAACCATTCCTCCTTCTTTAAGTTCTCTCCTTTGGATTTTCTTGTCATGCCATACTTTGGTTTTAGCTTTATAAATTTCTGCATTCTCATAGGAGAAATGCCTAAATTCTTCTAATTCATTTAGCTCAAGAAACCTTTTCTCTCCTGCCTTTTTGAGATCAAAATTCAACTTTTTGATAGCCCAATATGACTTGTTCTCTAATTCAACAGTGAGATGACATGGCTTGCCATAAACTAACCTATAGGGGGACATACCTAATGGAGTTTTAAATGCAGTCCTATATGCCCATAATGCTTCATCTAAGTGTAAGGACCAATCTTTTCTATTTGGTCCAACTATTTTCTCAAGCATTCTTTTTATTTCCCTATTTGAAAGTTCAGCTTGTCCACTTGTTTGTGGGTGATAGCAGTAGCAATCTTATGTTTCACTCCATATTTTGCAAGAAGATTTTCAATAAGTTTGTTGCAAAAATGTGAGCCTTCATCATTGATGATTGCTCTTGGAGTGCCAAATCTGGAAAAAAATTTCTTTGAAGAAATTTGCTAACAGATTTAGCATCATTATTTGGCAGTGCTACAGCCTCAACCCATTTAGACACATAGTCTACAGCCACTAAGATGTATTCATTGCCAAAAGAAGTTGGAAAAGGACCCATAAAATCCATGCCCCAAACATCAAAAAGTTCTATTTCTAGAATATTAGTCCTAGGCATTTCATGTCTATTAGATATATTACCACTTCTTTGGCATTTATCACAGGTTTTGACCATATAATAAGCATCTTTAAATAGAGTAGGCCAGAAATAACCTGATTGAAGTACCTTAGCTGCTGTTCTTTGGCTTCCAAAGTGACCTCCATATGGTGCAGCATGACAATGCAGGAGCACTGCTTGCTGTTCTTCTTCAGGAATGCACTTTCTCATGATTTGATCAGGACATATCTTAAATAGGTAAGGGTACGTCATCCCAATAGTATTGTTTTACTATGTGGAAGAACCTTCTTTTCTGTTGATAGTTCATGTCACATGGTACAATTTTGCTTACAAGGAAGTTTACTATGTCTGCATACCATGGTGTTGAAACATGAGGTGTAGCCACACTAAGTGCAGAAACACTGGCTGTATTCATGGTAATTGCTAGTAATTTCTCATCAGGGAAACTTTCCTTGATTTCTTCAATTGTACCTGTATTATTACTTTCAAGTCTAGAGAGGTGATCAGCCACTTGGTTCTCTACTCCTTTCTTATCTCTTATTTCAAGATCAAATTCTTGAAGTAGCAGAACCCATCTTATTAGCCTAGGTTTTGCTTCTTTTTTTGAAATCAGATACTTGATGGCAGAATGGTCAGTGTACACAATTACTTTGGTGCCAACCAAGTATGATCTAAATTTTTCAAAAGCAAAAACCACTGCTAATAGTTCCTTCTCTGTCACGATGTAGTTCATTTGAGCCTCAATTAGTGTTTTGCTAGCATAGTAGATAGAATGAAACACTTTGTTATACCTTTGCCCTAGGACTGCTCCTACTGCAAAGTCACTAGCATCACACATGAGTTCAAAAGGCTTACTCCAATCTGGAGTGACTACTACTAGTGCTGTGACTAAGGCCTTTTTTAGTTTTTGAAAAGCTTCTACACAAGATTTATCAAAATTAAAAGGCACATCATGTTGCAAAAGCATACACAATGGTTTTGAAATTTTTGAAAAGTCTTTGATAAATCTCCTATAGAATCCTGCATGACCTAAAAAACTTCTAATCCCTTTGATTGTTGATGGAGGTGGTAGTTTCTCAATTACTTCTATCTTTGCCCTATCCACTTCAAGACCTTTTTTAGATATTTTATGACCAAGCACAATGCCTTCTTTTACAATGAAATGACATTTTTCCCAATTAAGCACTAGGTTAGTGTCTTCACACCTTTGAAGAATTTCTTCCAAGTTTGAAAGACACAATGAGAATGTTTCTCCAAAAACAGAAAAGTCATCCATGAAGACTTCCATTGATTGCTCAATGAAGTCAGAAAAGATTGACATCATGCATCTTTGAAAGGTAGCAGGGGCATTACAAAGTCCAAAAGGCATCCTTCTAAAGGCAAAAGTGCCATAAGGACAAGTAAAGGTGGTTTTCTGTTGATCCTTAGGTTCAATTGCTATTTGATTGTATCCTGAATAACCATCTAAGAAACAATAGAATTCCTTTCCTGCTAATCTATCTAACATTTGATCTATAAAGGGTAAGGGGAAATGATCTTTCTTAGTAGCCTTATTGAGTTTTTTTTAATCCATACAGATTCTCCACCCTGTTACAGTTCTGGTTGGGATTAATTCATTATTTTTATTGGCTACAACTGTGACTCCACCCTTTTTAGGAACACATTGCACAGGACTAACCCATGCACTATCTGAAATAGGGTAGATAATACCAGCATCTAGCCATTTAATTATTTCCTTTTTAACAACCTCTTTCATTATTGGATTTAATCTTCTTTGCCCTTCTATGCTATTTTTATAATTTTCTTCTAAAATTATCCTATGCATACATGTTGAGGGGCTAATCCCTTTAATGTCAGACATTTGCCAACCTATAGCTTTTCTATGTTTTCTCAAGGTGTTAATTAAATCAAGGTCTTGTTCTAAAGGTAGATCAGAAGCTATGATTACAGGAAGAGTTTTATTTTCACCTAGAAAAACATATTTTAAATGCTTAGGTAGTTCTTATAATTCTAGCATAGGAGGTTGTTCAACAGAAGGTACATTTTCTTTAAGGTTGGAATCTTCTAAATTAAGAGATTCATAAGTTCTAGCCCATACCTTAGGTGTAGCTTGTTCCTTGGTCAATATGCTTTCTTCATTAAATTCCTCAGCAGGCAATGCAGAAACATCAGGTGCTAGTGCATTGGTAAGGTGATCATACTGCTTGTGGAACTGCTTTTCTACCAGATGATCAAGTGAGATTAATGAACACTCTTCACTCTCCTCTGCAGGATACTTCAAAGCATTCAAGACATTGAATTTCACTTCTTGATCATTCACTCTCATGGTCAGCTCTCCCCTTTGCACATCTATCAGTGTTTTCCCTGTTGCCAAGAATGGTCTTCCAAGTATGACTGGCACTTCTTCATCTGAAATGAAATCAAGTATAACAAAATCTGCAGGAAACACAAATTTGTCAACTTGCACCAATATATCTTCAATAATTCCTTCTGGATATGCAATTGATCTATCTGCCAAAGATAGTGTCAATGTGGTAGGTTTAGCATTTCCAATCCCTAGCTTTGTGAAGATAGATTTGGGCATCAAATTGATGCTTGCACCTAAATCACATAAAGCTCTTCCTGTATAGTATTTACCTATTGAAAAAGGGATTGTAAAGCTACCTGGATCCTTTAGCTTCCTTGGAATTTTGTTTTGTAAAATCAGACTACATTCTTTTGACATAACAACAGTTTCAAATTCCCCTAATCTTCTCCTTTTAGAAAGCACATCTTTCATGAATTTAGCATAATTTGGCATTTGTTAAAGTGCCTCTATCAAGGGAACATTGATATGCAATTGTTTTATGTAACACCCCGGTATATCTAACATGTAAAAATACCCAAGTGTACCAAAGAATAAACATCAGAGATAAAAATTCCTACTTAGACACTGAATACCACTATAAAATTTTTGCTGAAATATAACATAACCGTCTTATACACAAATAAGACCATACGGTACTCAGACCATAAACTGTCAGCAACTATGGTAGTAAGAGTCATACAAGAAAACGGAAAGAAAGATAAACAAAACACTAATGCCATAGTGCTGTGATACATAGACAATAGAAGGAAAATAAACTTGAACATAAAGCTAAGTTATCATCCTTCTCCTGGAGCCACCTACTCGTGCCTCTGAGGTTTCTTCTGTCCCTGTTTATCTGTAAAACAACAACAATTAAACAGTGAGATACAATCTCAGTGAGTTCTACCGAGACCCCTACTAACACTCTCGGTCCGTTTAAAACATTTTTACGACGTGACACGACACCGACCACAATCCACTTGCTAATCCCGGTGTACCATACAATAAGGCTTCGATCTAGTAGGACACCGACCGCAATCCACTTGCTAATCCCGGTGAACTAACATCCTAGGCCTTTCTACGAACCACCGATCGCAATCCACTTGCTAATCCCGATGAACGTAGTACAAACTTTTGACACAACACCGACCGCAATCCACTTGCTAATCCCGGCGAACCCCATAACCAGTAGTGTTTCCTAATGGCACAGAGCCTAGGGTAAGGGTTCATGACTTCCCCGCCTAGTATGTCAACATGGGTCGTCACCCAAACTCGATATAATATATATATCTACAGTACCATGAACCCACGGTCCATCAAATCAGACAATCAATGAAACACTTTAATCCACATTTTATAAAATCCAAGTTCACACTCGCACTCTAGTTGACCACTTTTCGACACAATTTTCCATATCAAAAACAGTTCATTTTTCCTTAAAAATAGAATATTCAGTTAGGCCTCTGAATAAGCTTTCCAACGCATCTTAGAACACCTCAATCGGGTTCCGGAATCAAAAGATATCGCGAAAACAAAATCAGTGAAAAACTGTTGAAAATCTGCAAAGCGTCGCGACGCGAACTGCTTCCGTCGCGACGCGAAAAGTGACAGAAACTTTTTGCGTGACAAAACTGGGCCAGGTCGCGACGTGATGGGAACGGGTCGCGGCGCGACCCTCTGCAGAAAAGTGCAGTTTTTCCGTTTTCTTGCGAAATTCGCTATTCCGCTCAATTCTGATTCTCGTTCCGACTGAAAACAGATTTAACAACCAGCAAAACAAACCCAACCAATACCACACAATCAATCAAATCAATCAAAAACTCAATCGAAACGAATTTTATCAAAAACGACATATTTTTCCAAATAGCGGATTTCAAGTCAAAAGCTCTCGGAATCACATCACATAAAATTTATCGAGACACAAAAACATCCTAAGCGTGAGTAAAACTCACCCTTGAAGCGAGAGTCGTTGCCGAAATCACCGAGATGTCAAAATCGCCGAATCGAACCCAATCAACACCGAACTGCTCCTAACTTCGTTTCGAGCTCCCAATCGCGTTCAATCCGCTCCTAGCTTCGATCCTAAACATAACCCAATCACAAACACAACCTATCAATCCTTGATTTCAACAAATTTCCAACAAAAACCCCTAAATTTCGTAGGCCACAAAAAGGGGGAAAAACCGGATGAAATCTTACCTAGCTCTTGGGTTATGATGAGGAGAGGGAGATGATGAAGATGATGAATTTTGGAGGGGTGGGCTTCACTTCTCTTCTTCCTTTCTCTTCTTCTTTCCTCTTCTTCTTTCTCTCCTTTTCTCTTCTTTTCTTCCTCTTTTTCTCTTCTGATCGAATCCTCTTCTTTCTTTCTTTCCTTATTCAACACACACACACACACATATATATTTAATTAATAAATAAGTGGTAGCGTGGTCCAATTACCATATTGATCTTAATCCCTTATTTCAATTTCAAAACTTCCTTGGCCCGTATTATCCGGTTAACGATCCAATGACAACCAATAAATAATTTTAGTACTCAACAAATTTACCAGTCAAGTATTAAATTATTCCAATTGGGTTAACATCCAAATAATTCTATTAATTATTTTGAGGATGTTACATTTTAAAACATCTAAAAATTTACTGAATTGCTTTTCCTCATGTATTTTTTTCAATCTTTGAGGAAAAGGAGGAGGAGGGTATTCTGGTACTAACCTTGGAGTAGGAGATGTAGGAACATCAGGTGTTTCTGCATCTTGAGAATTTTTTTCATTTTTATTTTTTTCTCCCTTCTTTGTACCTTCAAGCTCATATGATTCTGTTAGATCCTTGCCACTTCTCAAAGATATGGCTTTGACCTGCTCCTTACCTTGCCTTTGTGAGGGTGAAGCTTCTGTGTTTGATGGCAATGTACCTGCTGGTCTTTGCTGCAAAGAAGTTGCTAATTGCCCTACTTGGTTTACTAGGTTCTTAATTGAGATGTCATGAGCTTGCCTAGCAGTTCTAGTTTCACTAATGAATGATCTAAGCAATTCTTCTAGAGAATTGGCACTGGCAGGTGGGTTTGATCTTTGTTGGCTTTGAGGTAGGAATCCAGGAGGAGTACTTGGTGCAGGTGCACTTTGTGCAGGTGCATTAGAATTGTTCCACCTAAAATTTGGGTGGTTCTTCCATCCTGGATTGTAGGTATTAGAGTAAGGTTGTTATTTTTATTGTAACCTACATAATTGACAGAGACAGGGTTGCTAGGGCATTCTTCATATAGATGGCCTCCTCCACAATACACACAACTTGTAGTGCCTGGAGGGGCTTGTTCTATAGTTGCTGTAGTGTTTTCTTTAGGTGTTGCTACACTAGATGTAGGTGCACTAGTGCACTGTTTGATCAGATTGGTTAAAGTGGCTACTTGAGCAGATAGGGCTGATATTTCATTAATCTCATGTACTCTAGAGGTTCTCTTTTGAGCACTTACCCTCCCAGTAGGCCAACTTGAACCATTTGTAGCAATTTTGTCAATAAGATCACATGCTTCATTATAAGACATATTCAAAAGAACACCACCAGCTGATGCATCAAGCATTACTCTGGTCTGTGGTTCTAGACCATTGTAAAAAGTTTCCATTTGTATAATGACAGGTAAACCATGATGTGGACATTTTCTTAAAAGCTCTTTCCATCTTTCCCATGCTTCAAACAATGATTCAAATTCTTTTTGTCTAAAAGATGTAATATCATGTCTCATCCTAGCATTTTTAATAGGAGGAAAATATTTTCTTAAGAATTTTTCAGTTAATTCATTCCATGTATGAATGGAATTGGGCTCCATAGAATTTAACCATGATTTGGCCCTATCCTTTAAAGAGTATGGAAATAACTTAAGCCTAAATGCATCCTCACTAATACCAGGAATGATAAAGTTACTACAAACTTCTATGAATTGCTTTAAATGCTCATGGGGATCTTCATGTGGAGATCCACCAAATTGACCAATTGTTTGCAACATTTGAAACATCATAGGTTTAAATTCAAAATGAACAGCATCAATTTGAGGTCTAGCAATACTGGTTTGTATGTGCTGCTGGTCATATTGAGCATAGTCTCTCATAGGTCTATCTCTATCATTAATCATACCTATTGGTCCTATTTGAATGAATTGTTGTCTGTGATCTGGTCCACCTTCAGATTGTTGATGTGAATTAGGTCCTCCTCTTACTGAGGCATCTTCACTATGGTGAGACATTGTTCTACAATCTTGTTGTCTTTGTCTTTGTTGTCTTAGCAATCTCCTGAATCTTCTCTCAATTTCTGGATCACAATCAAATTCTGGTGGTCTATCTCTGGGCATAAACTAGTGTTTCCACAGTGAGTGTTTCTGCACTAAGTGTTTCTGCACAAAAAACAGAATACCAGTAGTACTAATAAAACACTAAATTAACAATTTAAACAACAAAATTTACTATAATCCCCGGCAACGGTGCCAAAAACTTGGTGTGGTTTATTATATGCAAGTATACATAGTCACACAAGTAATAAAGTGATAAGAAAGGTCGAACCCACAGGGATTATGTATTGTAAATTTTTGTAGTTCAAAGTGTGCACTTAGTGTGTCTACACTATTCAGTATTTTTGGTTTGGAGTTTTCAAAGTAAGTAAAAAATAATAATAAGCAATAAAATGTGTGAGAAATCAGTGGAACAAGTAGTTGAGATGTTTTCACCAAGTACTTTACTTCTAAGTGTTTTAATGGAGTATGTAGTGTGGGAACACTGGATGTAGGTACATTAGTTTGTGCCTTTCAGCACTTCTCTTTAGAGTTTCATTACAAGCTCTTATGATCTTTGTTTTTTATAGTAAAGAAAGGTTTGTCAATTCCTCCCTTGCCTCCTAACAATGATCCAAGTTGCTAAATAGGTTCACTCTTGTAATTTTATTATCCTAAGGACTATGCTATCCTATGTCTAGGTTTTAGCATGTATTTAATAAAGTTTCCTTTATTAAATACTTGTCCCTATTAACCCTTGAGTTCATAAATGTAGCCCATGTCTGCTGCTACAAGTTTTACCTATTCTAAAGTGATCAATTCCAGAATAAGTTGAAAGAATTGTTATGCAAGAGTTTAAAGTGTTTACACTACATAAACCAAAATAACATACTTAGAAGTTCATTACAAGGTTAGAACATCTCAACTTAAGGGAATTTAGCTCATGTTACTCATGTTATAAAGCAAAGAATATGCAAAGAACATAAGTAAATGAATAATAAAGCAAAAGAACTTAAAAGAGTAGAGATTACTTGAATAGAAGATCTTTTGCATTAAGTTCCCAAGTTGAAGTACAATAAAGATTTCTTACACGAATTTCTTCAAAGTAGAAGTGAAGGGAATGGTTGTCAAGCACTTCCTCACCTTCTTCTTCTTAGAAACTTGAAATAAAAATAAACTAAACCTAAACTAAGCGAAAAGATAAAGGATTTAAAGATGTGAAAGATGATAAAAAGATAGGATGATTTTCTTGTGAAGATATGATATCTATTTATAGGCTTGAAAGCTTTCCTCTTGCAAGGGGTTTCCTTTGGCCTGAAAGATCAGCTGAGGAGACCGAACATGGTTAATTTGTTGACAACCAATCAAGCAAGCTGCACAGGTTTGGTCGCTTGCATGCATAACAAAAGATGAGGTCCATTGGAGAAGTGCCACATGTCTTTTAGATAAGTTTTAGTCTTGCAACTTGACTTTTATGTGTATCGCCGACTTCTACAAGTGGCTCAGCTCTAGGTGACTTGGTATGACGTCACAAATCAAGTGTGGAAGCATTGAAATGGTCTTTGGATGTTTTGGTATAAACTGCAAAATTTAGCAGGTGTTGGCAGTGTTTCCACTCCTAGTGTTTCCACTCCTGGTGTTGGCAGTGTTTCCACTCCTGCAGTAGCTGCACTGAACAAAAACATCAAACCTAACAAGTTTTGTGCATTCTGTCTAGATCATTGCCCTTTATCCATTTGAATATTTAGAATGCTATTCCTTGATAAATAAGCTATAAATATATAAATGTTCTTGAAAATAAGCAATAACTCAAGTTTAATTGTATGAATAACTCTATATAAAATAGAGTTGTCACCAGGGAGCCTGTCCACTGCAAAATCTTCCCCCTCACTCTCGAGAATTCCGCACTAGAGTGGTTTCAAGAGCTGAGGCCGAACTCCATCTCCTCATGGGGGCAATTGGCGAGAATATTCACAGCTCGATTCACAGCCTCCCGGTTGAAACCTAAGTCTGAAGAAGTGCTAAGGGCCGTCAGAGAGTACACTCAGAGAGTACAATGAGAGTTTCAACAAGGAGGCCTCATGTGTCCGAAACTTGGAAGACAGGCAGTGACTGTTTTGGATGAAAGACTGATTGAGAAAGGGGAGTCTTTTCCAGATGGATGTAGGTATCAACAAACCTAGGAACTTAGGTGAGTTCCTTCAAAGGTCTCAGAAGTACATGGATTACGAATCACATGGCTTACCGAGAGGCAGCCAAGGTTGGGGGCGACAGGGAAGACGCCCGCAAAGTCCGCCAGCGAAAAGTAACAGGAGGCGGGCATCGCGAGGCACGACCCCGCAAATTCACTAAACATACCCCCCTCATCATGTCTCGGTCCAAGATCCTGGTTGAATGCACTAACACCGAGTTCAGAAACGTCAAGAGACCGGAGCCTTTGGTGCTGAAAGATGTCCAGAACCCCTCGAGGAAATAGTGCCGCTACCACCGAAGCGGAGGCCACGATACCAATGGCTGTCGTGCCCTCAGAGACGACATTGAGGAAATGATCCAGAAAGGCAAACTGCAGCAATACGTGAGGAACGAAGAAGAACCAAATGGCTCACGCAAAAGAGCCCGATCCCCCGAAAGAAGATCTAGATCCCCTAGGAAGGGGAAGGCACTAGTCGGGGAGGGGGTCAAAGGATAGGAGAGTGAATCTTCCGAGAAGGAAGACACCCGTAAATCCAAAGGAAGGCCAGTGGCCATGGTGTTTCACGGGAGCAACCCCCTTGATGAGTGGGGGTCAAACAAGTCGATGAAGAGGAAGTGGAAGGAAATATTAAGTGTGGCATCAACCTCAGCCCCTATGAAGGGACCAACCAGACCGCCTTTATCCTTTGAGGATAAGGATCTGCTTGAGGGAAAGCCGAATAACCATGCCCCGTTGCTCATCTCTGCCATCATGGCCAACATGGAGGTAAGAAGAATCCTGGTCGACCAAGGAAGCGCTGTGGACATCATTTTTGAGGACTTGCCGCCGGTGTTGAACATATCCCCTGATGACCTGACTCCATACCGAGGAGGGGATCTAACAGGTTTCAACGGGTCAAAAACCGAACCGCTGGGCCACCTGGAGTTGATGGTCATCTATGGAGACCCTGATGGCAAACCGCCTTTGTTCAGAACTGTACAGACAGCCTTCCTAGTCCTCCCCTGCAAGTCGGTCTACCAATGTATCATGGGGAGACCCACACTGGGCAAGCTGGAGGCAGTAACATCAACGGTACACCTTAAAATGAAGTTCTACAGCCTGGAAAATAAGGTGGTAACCCTCCAAGCGGACCTAGGTGCGGCACGCAGGTGTTTTTATATGAGCATGAAGGATGAAAGAGAGACTGCTGGTGTGAAAGTCGCGAACAATGATCTTGGGGAAGAAGATGAGGTGTGTTTGACAGATTGGGATGCCAGAAGTGAGTCAGACGGTAAAGAAAAGGAGGAAGACTCCACCCCTACTGGGGAGCCCAAAGAGCGTGTGAAGAGGTGCAAGCCATGCAATGAGTGTCCTGACCTCCTCGAAGAGGTTAAAGAGAAACTCATTATCCACCCAAGTGAGAAGGGGGACTTGTTTCCTTGATCTGAAGCGGATGGGACGGAGATACCACCTGAGGTAGCCTGCCACCATACAGCTGTTGATCATAATACCTAGAACGCTCTTAAGCTAAAGAAATTGGTTGTATGAGCCTTGCTTTCATAATAATGTAGTAGCGTGGATTGATAACACGCACAAATGAATGAATAAAATGTTTACTCTTTATGATTCAAAATTATCATGTCAGCAACATTTGCTATTACCTACAAAATAGAAAGCAGCCAGCGCCCATGAGGGCGCCTGGAAGGGCGCCAGTAGCCAGCGCCCCAGATTAAATTCTGGCACGAAGCGACTTTAAACGTGTCGCAACCTCTGATGGGCGAGTTAGATTCAGCCGAGTCTGATAAACTACCCCTAGAGTCCCGCGAGGTGAGAAGCGACTTTAAACGTGTCGCAACCTCTGATGGGCGAGTTAGATTCAGCCGAGTCTGATAAACTGCCCCCAGAGTCGTGCGTGGTGAAAAGTGACTTTAAACGTGTCGCAACCTCTGATGGGCGAGTTAGATTCAGCCGAGTCTGATAAACTGCCCCCAGAGTCCCGCGAGGTGAGAAGCGACTTTAAAACTTGTCGCAACCTCTGATGGGCGAGTTAGATTCAGCCGAGACTGATAAACTGCCCCCAGAGTCCCGCGAGGTGAGAAGCGACTTTAAAACATGTCGCAACCTCTGATGGGCGAGTTAAATTCAGATCGATTCTGAAAAACTGCCCCCAGAGTTGACATTGCCACGGGGCACGAATCGGTATATTGCAACCTCTGATGGGCAAGTTAGATTCATACCCCCTCTGACAAACTGCCTCTAGAATAAGTCAAAAAGCAGCCAGCGGCCACGAGGGTGCCTGGCAAGGCGCCAAGACAGCAGCCAACGCCCATGAGGGCGCCTGGCAGGGCGCCAAGTCAAAAAGCAGCCAGCGCCCGTGAGGGCGCCTGGCAGGGCGCCAGGACAACAGCCAGCGCCCAAGAGGGCACCTGGCAGGGCGCCAATGAAAAAAGCAGCCAGCGCCCACGAGGGCGCCTGACAGGGCGCCAAGACAGCAGCCAGTGTCCATGAGGGCGCCTGGCAGCGCGTCAAGTCAAAAAGCAACCAGCACCCATGAGGGCACCTGGCAGGGCGCCAAGACAGCAGCTGTAACACCCTTTTTTCTACCCATCATTTATTCATAATTTATCAGAGTTTTTCGCGCCAAAAGAGTGTCGCATTTTTCAACGTAAAACAAAATCTCGTAGTTTTCTCAAAACATACAGCGGAACTATTCAACATCGCTAAAAACAACAACAACCGACAAAGTGCAAGTTGCACCAATTACTAAAAGATTCAACATCAACCGAAATATAATTAAAAACAGTAAACGACCCTTCCCCAAGTGCTACCTATCAGAGCAGACGACACCAGAAAGGAAGACTACAATCTTCACTCGGGCTCACCTATAAAGTAACAACCACAAAAAGGGGTGAAATTCCATACGATATAAGAAGTGTATGAAAGACCACATACAAAGCTCGAGACATCAATTAATCACAGCAAGCAACATCACTCTTAACAGTTAATAACAGCTAAGTATACATTAACACGTCACTTTCACAACAACACGTCACTTTAACAATAACACGTCGCTTTAACAACACATCACAATGGCCAAACAACTTCATTCAATCAGTCGTGCAATATGAATGCGATATGAGACTCAAACAATGCACATGCATGTGGTACCAACCTACGTCACTGGCCAAAGGCCTAATTTTCGTCACTGGCACAAGGGCCTAAAATATCGTCGCTGGCCAAAGGCCTAATTTTCTCGTCGCTGGCACAAGGCCTAATGTTCATGGTATGCATGCGACTCAATGATGTATGCACAACAGTCAAACAATCACACATCAACGTCACTGGCCATAGGCCTAAATCACATCACTGGCCGAAGGCCTACAACATCAAACAACTCTGTTGCACCCCGAAAAATCCCCCGGCTTGGGTTTCTCAATGTACAACGTGGAAAAATTTGGAGCCGCCACCAATATTTTAATTTTAAGACCAAAACATTGAAAAAAGGTCTTTTGGACAAGGCGGATGGTCTTTTGAAAACTAGAGATATGGGTTCGGGGGTCGATTACGTGCGAGGAAGGTGTTAGCACCGCGCACGTCCTTTCTACCGAAAGGGAACCTCTAATTAAGTGTGTGGTTTTAACATTTGATTTGAAGAATATCTAGGTTTGACTATTTATTTGAAGAATGAATGGGAAAACTTAACAAAAATTTTATTTTTGGCGAGAAAGGGGGAAAAAAAGGTTTTTAGAAAAAAGTGCTTGACGGGACCTGGCCCGCTCCTACGTATCTCCCGGTGCGATGGAGAATTCAAAGCTACGTAGTTCTTGGGTAGAAAATGTTTGTGTGTTGGTGTTTTTTTAATATAGGGGTCTTAGGACCACTGGGGGTCTGAAGGGCCGCTGGGGGCTGAAGGAGCGCTGGGGCTCTGAAGAACCACAGTTCACTTATCCTAAAACGATGATTAACCCGGCCGTACGACCGACTTAATCCCCTACTTTGAAAGTAAGATTTTTGATTTTTGTTTTATGAAAGAGATGTGTTTGTATTTTTTAATTTAGAAATTGTTTATTTTTACGCTTGACAGGGGCGTGGCCCTGCTCCTACGTATCTCCGGGTGGAGAATCAAAGGCGACGTAGTTCTAGGTTGTCCTTTTGAAAAGTTTTTGTTTTTTATCTTTTTTGGTGAGTTTTTGAAATAGGACGAGCATTAGTGAATGATTAAACTAGCAGAGGCTATGATGAATCACTACTAAATACTCAAAAAGAGAGAGTTGTACCGCTAGTCAAACGAACAAAGGTTCTGATGGACTGTTGATAACAACTCGTTTTTATTATCTTTTATTTGAAAATGATTTTCGAAAGAGATTGGTTTGTACGATGATCAAACTAACAAAGGTTAGGATGGATCATCGTTTATTATTCTTATGAGAAAAGGACATTGCCACTAATAGCTAAACGAACAAAGGCTCTGATGAGCTACTAGCAACAATGGGTTTGAAAATGATTTTTGTTTGTTTTATGAAAATGATTGGTTTAGGGTGGTGAAAAGGATTTTTATTTGTTGCGCTTGACGAGAACGTGACTCGCTTCTACGTATCCCAAATGGAAATCAAAACGACGTAGTTCTAATTTTTTTTGAAAGGGTTTGAAAGGGGCAAGTTGAATCATCTGAGACCATCTTCACCACTTAGAACATGATGCACTAGGCATAAGCGGGAATCATATGGTTCATCATCAACAATGACACTATAGCTAAGTTAAATCACATAGGGCAATTTTGGCACGGATCACAATAATTAAATATTAGCAAATGTAAAGACAGAAATACCTCTGATGAAGGCAGATATTACAACTTGAAGAACGCAACTCCAACTAACTCTTGCAGAAGATCAGCTCAGACGGACCAACGGAGCGAATAGAGCAAAAAAGCGTAGAAGAGTTTTTCTAAAATGTGAGAGATTTCGAAAAATGGGTGTTCTTCTCTGATCTGGTGAAAAATGTCTCTCTTTTCTGATCTCGTGAAATCTGTCCCCCGTGAAAATGTGACTTGAGGCTGCCTATTTATAGGCTTAGGAAAGCGTAGAATTTTTAAAAAACATTTATTGCAAGGATGAATCGATTGTTTGAGCCTTTGGAAATAATAAAGAATCGATTCTTGGACATCCTAAATAGGTGAAAATCGATTCTTCACTTAGTTAAAACAATGAGGAATCGATTCATGGCCTATGGAAGAGCTTGAAAATCGATTTCAAGGCCTATGCAAGAAGAGGGAAATCGATTTTCAGGACATCTATCATAGGTGAAAATCGATTCTTCACTTAGTTAAAACAATTAGGAATCGATTCATGGCCGATGGGACAAGAAGGAAATCGATTTTCAGGACATCTATCATAGGTGAAAATCGATTCTTCACTTAGTTAAAACAATTAGGAATCGATTCATGGCCTATGGAATATACTATAAATCGATTCTTGGCCTTTGGAACAAAATAGAAATCAATTCTTGCTTTCCACAAAAATGCTTTTAGGTCTTTGCCATGCATGCATAAAATATTTTCCAAAGCTTGCCATGCATGCATAACATATTTTTCAAAAACCCTAATTTCCTAACCCTAAAAATGATTTCAAAAACTTTGGAGCGATTTCTAGGATCCAAAATGCATAATTTATTTTTGTGTGGAAAATTAGGGTTTGGACCTAAGCCGGACAAAATTGGGGTATGACAGCTGCCCCTCTTTATCTGAATTTTAACGAGGAATATGAATTGGCTGAAACATATTCCAAGGTAAAATGAAGATAAAGAATTCAGAAATTATACCGATTTTGTCTACTTGGGAAAAACCCAAATTTTCCATTTTTTCTTTTCTCATTTTTTTGTTTTTGTTGATGTCAGATGAAAAATGCAATATGCAAGCAAAAACAGATTGGATTTTTTTTGAATCACCACTTGGCGTGCTAAAACAACCATTTGTGAGTTTAACACTTGGCGTGCAGAAGCAGGAAATAAAGCGGTAAAGAACGCGGTAAAGAAAGCAGTAAAGAAGGAGCACTGAGGGCTCAAGATGAGCGCGGAGGGTTCAGGATGAGCACAGAGGGTTCAGAAGGAGCACAGAGGGCTCAGGATGAGCACAGAAAGCTCAGGATGAGCGCAGAGGGCTCAGGAGGAGCACAGAGGGCTCAGGATGAGCACAGAGGGCTCAGGATGAGCGCAGAGGGCTCAGGAGGAGCACAGAGGGCTCAGTATGAGCACAGAGGGCTCAGGATGAGCACAGAGGGCTCAGGATGAGCACAGAGGGCTCAGGGGGAGCACAGAGGGCTCAGGATGAGCACAGAGGGCTCAGGATGAGCGCAGAGGGCTCAGGGGGAGCACAGAGGGCTCAGGATGAGCACAGAGGGCTCAGGATGAGCACAGAGGGCTCAAGATGAGCACAGAGGGCTCAAGGGGAGCACAGAGGGCTTAGGAGGAGCGCAGAGGGCTCAGGGGGAGCACAGAGGGCTCAGGAGGAGCACAGAGGGCTCAGGATGAGCGCAGAGGGCTGAGGGGGAGCACAGAGGGCTGAGGGGGAGCACAGAGGGCTCAGGATGAGCGCAGAGGGCTCAGGAGGAGCACAGAGGGCTCAAGATGAGCGCAGAGGGCTCAGGATGAGCACAGAGGGCTCAGGATGAGCACAGAGGGCTCAGGATGAGCGCAGAGGGCTCGGGGGGAGCACAGAGGGCTCAGGATGAGCACAGAGGGCTCAGGATGAGCACAGAGGGCTCAGGGGGAGCACAGAGGGCTCAAGAGGAGCGCAGAGGGCTCAAGGGGAGCACAGAGGGCTCAGGAGGAGCACAGAGGGCTCAGGATGAGCGCAGAGGGCTGAGGGGGAGCACAGAGGGCTCAGAGGGAGCACAGAGGGCTCAGGATGAACGCAGAGGGCTCAGGATGAGCACAGAGGGCTCAGGAGGAGCACAGAGGGCTCAGGATGAGCGCAGAGGGCTCAAGATGAGCACAGAGGGCTCAGGATGAGCACAGAGGGCTCAAGATGAGCGCAGAGGGCTCGGGGGGAGCACAGAGGGCTCAGGATGAGCGCAGATGGCTCAGGATGAGCGCAGAGGGCTCAGGATTAGCACAGAGGGCTCAGGAGGGAGCACAGAGGGCTCAGGATGAGCGCGGAGGGCTCAGGAGGAGCACAGAGGGCTCAGGATGAGCGCAGAGGGCTCAGGATGAGCGCAGAGGGCTCAGGGGGAGCACAGAGGGCTCAGGATAAGCGCAGAGGGTTCAGGGGGAGCACAGAGGGCTCAGGGGGAGCACAGAGGGCTCAGGATGAGCGCATAGGGCTCAGGATGAGCACAGAGGGCTCAGGAGGAGCACAGAGGGCTCAGGATGAGCGCAGAGGGCTCAGGATGAGCACAGAGGGCTGAGGGGGAGCACAGTGGGCTCAGGGGGAGCACAGAGGGCTCAGGATGAGCGCAGAGGGCTCAGGATGAGCACAGAGGGCTTAGGAGGAGCACAGAGGGCTCAGGATGAGCGTAGAGGGCTCAGGATGAGCGCAGAGGGCTCGGGGGGAGCACAGAGGGCTCAGGGGGAGCACAGAGGGCTCAGGATGAGCGCAGAGGGCTCAGGATGAGCACAGAGGGCTCAGGAGGAGCACAGACGGCTCAGGATGAGCGCAGAGGGCTCAGGATGAGCACAGAGGGCTCAGGAGCAGCACAGAGGGCTCGGGATGAGCGCAGAGGGCTCAGGATGAGCACAGAGGGCTCCGGATGAGCACAGAGGGCTCCGGATGAGCACAGAGGGCTCAGGATGAGCACAGAGGGCTCGGGGGGAGCACAGAGGGCTCAGGATGAGTGCAGAGGGCTCAGGATGAGCACAGAGGGCTCAGGAGGGAGCACAGAGGGCTCAGGATGAGCGCGGAGGGCTCAGGATGAGCGCGGAGGGCTCAGGAGGAGCACAGAGGGCTCAGGATGAGCGCAGAGGGCTCAGGATGAGCGCAGAGGGCTCAGGATGAGCGCAGAGGGCTCAAGGGGAGCACAGTGGGCTCAGGATGAGCGCAGAGGGCTGAGGGGGAGCACAGAGGGCTCAGGGGGAGCACTGAGGGCTCAGGTTGAGCGCAGAGGGCTCATGATGAGCACAGAGGGCTCAGGAGGAGCACAGAGGGCTCAGGATGAGCGCAGAGGGCTCAGGATGAGCACAGAGGACTCAGGATGAGCACAGAGGGCTCAGGATGAGCACAGAGGGCTCAGGATGAGCGCAGAGGGCTCGGGGGGAGCACAGAGGGCTCAGGATGAGCGCAGAGGGCTCAGGATGAGCACAGAGGGCTCAGGAGGGAGCACAGAGGGCTCAGGATGGGCGCGGAAGGCTCAGGAGGAGCACAGAGGGCTCAGGATGAGCGCAGAGGGCTCAGGATGAGCGCAGAGGGCTCAGGGGGAGCACAGAGGGCTCAGGATGAGCGCAGAGGGCTCAGGGGGGAGCACAGAGGGCTCAGGATGAGCGCAGAGGGCTCAGGATGAGCACAGAGGGCTCGGGAGGAGCACAGAGGGCTCAGGGGGAGCACAGAGGGCTCACAAATTCTGCTGATTGGTTGATTTGAAATGACCGATGCTGCTGTATTGGATTGAGGTACCTGCATACGTTAGTTGATGCAAGGAATGGTGCATGGAGTATGAGTGCATGTTTTGTAAGGGCATGTTATGCATGTGCATGCAATGCTATGATTTTGCTGTGATGATGCATGTGGTGGAACATTCTTGAGGTTTCCCTTTTGATTTGGTTTTTCTTGATCAGCTTTCTTTTCTGATCATCTGTTTTTTTTTATTTGCTCTTTTTGCTATGTGAGGATGCAAATGCATTACTTTGATGCATGATATGAAATGGTTGATTGGGAAACATAGGCATATGGGATGAATGCATGAAATGCGAATGCAAATGAAATGTTTGGATGCTAATGTTATGATGCATAGTGTAATGATATGAAATGGTTGATTGGGAAACATAGGCATTTTGGATGACTTGCGATGAATGCATGAAATGCGAATGTGAATATGAAGTGAATGAAGTGCTCGGATGCCAATGCTATGGTGAATAAAGGAAACACATGAATGCGAAGCAAATGATATGATTGGTGATGTAGAAAGCTTTTGGCAACGATGAGACCGGCATTTGGCCCGTCTATCGATGCAATAAAGTGTTACAGGTATGCAATGTGATGAATGTGCAATGCGAAAGTAAATGGACTACAAAAAGCCCGTGAATGATGGATGTTGAAGTTGGTCGAAAACAGAAATTGGTAAGCTGTGGCGCGAATGCAGATAACATGCGAATGCAAATGTACTGCTGGCTGTATGATGGAATGATTTATGCTTTGGTGGGGGCAACGGGTGCAATGTGGATGATTTCCTTGCCCCTTTTTTTTGAATAAATGGATGAATGCGCACAGGCAATGCTTAAATGCAATAGTTGTGGTAGATGCGTGACTTGTTGTTGAAATACAATGTATGGTGCAATGCTTTATGATATGGTATAATACTAATGCATGCAAATGTGTTTTGCTTTGAGATGAGAAATGAGACTTTCGATGCGAGGGGTAGAGAGGTGAGTGCTTTGGAATAATCATTCCTTGGAAAGAGGCTTGAATTCAGACATGGCAATCTCAAGGTTGTTATTCACAGACACTGATGTGCAAAAACTATTTGACCGTATTTGCAGACTTGCTTATTTTGCTCTCCTATGATGGTGCCCCATGATGATTGATTTTTAGGTCCACAAACTTAGCTGAGTGAGTTTCCGACTTCACATTATTAACTTGTGTTCTCTCTCTTTGAAGCATAAACATGTAGAGTAGTGAAAATACAGATGAATGAGTCAGTTGACTTGGTACAACAGATATGATACGTGAGGGGATGAAAGGTAGGTTTTTGCCAAAGTCATGAAGGGTGGAACTGCCCCGATTTAGACTACTGGTGAAGGTGAGTGCATAACTTGCCCCTGTCTAGCGGTGACAACAGCCAGGGTTGTAGAGGAATGAATTGGAAATACCATGACTTTGGAATGAAGGGTGGCAAATAAGAGATTCTATCTCAACCCACGACGTTTGGTGTTGCCCCAATCTTGACGAGAGCAAGGTTGCCCCGACTCGAGTTTGCAAAAGGCTGTATTTAGCATGGTGGGTCGAGAACTTGCCCTGGTGTGGTCTCATGGATGTGAATATGACGAGGGGATGAGATGGGCGTAGGGCGAATTTCCCCGACTTTAGGTGGAGTGAAGGGTGACGGGATTGCCCCACTTTGGAATGATATTTCAAATGATTGCTTCTAGTGGGGTTGTGAAAGGCGACAGAGTTATGGTGATGGTTATGAACTGAGGGTGATATATGAATGAGGTGGGCAATGAATAAACCTCCCCAAAGTTGAGTGGAGTGAGAGGTGAAGGGGATGCCCTCTAGTACACACTTTTGGTTCTCTTTAAGAACAAACTCAAATGCAATGAAAGTTTTGACTTTTTAGTATGAGGAGGGGCTTCACTTGGTGACCACTAGACCTTGTTTTAATCCAACATGAATGCATCTTGGAGTGCAAGTCCTTCTTCCTTTTTACCAACTTTCTTTTTTGATTGTTTGTTTCTTTTTTTTTTTAGCAGCTTTCTTTTTTCTGCTTGTTTGTTTTTCTTTTGAGCAGCTTTCTTTTTTCTGCTTGTTTGTTTTTTCTTTTTGAGCAAACACATCATAAATAGATAAACTTATTTGTCCTAAGATTAAAACTTTGAGAAAACAGGAGCAATCGGTCATTGATCAGAATGGATCTTTGGAGTTGTGATGTGGCTAATGGTTAATGATTTATGAAGGGAGAGATAATTGGGCTCAAAGAAGTATTTGATGATTAATGGAACGGATGTTTTTTTTTTTTAGTGGTATGATTTGGCCAGGTTAATGGTTTATGAAAGAATGAGTTATTAGACTCAATGAGGTGTTTGAGGTTTTATTGAGATGAGAACCTCTTATGTGCCTCACGGTAAAATGAACCTGTTTCAGGGTTGTAACGTGGTCAAGGGTTTATGGAGGATAGGCCAAAGGAAGTATTTGAGGGTTTATTTCAGACAAGGATCTCTCATGCGTTTAATGGTATCAGCTCACTATTTCTACTACTTTTGCTTCTTTTTCAGGACTTTTCCTTTTCAATCCTCTCTTTTTCCACTTTCTTCTTCTTTTTTTTTTTTTTTGGTGTGATTTTTCCTTCTCTTTCTCTTGAGCTAAGTGAGCTGATAAAGGTGATACACAATTTTTGATGTGAGATTGATCCTTGTCTAGGGTGATTGAGATTTTTGGGATTTTTGGCTTAAGGTGTTTTTGGATATGGGATGATGGCCAGACTTCATTTCAAAATCACGATTGCTTGTTTTCTCAAAAATTAACCCAAGGACAATAATTTATATATTTACATATATTTGCTCTTTTTTCTTTATTTCTTTTCATGCTCTAATTTTTGCTTAGGCCGCTCTTACGAGTTTTCGACCTAACGAGCTTTTTGATTTTTTTTACTCTTTTTTTTTTTTTTAAAAAAAGACTTGCACCAAAGGAATACAATGTAAACAAGATACCTAGTGACGACAAATTTACCCCAGTATGGAGGGCCAAGAGTGGTATTTCATTAGGGGAACCAACCAAAAAGCCAACTATGCATTAATCTGGGGGATATGTACTTTATGGGTGGTCAGGGTGGGATTAGACTTGGGCGAGGGATGATGACAATGTAGGGACGCTAACTGACTCAAACAAGAATAAAGACACATGTCCCACAGAAGTTACTGCACGAATGCTTCGCAGAGAGTTAACATTAGTTAAAACGTGAAAGAAACATTTTTGTGGACCATTTCGGTCATTCATCATGGGGTGGGTGAGATGCAAACTGCTGTTTTGAAAAACCGAGTGCCTTGAAACACCTTGAGTTTGCAACTAAGTAATACTAAACTTTTCCAAAGATGAAAAACTTCGCAAGAACGTCTCACCTCTCATCACAATTTTTTTTTATGCATGATGTAAATATGCAAATGAATGAGAATGCAAAATGGATAACTAAGCATGGAATGAGAATGCGAATGAAATGAAAATGCAAACAAATAAATGTGAATGAAATGCGAATGGATGAATGTGGATTTATCGCGCCGAGGAATTATGAGCTTGTCATTTGGAGGGTACAGTACAAAATCTGATTTTGACTTTAGCATGCATGGCTTCTTTCTAAAATAAAGCTTTTAACTCTCTGGTGGTCATAAAAATTCATGCAACATGAGATATTTATTTGATTATTTCTGTAATGCAAAGAAAAAACGCATGTAGTATGTTTTCTAAAAACTTGTGGAAAATAACAATTTTTGATTTTTTCTTGATTTTTTGATTTTTTTGATTTTTTGATAAAAGACGGTATGCACTAATACTTGTTTTGAATGCAAGTGCAATGCAACATGTATGATTGCCTGTTTATCTTAGTGCCGGGAATCACGGCGTACTATGTCTTGCCATAGGTTTAACGGTGGATTTTGATTATTTTTTCTTTGAAACACAACAAGGTTAGAATCAATAAGCGAAACAAAGCACAGTCCATGCATTCAAACTTAAACAAACACCTCGGAGTGTACGTTGTTTCACTTTTGATTCCACACCGTGCCTATGACAAGATATTACTTTGTGATTCCACACCATGCAATGATGCGTGTATGAGTTGCAGGAACTTATGTTTTATGTTATGCGGGGATGTATGCAAATGATGTAATGATGCAATGATGCTTTTTTTTGTGTTTTTGCATGGAGTGGTGTTTATTGAAGAAAGGAGAAGCATATTTTTGATTTTTTTTTTTGAAAATTTTTGAGGAAAAATTGGTTGAACTGAATGCAACGATGCAGCACACAATTTGGAAAGCCCTTGTGACCTAAAAGAGGTGAAACCTACGATCTAGGGCAATTTAAGGGTAATCTTCCCACGTAGCTCTATTCACTTCCTCACAAAGGTCATCAGAGCCACCGTCTCTTTCACGAAATTCCTCGTAAATGCAGCAAACTGCTAGGTACAAGGCATCATGAAAGAGCACAACTCTGATTGAAACTTTCGCAAGTAGCCAAACGGACAAAGGTCCTGATGGGCTCTCGCTACTTGAATCCACTCATCCTAAGACACTCTCACAGACCTGGGTTATGGTCTTTCTCTCAAAGCATGTCATCTCGAGGTACAAGTGGTGTGTGCGAAGGGCATTTCCTCAAAACTACCCCACCTGCAAATGAAAATCCAGACATTCCAGACAATAGCATGTCGTCTACCCTAGGGTTCAATATCATTCAAATACAACTAGCCTAGGGTACCAACAACAAACACATTACTTACTTCAGAAAGGGAGCTGAGAAGAAGGGACATAATAGAATTGGGGAGAAATGCATGAGCTTACCTTGAAGAAAAGGAGCAAAGAAGAAGGGAACATGGGGGGTTGGAAGAATGCATGAGCATAAGCAATAAAAGAAAAGGAGTAGAAGAGGAGATAGGGAACAACAAAGAAGACAAATGCATATGCCTACAATCAATGATAAGAAAGAAAGGAAAACAAGGTATTAATCAAATCAACAATACATTAAACCACATATTTAAATTAGTTAGGCTTGACCCTCGTCTTTTTAAAAAGTTTCCCCAGCGGAGTCGCCAGCTGTTGCACCCCGAAAAATCCCCCGGTTTGGGTTTCTCATTGTACAACGTGGAAAAGTTTGGAGCCGCCAGCAATATTTTAATTTTAAGACCAAAACATTGAAAAAAGGTCTTTTGGACAAGGCGGATGGTCTTTTGAAAACTAGAGATATGGGTTCGGGGGTCGATTACGTGCGAGGAAGGTGTTAGCACCGCGCACGTCCTTTCTACCGAAAGGGAACCTCTAATTAAGTGTGTGGTTTTAACATTTGATTTGAAGAATATCTAGGTTTGCCTATTTATTTGAAGAATGAATGGGAAAACTTAACAAAAATTTTATTTTTGGCGAGAAAGGGGGAAAAAAAAAGGTTTTTAGAAAAAAGTGCTTGACGGGACCTAGCCTGCTCCTACGTATCTCCCGGTGCGATGGAGAATTCAAAGCTACGTAGTTCTTGGGTAGAAAATGTTTGTGTGGGTGTTTTTTTAATATAGGGGTCTTAGGATTGTGTGATCTGTGTTGAAGGACCACTGGGGGTCTGAAGGGCCGCTGGGGGCTGAAGGAGCGCTGGGGCTCTGAAGGACCACAGTTCACTTATCCTAAAACGATGATTAACCCGGCCGTACGACCGACTTAATCCCCTACTTTGAAAGTAAGATTTTTGATTTTTGTTTTATGAAAGAGATGTGTTTGTATTTTTTTAATTTAGAAATTGTTTATTTTTGTGCTTGACAGGGGCGTGGCCCTGCTCCTACGTATCTCCGGGTGGAGAATCAAAGGCGACGTAGTTCTAGGTTGTCCTTTTGAAAAGTTTTTGTTTTTTATCTTTTTTGGTGAGTTTTTGAAATAGGACGAGCATTAGTGAATGATTAAACTAGCAGAGGCTATGATGAATCACTACTAAATACTCAAAAAGAGAGAGTTGTACCGCTAGTCAAACGAACAAAGGTTCTGATGGACTGTTGATAACAACTCGTTTTTATTATCTTTTATTTGAAAATGATTTTCGAAAGAGATTGGTTTGTACGATGATCAAACTAACAAAGGTTAGGATGGATCATCGTTTATTATTCTTATGAGAAAAGGACATTGCCACTAATAGCTAAACGAACAAAGGCTCTGATGAGCTACTAGCAACAATGGGTTTGAAAATGATTTTTGTTTGTTTTATGAAAATGATTGGTTTAGGGTGGTGAAAAGGATTTTTATTTGTTGCGCTTGACGAGAACGTGACTCGCTCCTACGTATCCCAAATGGGAATCAAAACGACGTAGTTCTAATTTTTTTTAAAGGGTTTGAAAGGGGCAAGTTGAATCATCTGAGACCATCTTCACCACTTAGAACATGATGCACTAGGCATAAGCGGGAATCATATGGTTCATCATCAACAATGACACTATAGCTAAGTTAAATCACATAGGGAAATTTTGGCACGGATCACAATAATTAAATATTAGCAAATGTAAAGACAGAAATACCTCTGATGAAGGCAGATATTACAACTTGAAGAACGCAACTCCAACTAACTCTTGCAGAAGATCAGCTCAGACGGACCAACGGAGCGAATAGAGCAAAAAAGCGTAGAAGAGTTTTTCTAAAATGTGAGAGATTTCGAAAAATGGGTGTTCTTCTCTGATCTGGGGAAAAATGTCTCTCTTTTCTGATCTCGTGAAATCTGTCCCCCGTGAAAATGTGACTTGAGGCTACCTATTTATAGGCTTAGGAAAGCGTAGAATTTTTAAAAAACATTTATTGCAAGGATGAATCGATTGTTTGAGCCTTTGGAAATAATAAAGAATCGATTCTTGGACATCCTAAATAGGTGAAAATCGATTCTTCACTTAGTTAAAACAATGAGGAATCGATTCATGGCCTATGGAAGAGCTTGAAAATCGATTTCAAGGCCTATGCAAGAAGAGGGAAATTGATTTTCAGGACATCTATCATAGGTGAAAATCGATTCTTCACTTAGTTAAAACAATTAGGAATCGATTCATGGCCTATGGAAGAGCTTGAAATCGATTTCAAGGCCTATGCAAGAAGAGGGAAATCGATTTTCAGGACATCTATCATAGGTGAAAATCGATTCTTCACTTAGTTAAAACAATTAGGAATCGATTCATGGCCTATGGGACAAGAAGGAAATCGATTTTCAGGACATCTATCATAGGTGAAAATCGATTCTTCACTTAGTTAAAACAATTAGGAATCGATTCATGGCCTATGGAATATACTATAAATCGATTCTTCGCCTTTGGAACAAAATAGAAATCAATTCTTGCTTTCCACAAAAATGCTTTTAGGTCTTTGCCATGCATGCATAAAATATTTTCCAAAGCTTGCCATGCATGCATAACATATTTTTCAAAAACCCTAATTTCCTAACCCTAAAAATGATTTCAAAAACTTTGGAGCGAGTTCTAGGATCCAAAATGCATAATTTATTTTTGGGTGGAAAATTAGGGTTTGGACCTAAGCCGGACAAAATTGGGGTATGACAAACTCAAAGGTGTGGGCCATTCGGCGGTACCTACGACAACACAAACAAACACAACATCTTCAGCAAGTAACAGCTCGAAACCACAACACTTTTCCAAAACATTTAGAGTTGACAACCACTTTTGAAAAAGACACCGGGGGCAGCCACTTGAGGCGCCCAAAAACCATCAGAAAAATATACCGCTTTGCCTCAAATTAGAACATTTAGTTAGGCCTCTGAATGAGCTTTCCAAAACATTTTGAAACGTTTAAAACGGACTTCCGAGTCAAAAGATATCGCAAAAACAAAACAGTAACATCCTAGGCAACACAAACTGGCGCAGGAGCAACAGCGCCTAGACACAGCAACACAAAAACTGGCGCAGGAGCAACAGCGCCTAGACAGAATTTCTTACGCAACTTGCGACCAAGTTTCCTTTCTCATTTCTTAATGAAATTCGGTGAAACCAGTGCTTACCTTGTAGAGAATTCAGTCTATTTTCTAACTAAATGAGAATCATTCAAAACGGAGTTTAATTAGGAACACAAAACTTGCAAAAACCGAACCTACTCACAGATTATTTCTAGAAATTTGACCTAACTTTGGAGACTCATAACTTGAGCTACACAAATCCAAATTTAACCAAACCAGTGCCAGAATGACCAAAATTAAGTCTGTTTTCTAACAAAATATGTCCCATAATTTATGGACAAACGAAAGGTTCCCAGTTTTAAAAATACAGAACCTATGTCCAGAATGCTCCCAGATTATTACCCTAACTTGTGGAGCCTATAACTAGAGCTACACAACTCCAAATCGAACGAAACCGGCGCCAAAACGACCGGCGTGAAGTCTATTTTCAAGAACAATTAAACACGAAATTTTTGGACTGACCGAACAGTCCCAGTTTCAAGAAAACCGCAACAGTGTATATATTATAGCAACCACATCATCATATGCACATTATATCGAGCACTTAGCTTGCATTTTCGATCCTCAAATACACTTAGCCATTCGCATCCTACCTAACAACCATCTATTGAACAACAAATCTTCATATGGCAACAATTATTATTATGAGCATAACAACATATCATTTAGGCATAGGAATGTGAGGAAATCAAGCATACATCAAATTACTTAACAAGGCACACAATCATAGGGCATGCGATTTTTCAAGACAACTATATGGTGATCAAGACACCCTAAAACCCCACATGTAGATCCCTCATAAACCCTTATATTGAATTAAATCCCACCCTTACCTTTTAGAAGAATTCGAAATCCCTTTAGCCTTAGAACCTTGGAGCCCTAGCTTTTTCCTTCTCTCTCTCTTGTTCTTGGTTCACGCTTCTTCTCCTTCCTTTTCCTCTAAGAGCCGCTCCCTCACTCTCCAAGTCGTTTCTCTTCTTTTCTTTTTTTTCTAAAAAATGCGCTAATCTTCCCTAAAACCCTAATCACTAAACCCTTCTCATGACTTACCACTCCTTTGGGCTTTTTCTTCTTACTAACTAATTTGAATACCATGGTGGGCTTATCCACCTCACTTAATTATTTTCTAACCCCTCTATGGACCAACCCATACTAATCATGCAATAATAATTAATTCTATTATTATTTTTACCACTTAATTTCTATTTAATTAAATCTACCAAATAAATCTAATCAAATAAATCACACAAATAATTAAATAAGCATTTAAATGAAAATGGGGTGTTACAGCAGCCAGCGCCCGTGAGGGCGCCTGGCAGGGCGCCAATAAAAAAAGAGGCCAGCGCCCATGAGGGCGCCTAGCAGAGCGCCAAGACAGCAGCCAGCGCCCATGAGGGCGCCTGGCAGGGCGCCAAGTCAAAAAGCAGCCAGCGCCCTAGAGGGCGCCCTGCAGGGCGCCAAGACAACAGCCAGCGCCCAAGAGGGCGCCTGGCATGGCGCCAATGAAAAAAGAAGCCAGCGCCCAAGAGGGCGCCTGGCAGGGCGCCATTGAAAAAAGAGGCCAGCGCCCATGAGGGCGCCTGGCAGGGCACCAAGACAGCAGCCAGTGCCCATGAGGGCGCCAAGTCAAAAAGCAACCAGTGCCCATGAGGGCACCTGGCAGGACGCCAAGACAGCAGCCAGTGCCCATGAGGGCGCCTGGCAGGGCGCCATTAAAAAAGGAGGCCAGCGCCCATGAGGGCGCCTGGCAGGGCGCCAAGACAGCAGCCAGCGCCCATGAGGGCGCCTGGCAGGGCGCCAAGTTAAAAAGTAGCCAGCGCCCATGAGGGCACCTGGCAGGGCGCCAAGATAGCAGCCAGCGCCCATGAGGGCGCCTGGCAGGGCACCAACGAAAAAAGAGGCCAGTGCCCATGAGGGCACTTGGCAGGGCGCCAACACAGCGGCCAGCGCCCATGAGAGCGCCGGGCAGGGCGCCAATGAAAAAAGAGGCCAACGCCCATGAGGGCGCCTGGCAAGACGCCAAGTCAAAAAGCAGCCAGCGCCCACGAGGGCACCTGGAAGGATAACGCCTGGCAAAAAGTTAATCTGGAAGTAAGTCCTTCGCAAGGGGGCAGACAGCACTGCGCCACGAGGCGACACGAAATTGTATATTCAAGTGCACAAGGCAAGAACGTGTGCCCGAGACCATCCAACGCGTGCCAATTATAAACATAAGAAACAAGCCTCATAACGATGCAACATAGATGTTTCAACAAGTAATATAAATATTAGCGGACAACGACATCGAGGTCAACCCCGTCAGAGTAAAAGTGTAATACATCCATTAAGCAAGACACATAACAAAAATTCGACAAGTCAAAGAGAAACTACAAAATCAAGCAACGAAGAAATAATCAGGGGGCAACGACATCGAAGTCAACCCCGTTGGAGTGGTATTTGACGATCCTTGTAACGCCCTAAAATTTAACTAATTATTTAATTGAATTGTTTGGGAATTTAATTCGTAGAAAAATAATAAAATAATAATAGTGCTAGTATTTGTGGGCCTATTGTTAGGGTTGGGAGTAGTAAAATGAGAAGTGTTAAGGAGGCTCGTGATGTAATTCGAATTAGCTAAGGAAAAAGCCCATAAAATTAACTAAAGTATAAATAGGCATTATTTAGGGTTTTGCTCATTTAGAAGGAACAAAAAAATAAGAATTAGAGAGAAGAGAAGAGAGAGGACGGCGCGAAGAAGGAGAGAGAGCTAGGGCAAGACAAAGACTTCGAATTCTTCAAGGCTAAGGTAAGGGTGGGGTTCTATCTCTATAATTGGGTGTATGAATGGCTCTATGTAGGAAGGTTATGGAACCCTGGGTGTTATTAAGTTTAGAAAACCCTAGTTGTAGGTATTGATCTTTAAATGACGATGTTAATTTCGATTGATGATGATTGTTGCCATTTGATGATGTGTGATCATTCTTGTTGATGTTTTGGAACCAAAATTCTGTGCATGGGCGCCATGGGCGCCGTTTTTGATTCTGCCGCAGGGTGCCATGGGCGCCGTCCCGTGTTTGATGTTGCTGGGCGCCATTCTGTGCGTGTTCTGTTGCCTGGGCGCCATGGGCGCCGTTCCTGAAATATTGCTGGGCGCCATGGGCGCCATCTTGCTGTTTGTGTGTTGCTGTCTTGCAGGTTCCTGGCGCATGGGCGCCAAGGGCGCCAAGGGCGCCAAAACCTGGCCGCCCGGTTGTTGTTCTGTCCTGGGCGCCATGGGCGCCAATTGTGATGCTGTTGTGTTCCTGGCGCATGGGCGCCAAGGGCGCCATGTCTGGCTGCCCGTTACTGGTTCTGGGCGCATGCGCGCCAAGGGCGCCAACATTGGCTGCCCGATTTCTGTTGTTGCTTGCTGTGTTCTGGCGCAGGGGTGCCATGGGCGCCAAAATCTGGCTGCCTTGTTGCTGTCTCTGGCGCAGGGGCGCCATGGGCGCCAAAATCTGGCTGCCTTGTTGCTGTGTCTGGCGCAGGGGCGCCATGGGCGCCAAAACCTGGCTGCCTTGTTGCTGTGTTGTGTTTTGGCGCTGTGGGCGCCAAGGGCGCCAGTGTGGCTGCCTATGTCGCGTGTTGTGTGCTGTTGGGCGCCATGGGCGCCAAGGGCGCCAGTTTGGCTGCCCGATTGTGTTGTTGGGCGCCATGGGCGCCAAGGGCTCCAGTTTGGCTGCCCAATTGTGTTGCTGGGCGCCAGTTTGGCTGCCCGATCGTGTTGCTGGGCGCCAGTTTGGCTGCCCAAACGTGAATTTCATATTTGATGCTTGGGATGATGTGTTGATGTTGAATATGTAATTAGGCCCAAAGTTGCGAAAATGTTGAAAGTTGCTAAATTGTTGATGTGTTGCCAAAAATGTTGAAAGTTGCTAAGTTGTTGATGTGTTGCCAAAAATGTTGAAAGTTGCTATGTTGCTAAATATTGTTGATGATGGTGTACCAAGTTGAATTGCCTCTATTTATTGGCAGGTGGTATGTTGTAGGCCTATGGCCAACGATGATTTCCGATGTTGTTGCGTTGCTATGTAATCGTTGTTTATTGGTTGTGCATTTACATAGCGTCGCATACATAGCATATTTTTACGATGGAGCTATGCTTAAAACACGATGGCCTGGACTGGCAAATTTTGATGAAATAATGTTACGATGTTGATGCCTCTGTTTATTGGCTGGATTATGGTACCACATGCATTATAGGGCGGTGGCCCTGAGTTGAGTCACATTCCGCATCCATGTTGCACACCTATGTGATTGAGATGATGTTGACTGCTGTTAAATGATGAATTGATGCTATGACCTGAATTACATATTGTCTTTCATATGTCTGATTATATAGTGCGATATCTCACCCCTTCTGTTTGAATGTTACCCCGATGTTGGTAACGTGTAGGTAATCACGAATGAAGGCTGTTCAGCTTCGTTTGATCGAGTCGGTGTCATCGCTCTGATATGTAACACTCAGGGGAATGAACACACGTTTTAATATTGTTGCTATGTTATTTCGTTGTTGAAACTTTAAGTTGTTACGTCGTTGTTTTTGAGCTGTCTTGAGTTGTTAAGACGCCACGTTTATTTGAATTAACCTGTTATGAATCCGCTGCGTAGTAATTAAAGAGGAATTATTTTGAAGACTAAAAGGTTGTTTTATTGGTTCATCCGAAAGCGTTATGTATCTGTTTTCAAAAGCGAGTTAACCCGTCTATTGTTTTCACGAAGCAAATGTGGCACTCCATTGTTTGTTGAAAAAGATTTTTATGAACTCTGATTTTGCATTATTTTACCGGGTAGAAATGGGATGTTACATTATTGGTATCAGAGCAGTTTCGGTCTGTCCGGCCAAGTTGTCGAGTTATTGTGTCATTGACGATCAAGTATTGTCAATTAGTTCTAACTGTTGTTTATGTTGTAGTGATTAGTTGAGATGGCTGGAAGGAACGATGCTGCTATCGCTGCTGCTTTGGCGGCTATGGCTCAGGCCGTGGAGGGTCAGCAGAACGTTGGTGAAAATGCTGGGTCTCGTAGTTTGGCAACCTTTCAAAGGGAGAATCCGCCTACTTTCAAAGGCAAGTATGATGGAGCGTTGGCTTGGCTGAAGGAGATGGAGAGGATCTTCCGTGTGATGGACTGCACTCCAGCGCAGAAGGTTCGTTATGGTACTCATATGTTGGCAGAAGAGGCTGATGACTGGTGGCTAGAGACTAGTCAAAGGTTGGTAGCTACAGGTGAAAAGGTCACTTGGGTTGTGTTCCGTAGGGAATTTATGAGGAAGTACTATCCGGAGGATGTTCGGGGTAAGAAGGAAATTGAATTCCTTGAGCTGAAGCAAGGAAACCTGTCAGTTACTGAGTATGCTGCTAAGTTTGTAGAGTTAGCCAAGTTCTATCCGCACTATAGTGAAGCCACTGCTGAATTCTCGAAGTGCATCAAGTTTGAGAACGGGTTGCGACCAGAGATCAAGAAGGCAATTGGGTATCAGAAAATCCGTGTCTTTTGATTTGATTGATAGCTACAGGATCTATGAAGAAGATAACAATGCTCACTATAAGATTATTAATGAGAAGAGGAGCAAGAATCGGAGTCGTGGTAAGCCGTATGATGCTCCTGCAGGTAGAGGTAAATCGAAAGCCGCTGATGGTAAGAGAACTAGTGGGGGAGATGCTCCGGCTGGTATTGTGTGCTTCAAATGTGGCAAAAATGGTCATAAGAGTAATGCGTGCAAATCTGAGACGATGAGGTGTTTCCGTTGTGGTAAGATCGGGCATGAGGTGTCTGGGTGCGAGCATAAGGAGGTGGTTTGTTTCAACTGTGGCGAAGGAGGACACATCAGTAGTTAGTGTCAGAAACCGAAGAAGGAGCGGGCTAGTGGAAAAGTGTTCGCTTTGGCAGGGACAGAAACTTCTGAAGAAGATGGACTTATTAGAGGTACATGCTTCATTAATAATATTCTTCTAACTTCTATTGTTGATACCGGTGCTACTCATTGTTTTATTGCTGCTGATTGTGTTGAAAATTGGGTCTTGCGTTGTCTTCTATGAATGGAGAGATGGTCGTCGACACTCCAGCTAAAGGGTCGGTGACTACTTCTCTTGTGTGTTCTCAATGTCCTTTGTCGATTTTCGACAGAGACTTTGTTGTTGATCTGATTTGTTTGCCGTTAAGTGGATTGGATGTGATCTTAGGTATGAACTAGTTAGAGTATAACCATGTGCATATTAACTGTCGTAGTAAGTCTGTGAGTTTTTCTACCCCTGAAGAGGAGGAAGCTGGCTTATTGTCTGCTGGACAGTTGCGGAAGTTGATGCGGGAGGAAGTCCAGTTATTCTCGCTGATGGCATCAATGTCTGTCGAGAACCGAGCCGTAATTGAGGAGCTGCGGGTAGTATGTGAATTCCCTGAAGTTTTCCCTAATGAGATTCCAGGTGTGCCGCCAGAGAGAGAAGTTGAATTCGCGATTCATCTTGTACCTGGTACCAGACCTGTTTCTATGGCACCACACAGGATGTCTGCATCTGAATTGTCTGAGTTGAAGAAGCAACTTGAGGATTTGCTCGAAAGGAAGTTTGTGAGACCAAGTGTATCACCGTGGGGAGCTCCTGTGTTGCTAGTAAAGAAGAAGGATGGAAGTAGGAGGCTCTGTGTTGATTATAGACAGTTGAATAAGGTAACAGTTAAGAACAAGTATCCACTTCCAAGGATAGATGATTTGATGGATCAGCTGGTGGGTGCTCAAGTGTTTAGTAAGATTGATTTGCGATCGGGCTACCATCAGATTAAAGTGAAAGATGAGGTTATTCAGAAGACGGCTTTTAGAACGTGTTACGGGCATTATGAGTATTCGGTGATGCCTTTTGGTGTTCCTAACGCGCTGGGGGTATTTATGGAATACATGAACCCTATTTTCCATACTTACTTGGATCAGTTTGTGGTGGTATTCATCGATGATATTCTGGTCTACTCTAAGTCGGAAGAAGAGCATGCAGAGCATTTGAGATTAGTGTTGGAGGTCCTGAAAGAGAAGAAGTTGTATGCAAAGCTGCCTAAGTGTGAATTCTGGTTGAAGGAAGTAAGTTTCCTTGGTCACGTCATTTCAGGTAGTGGCATTGCGGTGGATCCGTCTAAAGTAGATGCTGTGTTGCAGTGGGAAGCCCTGAAGTCGGCTACCGAGATTAGAAGCTTTTTGGGGTTAGCTGGTTATTATAGGAGGTTCATCGAAGGATTTCTAAGTTAGCACTTCCGCTAACTCAGCTGACTTGCAAGGGTAAAGCTTTTGTGTGGGACGCTCGTTGTGAAGAGAGTTTCGCCGAATTGAAGAAGAGATTGACGACGTCTCCTATCTTGATGTTGCCCAATCCGGGAGATTCTTTTGTGGTGTATTGTGATGCTTCCAAGATGGGTCTAGGAGGTGTGCTTATGCAGGATGGGAAGGTAGTTGCTTATGCATCGAGGCAGTTGAGAACTCATGAAAAGAATTATCCTACGCATGACTTAGAGCTTGCTGCAGTTGTTTTTGTGCTGAAGATTTGGAGGCATTATCTTTATGGTTCTAGATTTGAAGTATTTAGTGACCATAAGAGCTTGAAGTATTTATTTGATCAGAAGGAATTGAATATGAGGCAACGACGGTGGTTGGAGTTATTGAAGGATTATGATTTCGGATTGAATTATCATCCAGGAAAAGCTAATGTCGTGGCTGATACGTTAAGTCGAAAGACCTTACACGTGTCAGCAATGATGGTTAAGGAGTTGGAATTAATTGAGCAGTTCAGAGATATGAGTTTGGTCTGTGAAGTGACGCCGCAGAGTGTCAGGTTGGGAATGTTGAAGATTAATAATGACTTTTTGGACAGTATCAGAGAAGCTCAGAAATTGGATGTTAAACTGGTAGATTCGATGGTTGGAATCGATCAGTCGGAGAATAATGATTTCAAGCTGGATGCGCAAGGTGTGTTGAGGTTCCGTAATAGAATTTGTATTCCTGATGACGCAGAGATGAAGAAAGCGATTCTTGAATAGAGTCATAGGAGTAAGTTGACTATTCATCCGGGAGCTACTAAGATGTATCAGGACTTGAAGAAGTTGTTTTGGTGGCAAGGGATGAAGCGTGATGTAGCACAGTTTGTGTATGCATGTTTAACTTGTCAGAAGTCGAAAGTTGAACATCAAAAGCCTGCAGGGTTGATGCAACCGTTAGAGGTTCCGGAGTGGAAATGGGATAGTATTTCAATGGACTTCGTGACGGGATTGCCGAATACCCCAAGAGGTCATGATGCTATTTGGGTGATTGTTGATAGGCTAACGAAGTCAACTCATTTTTTTCCTATTAACATCACATATCCAGTACCGAAGTTGGCAGAGATTTATATCCGAGAGATTGTAAAGCTGCATGGCGTTCCGCTATGTGTCGTTTCGGATAGGGATCCAAGGTTTACGTCTGATTTTTGGAAGAGTTTGCAAGTGGAGTTGGGTTCTAAGCTGAGATTGAGTTCGGCGTATCACCCTCAGACAGATGGTCAGTCAGAGAGGACTATTCAGTCGTTGGAGGATTTGTTGAGAGCTTGTGTTCTGGAGAAAGGAGGTTCGTGGGATGCCTACCTTTCGTTGATAGAGTTCACTTATAATAACAGTTACCATTCTAGTATTGGGATGGCACCTTTTGAAGCGTTGTATGGTCGGAGATGTAGGACTCCTTTATGTTGGTATGAATCTGGAGAAAGTGTAGTACTTGGACCTGAAATTGTTCGAGAGACTACTGAGAAGGTGAGATTGATTCGGGAGAAGATGAAAGCTTCGCAAAGTAGACAGAAGAGTTATCATGATAAGCGAAAGAAGGATTTAGAATTTCAAGCAGGTGAGCATGTGTTTTTGAGAGTCACTCTGGTGACCGGCGCTGGACGCGCTTTGAAGTCTAAGAAGCTCACGCCTCGTTTTATCGGTCCGTATCAGATTTCGGAAAGAGTTGGAAATGTTGCTTATAGGGTGGCTTTGCCGCCTAATCTTTCGAATTTGCATGATGTGTTTCATGTGTCGCAACTTCGGAAGTACATTTCAGATCCATCTCATGTAATTCATATGGATGATGTGCAAGTACGGGATAATCTCACCGTGGAGACGATGCCTGTGCGAATCGAGGATCATGAGGTGAAGACCTTAAGAGGCAAGGAGATCGCCCTGGTGAAAGTAGTCTGGTTGGGAGCTGCCGGAGAAAGCATGACGTGGGAGCTGGAGAGCAAGATGCGGGAATTTTATCCAGAGTTGTTCGAATCAGGTAAATTTTCGAGGACGAAAATATTCTAAGTGGGGGAGAGTTGTAACGCCCCAAAATTTAATTAATTATTTAATTGAATTGTTTGGGAATTTAATTGGTAGAAAAATAATAAAATAATAATAATGCTAGTATATGTGGGCCTATTGTTAGGGTTGGGAGTAGTAAAATGAGAAGTGTTAGGGAGGCCCATGATGTAATTCAAATTAGCTAAGGAAAAAGCCCATAAAATTAACTAAAGTATAAATAGGCATTATTTAGGGTTTTGCTCATTTAGAAGGAACAAAAAAATAAGAATTAGAGAGAAGAGAAGAGAGAGGACGGCGCGAAGAAGGAGAGAGAGCTAGGGCAAGCCAAAGACTTCGAATTCTTCAAGGCTAAGGTAAGGGTGGGATTCTATCTCTATAATTGGGTGTATGAATGGCTCTATGTAGGAAGGTTATGGAACCCTGGGTGTTATTAAGTTTAGAAAACCCTAGTTGTAGGTATTGAACTTTAAATGACGATGTTAATTTCGATTGATGATGATTGTTGCCATTTGATGATGTGTGATCATGCTTGTTGATGTTTCGGAACCAAAATTCTGTGCATGGGCGCCATGGGCGCCGTTTTTGATTCTGCCGCAGGGCGCCATGGGCGCCGTCCCGAGTTTGATGTTGCTGGGCGCCTTCCTGGGCGCCATTCTGTGCGTGTTCTGTTGCCTGGGCGCCATGGGCGCCGTTCCTGAAATATTGCTGGGCGCCATGGGTACCATCTTGCTGTTTGTGTGTTGCTGTCTTGCAAGTTCCTGGCGCATGGGCGCCAAGGGCGCCAAAACCTGGCCGCCCAGTTGTTGTTCTGTCCTGGGCGCCATGGGCGCCAATTGTGATGGTGCTGTGTTCCTTGCGCATGGGCGCCAAGGGCGCCATGTCTGGCTACCCGTTACTGGTTCTGGGCGCATGGGCGCCAAGATTGGCTGCCCGATTTCTGTTGTTTCTTGCTGTGTTCTGGCGCAGGGGCGCCATGCGCGCCAAAATCTGACTGCCTTGTTGTTGTGTCTGGCGCAGGGGCGCCATGGGCGCCAAAATCTGCCTGCCTTGTTGCTGTGTCTGGCGCAGGGGCGCCATGGGCGCCAAAACCTGGCTGCCTTGTTGCTGTGTTGTGTTTTGGCGCTGTGGGCGCCAGTGTGGCTGCCGATGTCGCGTGTTGTGTGCTGCTGGGCGCCATGGGCGCCAAGGGCGCCAGTTTGGCTGCCCGATTGTGTTGCTGGGCGCCAAGGGCGCCAGTTTGGCTGCCCGATCGTGTTGCTGGGCGCCATGGGTGCCAAGGGCGCCAGTTTGGCTGCCCAAACGTGAATTTCATATTTGATGCTTGGGATGATCTGTTGATGTTGAATATGTAATTAGGCCTAAAGTTTCCAAAATGTTGAAAGTTGCTAAATTGTTGATGTGTTGCCAAAAATGTTGAAAGTTGCTAAGTTGTTGATGTGTTGCCAAAAATGTTGAAAGTTGCTAAGTTACTAATTATTGTTGATGATGGTGTACCAAGTTTAATTGCCTCTATTTATTGGCAGGTGGTATGTTGTAGGCCTCTGGTCAACGATGATTTCCGATGTTGTTGCGTTGCTATGTAATCGTTGTTTATTGGTTGTGCATTTACATAGCGTCGCATACATAGCATATTTTTACGATGGAGCTATGCTCAAAACACGATGGCCTGGACAGGAAAATTATGATGAAATGATGTTACGATGTTGATGCCTCTATTTATTGGCTGGATTATGGTACCACATGCATTATAGGGCGGTGGCCCTGAGTTGAGTCACATTCCGCATCCATGTTGCACACCTATGTGATTGAGATGATGTTGACTGCTGTTAAATGATGAATTGATGCTATGACCTGAATTACATATTGTCTTTCATATGTCTGATTATATAGTGCGATATCTCACCCCTTCTGTTTGAATGTTACCCCGATGTTGGTAACGTGCAGGTAATCACGAATGAAGGCTGTTCACCTTCGTTTGATCGAGTCGGTGTCGTCGCTCTGATATGTAACACTCGGGGGAATGAACACACGTTTTAATATTGTTGCTATGTTATTTCGTTGTTGAAACTTTAAGTTGTTACGTCGTTGTTTTTGAGCTGTCTTGAGTTGTTAAGACGCCACGTTTATTTGAATTAACCTGTTATGAATCCGCTGCGTAGTAATTAAAGAGGAATTATTTTGAAGACTAAAAGGTTGTTTTATCGGTTCATCCGAAACTGTTATGTATCTGTTTTCAAAAGCGAATTAACCCGTCTATTCTTTTCACGAAGCAAATGTGGCACTCCATTGTTTGTTGAAAAAGATTTTTATGAACTCTGATTTTGCATTATTTTACCGGGTAGAAATGGGGTGTTACAATTGTTGCGCCCGAAAAAGTCCTTGGGAGAGAACTGTTCTCGTTTACAACTTTCTTCAAAACAACGGAGTCGCCACCAATATTTATTTAGGAAAATATTAGGAAAACCTTTTTCGGAAAGCAATTGGCCTTTGAAAACTAAAGATTTGGGTTCGGGGTTCGGTTATGCGTGGGGAAGGTACGAGCACCCCACACATCCTCTCTACTGAGAGGGATCCTTTAATTAAAAGTGTGGTTTTAGTGTGTTGGTTTGAAAATACTTTAATCGTGCCTCCCTACTTCTTATTAAAAAAAATGCATTGAAAGAGACTTGGTGAAAATCTTATTTATGTGAAAGAAAGGAGAGAAAAAAAAAGGGGTTTTTTTGAGAAAAAGTGCTTGACGGGGGTTACGACCCGCTTATACGTATCTCCAGGTGCGATGGAGAACTCAAAGCTTACGTAGTTCTCCTTTGTCTTTTTGAAAAGTTTTTGTTTTTTTATCTTTTTTAGCGAGTTTTTGAAATAGGACGAGCATTTAGTGAATGATTAAACTAACCAAGGTTATGGGTAATCACCGCTAAGTACTCTTGAAAATGAGAGTCACCACCGCCAGTCAGACGAACAAAGGTTCTGATTGACTATTAGTAGCAACTCGTTTTTTATTTATTCCTTTGACAGTGGTTTTCGAAAGAGATTGATTGGCACGAATGATCAAACTCACAAAGGTTATGAGTGATCATCGCTTGTTGTTCTTTTGGGAAAAAGACATTGCTACCAATGGCTAGACGAACAAAGGTTCTGATTAGCCACTAGCGACAATGGGTTTGAAAATGATTCTTGAAAGGAGAATGTTTTTGTTCTGAAGATGATCTTGGTTTGCAAAAGTGATTCTTTTTTTTTGTGTTATGAAAATAACTCTTTTCTTTTTGTTATGCAAATGCTAATTTTTATGGTTGCGCTTGACGAGATTGTGGCTCGCTCCTACGTATCCCAAATGGGAATCAAAGCGACGTAGTTCTAACGAGCCTTAAAAGTGAAAGTCTTTTTGCTTTGGTTTTGAAAAGTGAAGGGCGCTCATGATGATCAAACTAACGAAGGTTATGGGTGATCATCACTAACACTTGCTATGACTTTTGATGCTTAGGAAAATATCTTTTGAAATTGAAAGCATTCATGATAATCAAACTAGCAAAGGTTATGGGTGATTATCACTAGTAGCTTATGCATATGAAAACATCTTTTTTTGAAATTTAGGCTCTTAGGACAACCAAACTAACAAAGGTTATGGGTGATTGTCACTAGTCACCATTTTCATGCTAGGCTATTTAGAAAAGAAAGCAATGAATGCAAATCGAATCCTTAGGCAAACAACAATCTCATTTGAATTCTTGAGCAAATATTAGCCTAGACTACACATGTTAGACCACAACACATAAATAGGCAAAGAAGGAACTTGAATTGGGCATTAAGCAAAAATACAAGAGTGGGCAAGATTGAACCTAAATGCACATCTAGTGGAAGATGCTAGGCGAGAACCATACTCAAATATTTCTACAAAACGCAAGGGAATCTAAATGCACATCTAGTGGAAGATGCAATGTAAGGAATGGGCCTATCTAAGTATTAATGATTCCACATGAGAGTAGACAAGGAAGTGGTAGGCACAAATGAATTCAAAAGAGTAGCCTCAAGCATGATCATTGGCAAACCCTAAACAAGCAAGTCATCTTAGCAATCAAAACAACAAGCATGTTGAATCACTTTGGCCAATCCTCAACACTTAAATTAGTGTGCACAAGTGTGAGTCACTTTACCAATCATCAACCTAAGACAAGTTTATTAAAGCAAGCATTTGGGAACAAGCCCAAACCCTAATTTATTTTGAAGTGTGCGAAGCACAAAAGGGGGGAATACCTTCTTATTATTTCACTAAGTAACTTGACTAAACAAGCAAGTTAAAGTAAAAAATTGGGGCGAAGTTTTGGTAAAAATTTACAAATGCAAGAGGGTAAAAATGTTTTATGTTTTTTTGGTAAAAACTAAGTGAAATAGTAAAAAACAAAGTGGTAAAAATGTTTTTATGTTTTTTGGTAAAAAGTTAATGAAGTGGTAAAGTAAAATGGTAAAAAGTGAACAAACACAATTGCACAACTTGCATTTACTCAAACACAATCAAATGACAATTTTCAAGCAACCAAAAGGGGCAAAAATAGGGGCTCATGGCCGAATGCACTTGTGCATAGAATCATCATCTTATTTCATGCAAATCTTGACAACTAACACATAGAACAAAACAAGGTAAAACCAAATCTATCATGCATATTCCTAAGGTAAAACATCAATTAACTCATGCTTTTATTCACACTAAATCAAAGATTGCAAAAGAGGAGTATGAACCCTAATTCTTGATGTTAAAACCTAGGAACATACATACCCTAAATCAACCATTATTCATTCCCAAATCATGAAATAAACAAGAACACATAAGAACCCTACAAATGAGCTCATGGTCGAATGTCAACAAGCATGAAATAGGTTTCTTATTTTGTGAAAACTATGCAAACAAGAGTGAATATGCAAGGAAATATGAGAAAACACAAGAACAACTCCTTCAAAGCCAAGGAGCCACCTCAAACACCCAAGCCTCCCAAATGTGCTTGTCAAAGTGTTTGAGATGGCTCCTCAAAGCAACAACAACAAGATATGAAGAAGTTGAGATGAGGAGAAGAGAGATTATGCAAGAAAAACTAAATATGAGATGCAAGGTTTCAAGGCTTGCCTCAAAATCACAAAGAAATGAAGAAGGAGATGATATAAGCTCAAAATAAACTTGGGTCTACCCTTGAACACACGAAACCCTCTTGATGTTCGTAATTTGATGATGCAACCTTGAAGAGAATGGAAGAAATGATGATGATCTAACAAGAAATGGAAGATTTGATGGTGATTTTTGAAGAAAATGTATGGAGGAGAGGTGAAGGAGCTCACGGCCAAGGAGGGAATTGGGAGGAGAAGATGGTGTGCTAGGTTTTGTGTAGGAGAAATGAAAAAAAAGTAGTGAGTGAAGAGCTAAGCAAGGTATATATAGGAGGCAACTAGGTATAAGGGTATTTTAGTCATTGTGCTTTTAATGTGCTCTAGGATTGCATTTTAATTTTGAATCAAGGGTTGAGATTGATCATCACATGGATTGAGGACTTTGAAGAAGCACAAAATGAGAGTGAGATGAATAGTAACCCGGGTACTATTCATTTGGCCTTGGTGACCAAGTTTTGCTTGGTTGTCATTTTGTACTATTGTACTATTATGAGACCACTCTCTTTTCTTTCATTTTTTGATTATTCTTTTGAAGATAATTCCTCATTATTCATGCCACTTTGGGCCATATCCTAGGAATCAATCATTGGGCCCAAAATTCCATGATATCACCATTCCCAAAATTGATTTGATACCTCACCTTGAAGGAAATTCCCATTTTGCCCTTTTCTTTGAAGTTTGACTTTTTATGCAAAAATTCATCAATGCATGCGCATAAAAAATATGACCCAACTCATTTTGATCCAAATAAATTCCTCCAAAGTTGCACAGTGACTTTTACTGAGAAATTATCTTTTTGGGTGGAATGACCAAAATACCCTTTTTGCCCAAAAAACCCTAATTTTGCCCCGAAGTGCATCCCAACCCTAAAAATGATTTTAAAAACTTTGG